>CM035420.1:114236163-114668663 GCA_020310875.1 Ceratopteris richardii
TGTGCGTTCCATGTATTTTGATCGCTGCATGAATCAAATCTTTGGTCAAATAAAACCTCCTGAATGGGGAGTCATTCACCAAGGATGGAAACATAAATGTGTCGGGTAGATCCTTGTTCTTTGAAGCTGTCAAGGTGGTGACTAAGTAAAAGCATCTCTAAAAGTCAGGTTTAGGCAAAGGGTCACTGAAATACTCTGTAAAACAAGCTCTTGCCCAAACATGCGTTACGTCTTCAGTGTTCTGTAGTCCTTCGAATTCTCTTGAGACGAATTGGTACGTGGCCCATGTATGGTAATCAAATGCCAAGTTGGCTTCAAATATAAAATCTGTGTCCGCTAATGGTCCTGCTAGTTCTTGGAACTAGTGAGAGTTGCGATGAATCTTCTCAGTATATCCTCTAGGAGGGTCATCGATTGGCATGGGGCCTTGAAATCCGTGGAAATCTGGTGGTTGAGCTGTGGGATGTGGTTTCGCAAGTAGTTCTCCAATATTGGCCACTAGTGCACTGGGGCCAGCTTCTGATGGTCCTTCTGCCTGCATGATGAATGATGCGAGCGTGTGGTGGATTTGCTACAAAAGATTAACACATTAGTATGGAAATTAATCATGATCCCATTAAAGTGAGACCACAATCCCTTTCCATAACCGATGTGTAACCCGTGTAGCCGAGTTTCGTGATGTGGTTGATGGAATGATTGTTGCAAAACTAATGCAGGTCTCTAGACACCTACATGCTTCAGATGATGCATACATTTCTTTGATGAAGTGTTATTACAAGTGATGTTGGGTTATAGTGTGTGGATTTGTACAAGGTTCCATCGTGAATGAGTTATTACAAGGTTGAAGAGTAGTCGGGATGGGAGTGATGTTAGATAAGGGGGTCGGAGAAGATGTCTGGATACGTTTCGGTATCCATTTCCTAAGAGTTTTTGGGCAGGTGGAATGTTTCTTCTGAGGGACAAAAGTTGAGATCAGATGTGGTGGTGTTAAAGGGTGAAGAGATTTCTGAGGGGTATATATTACATGGCTTGAGGGTTGAGCTATAATACACTTTTTGGGTACCCAAATCTGTGTGGGTGTGGGTCGATTCATAAGGTACTTCTTGGCGATCCAAATTTGTCGTAAGTTTGTACTTGAAGAAGATCAAGTGGATGTGGGATACTGCTTTTGCTTCTGCTGAGACTTCTTCTTGTCATTGTCCGCATTGGTGAAATCTGTCTATGGTTTCTATCCTTTCGGCACCCATATTTGTCGCGTGCCTCTTGTTTTGAGGTGCTGATATTGCAACTTTCTTCCTTGTGTCATCTGATGTTATCATCGGTCTGGGTTCCTCTGTTGTGATCGACTCCTTTGTGGTTGAGGTTGAGAGGTCTGATTGACACTCTGCTTTGGAAAAGAAGGGAGGTCCAACACTTGCATGACCTGCCCATTAGGAAGAGCTCCATTTTGTACCTTTAATCTAGGCCAGTCCGCAGTAAGTGTGGAGGGATGGGCACTACCGCTGATAGTGTCCATTTGGCCAGTGATGAAGTCCACCCTAACTGCTGATCGTGCCCATCTGTCCGCTAATGGTCCCCATTTGTCCAAGTGGTTGGGTGACTGCCCCTTCTAGTTTGCAGGAAGCCCAAGGGAAAATCTCCTGACGTCCTTCTGATTGACAATTGTCCATCGCCAAGCCCGTGTGGGTTGGGGTTGACGTATCATGACTGATCTGACAAAAGATCTTCCAGTCTTCCGTCGCATGTTGTTCATATGGTCTAGGGTTACATTCCTGAGGGGAACTGCCATTAGGGAAGTCAAGCGGTATCACTCACTTCTGATCTAAGGTTCCAATCTGTAAGGAGCCTTGTCTAAGATTTAGGTTCACTGAATGATCGTATAGCCAATCTTGGCCAAGGATTAGGGGTTCTATCAGGTCCTCATCATGGCACACTAGGAGCTTTGCTGTCATGATCACATCGTGTATGAGGATAGAAAGATCCACCTCACCCATGCAAGGGGTTTCCATGCCTCCTAGCCCTATGAGGTATGCCTCAATTGGTCGCATTTCTATTCCTGAGTCCTTATAGTGGGACCATCTAATCGCACTAGTCGTAGCACCTGAGTCAATTAAAGCCCTGAGCTCTTGGCAAGGGTTGCCATGCTCTAGCCTGAATGTAATGAATGGTCTCCGATCCACTATGCTAGGATGGGTACTTGACTTTGCTTGACACATGGCCATGGGATATCTGGGTGTTGTTTCCAAATGGTTATAATGTTCTCTCCCTAGTCCTTGTCTTCTTAACTTCATGCGCTTAATGCGTTCCATAGCTTCTGCCTGAGCTTCAGCTCGTATTCTAGTTTCTTCCTCCTTACGCTTCCTTGCCAACGTGAGTCGTCTAAGCATATCCTCAGTAAGAGGTTCATGATATAACTTGACTCTACAGCCACTAATGTAATTAGGCATTATGTCTTCTTCTAAGGTGGCTAATTGTACTGCTCCACTTGTCGAGAGTCTGTTAATGATCATAGGTCCATAACCTCGCTTTTCTAACTTTTGTGCGTGTTGTTTCAACATATATACTAGAACTAAATCTCCTCCTTTTAAGCCTTTATCCTTCACATGTGCATCAAAATATGCTTTCTGTCGTTTCTTTGCTGCGTATATTCCTGCTATTGCTTTCAGCCTGGTTTCTCCTAATCATTCCAAGTCCATTATTTTTGCTGATAATTCATGGCCGGTCCACTGATGTTCTTGTGCAACCTTAAGGGTCGGTATCAAGAAGTCCAAAGGAAGCACAACATTCTGACCAAAAACCATCTAAAAGGGAGTTGCATTGAGTACGGTCTTGTAGGCCACTCGATATGCCCAAACAGGATGGTGTAACTGTTTGTCCCAATCTGAACGTTTGTTGTTCATGCGTTACGTCAGTACGGTACAAAGGATCTTGTTAGTGCTTTCAGCCTGACCATTGGCCTCAAGATGATATGGTGCAGATTTCTTGTGAATCACCATAAAATCTTGTAACAAATATTCAATGACTTGGTTTAGAAAGTGAGTTCCTCGATCGTTCACTAACTCTATAGGCAATCCATATCTTGTAAAGACATTTTCAAATAAGAATTTTGCAGTCGTGTGTGCATCATTCTTCTTCGTGGCCTTTGCCTCTACCCATTTGGTAAGATAATCTGTCCCAACAATAATGTATTCAGCATGTGTACCTTTTGCAGGGGGGTTAATGGGTCCTACAAAGTCTATACCCCACTTAGAAAATGCACGTCCTCCCATCATGGGTCATCTCTGCGAGTAGGAAATTGAGTTCCTTAGCACACATCACATCTCTTTACATAGGTATGAGCATCCATGTGAAGAGTGGGCCACCATAATCTTGCAAAGAGGATGGCTTTGATTATCCTCTCGGGTCCAAAATGGCCTTCTGCAACACCTTGGTGTGCAGTCTCTAGTATGCTCAAATAATTGTTCTCATGAACACATTGTCTCAAATATCCATCTCGTCCTCGTTTGTATAGATTATTGCCAATAAGTGAATAGTCTTGAGCTTCCTGCTCTAGACTTCATTGTCGTGCTAAGGTCATTCCTTGAGGGAATGTTTTCGTCCTCAAGTACGTCACTAGAGGCTCACTCCATTCTGGTGTGAGAGACACATGATATAATGTAGCATGTTCTACAGGTGGTCTTTCACAACAAACCTGGCATTCTTTACACAACTTGTAGACGTCTGCTTCCATTGAAGGCCAATATACTCCTAGTCTATGGAAAGTCTGCAATGTACGATGTTTCGAATAATGTCGCTTTAGTGCACCTATGTGTGCTAATTGCAACCAATTCGCATGTTCTGATTCATCTACACAACAAGCAAGAATCTTTTGATTATCATGTTTATATATGCTTCCTGCTATTATTTGATATCTCTGAGACTTGATAATCTCTCCTTCCTTGATCCTTATCTTAGGATTCTTGGGTCCGTATGTGAGAATAGGGACTATCGACTTAGCCCATTCTGGTGCTATCTCAAGGTTAAACAAATATGCATCAGATAGTTCATCTGCTATCCCTTGAGGAGCTTCTCCTGAGGTTAGTCTCGAGAGGTGGTCAGCTCTAAGATGTGTCTTTCCTTTCCTGACTACTACTTCGAAGTCATACTCCATTAGTAATAGAAACCAACGTATTAGTCGTCCAGTGTTACATGGCTTATTGACTAAGTACAGTAATGCTTGATGATCTGTAAAGAGTTAACTTATTCGCTAACAAATAATGCCTGAATTTCTTTACTGCGTAGATCATTTCTAATCCTTCTCGTTCCATAGTGGTGTAATTTCTCTCTACTGCGTTCAACTGTCTGCTCGCGTAAGCTATGGGGAGATCTATATTACCTTCATTAGTGGGTTGTGCTAACACACATCCTATGGCATAGTTGGATGCATCCACATGTACATGGAATGGCTTACTCCAATTCGGAGCTTTCAATATAGGTGCTGAGCACAAACCTCTTTTAAGCTCATTGAATGAATTCTCATACTCATCTGTCCATTCAAACTTGGTCAAAAGAGAGTACAGAGACTTGGCTATGATTGCATACATGTGTATGAACCTCTGTTGAGAAAAGGGAAACAACAAACCCTAACCGCCTCACATGGAAGTGAGAAGTTTCTCCAAGTTCGGACAAAGAATGAAAGGAGAGGTTCACCTACGCTCATGGAGCAATGGCAACAATGGCCAATGTCACGAGGAGCAAAGGGGAACATCCTCCCAACCATGCACACACACATGCAAATCCATACACCAAGACCAACGCCATTGCACACAAGGAGGCAAGAGAGTAACAAATGACACCTTCTTCCATTACCAAAATGGAGGCCAAGGCCATGGCCAAGAGACCTCTTTTACAAGAAGTGAGCCTCTATTTATAGGCTTAGTGTAATTCCCCATGTGCTCCTTTTGACTAGTCAAAAAGGAGCACATGCATATCTCCAAAAGGATCTTTTGTCAAATTTCAAATCTCAAGATGAAGGAGAATACGTGCGCGCATGGGGATTTCTAGACTCCTTGAAAAAGGTGACCATTTACAACAAGGTTCCAAAGCTTTAGTTTATGAGAAATATTAAAAAGTGTCTAAAGGAGGGTTTTTATGTGAAATCCTAAGTAAATACAAAAAGAGATATTATTTTGTTCTAGGGAGGGTTCCTATGCACAATTGTGGGTATGTGCATACCCCACAACCCAACACTCTCCCCCCCCTAGACTTTGTCGTCCTCGACAAAACTAAGAGGAAGGGATCATACACATCTGAACTGGTTCAAGCTTGAGTTCTTCAATTCTGAGAAGCTCCAGGTCTACAAATCTTCCATTCTATAGTTTGCAGTCTTCAGGTCTTCATACTCTTCATTGATCTTTGAACCTGCAGCACATCAATCTTCAATCTTCAAAGCTGCAGCACTACAAGCCCTCAGTCCGTGCTTTGGGCTGCAAATCTTCGATCTTTAGAGCTGGGCGACACAACCCCCTTGGGGGGCAGTCAGCCTAGCATGCATCCCATTGTGCATTCTTAAGTAGGATGGTTGAAGCTCTTGCAAGGAGCTCCAAAACCTGAAATTAAAACATACATAACCAGTAGATTGTTTCTGGAAAAGGAGATTGAATAGAACATTTAGTCCAACTTTTAGTTTCCACTTCAGGGAGCATTGACATCTATAGGACTAGCTCCGTTAAAGAGACTCTTGAAAATATCTTTATTCCTACACTCCAACAAACTTGCATTAGATAGCTTGAGATCGTGTGGGACTTGCCTAATTGAGTGGTCATGTTGTTGGAGCATATCACATATATAACAGAAAGGAAAAGGTCATGCATATTCAAGTGAATAAGGGTCTGGGTACTCCACCTGTCAATGTCAAAATCAATCACTTATAGACAAACTCATACAGAGATTCAGTAGCAAAATCTTAGAGGAATATTGTGTAAATGATCAATATGTTAAACCCCCAACACCTAAGAACAAGCTTCAAGTAGTATTAAGCAGAAGGTTCGTTTTGCTTAGCTTCCAATCACCTAAGCAGAGAAGTGAAACAAGCCTTAAATGAGAGCCACATGAGCATTGTTCCCTTCCTCAAGAGAGTTTCTAAATAATTTGTTTTCAAACAGAGGGCCCTAAGTGGTGTGACCACTTAACAAGTGAGTAGGCACAATGTCATGCAAGCATAAGAATTGTCTGTCAATGAATTATGAGAACATTGTAAAACCAGAGAATCACTTCTCCGGCAAAAAACAAACACTCAGGTCTCCATGAATTTTAGAACAGAAGTGAATCTAGTGTCTCTTTTTAATTAATAGCTTTACATGGACAAGATATCCTCAAGAAATTCTCCAGATAATATTGAGCAAGCAGTGAATAATTCAAAAGACAGCCACGTTTAGTCCCATGCGCTCACGAAATGCCAAAAATAGAGTTCTTTCTAGGTGTAGGTTTGGTCACCAGCCCCCCTGGGAAGTCACAAGGTCTTGGCCAATTTAATGCACCACAACCTATCAATCCACATACCCCTTGGAGCAATTTCCTGCATCATTCATAAGTCAAGGTGTCCAATAGAGTAGCCCTATTTAGCGTCAGCCCTCAGCAGAGCCCATGTGTTATAATGTGATTAGTCCTTCAATCCTGTTATTTCTAAAACAATATATACTCCTCATGCATTTCTAGCATTTCTATCAGCAATGTGTATGATCTCCCCACAAAATATCATTCTTACATTTGGGAGGAATGCATAGCTACCCAAATCCCTCCTAGCTATACTGAAAAGCTCCAGATCACAGGTCTAAATAAACACAGCAGTTCCCTTCAATAAAAAAGAATGGTCTGCAGTATAAGTGATTCCACTCATCATTAAAATCCACTGGAATGAAGTATCTCCGCACAATGACTAATCATAGGAGGGACTAGTATTCTAGAAATTCACACATTATTCCTGTATGGGAATCACAAACTAACTTGCATTCCAAATGATATGCCTGGGCAATTATCAAGAGGTGTTCAAATTATTATGAGACGATTACTGTTAGTCAACACAACTAGTAAGTGAGAAATATGATCAACATTGAGGCCTTGTGTCTCCTGGTTGCATAGAGACCAACAGTAATTCCAAAAAGAAAACTAGAAGTCACTATCGGCCTTCCCTTGAATCTTCAAGTAACCTTCATCCTTTGTATTGGTGGAAGACCAGCCCACCTGTACACCAACCTGCAACTCCAAGACATACAGAGGGCAAATATAGTAATTTAAAGGCAACAATTATACTTCAGGTCCCATATTGACCATGAGACTTGCCACTAACAACCTAAACCGCAAAGTGCATAGAGTGGAGTTATGTGAGCGAGTGGACGAGGGGAAAAGAAGGACCATGATATGCATGAAACACACTTATCAATGTGCCTGTATGACTTTACCATTAGATCTGTTAAGACAATTGTAGCCCCCCTCTTAGCAGCATAGAATATCGACCATGTCCCACCACCTAATTTGAATCTTCAACTTTAAGAACCCTAAAGTGACCTGAGACATTTCAATCTACCTTCAAGGGCCAAGCGAGAACGTATGATTTTGTCCATGATAGGTAGCTACAATGAGTATTTGTACTTGACATGTTTCCAAGTAATAAAGAGAGTCGAAAAAGCTTTCAGGCCACAATGGGCAGTCATTAAAGGAGTTAACCCGATTAATCTTCAAGCATACAAGGGATCATAAATTAATGTTCAAAACTGTCTTCACAACTTAATGGGCACATCCATAGCAATCTTAATAGTAGCTCTACTGTGAAGGGCAACATCCCATCAATGGTTGTTACTAGCAAGCCGTGTCCGATTCTCAACAAAACATAAAGAAACCGACCATTATGATCTTGCAGTGTTGTGACATATATGTTCTAGTTAGTTCTTACTGCATAGCAGCAAGTTGCCTTCTAGACGTTTGAGGTATAGTACACATGTGACCATATCCTACACTGCTGCAAAACATCCACGGTTTTATGCATTCAACCTTAGATATGATGAACTTTTAACAACCTGCTCAGAAGCTATAGTAACAGCTTAATAGAACATTTTTCAACATAACTGCATCTGGCATACAATAGAGTGGGAATATCGATCTCAGGTTCCATATCAATAGGGAAGCATTGATTTTCTTGTGAAGACTCTCTACTTGCGAGCGCACCTTGAAACTGTAACACTGAAACCATACCCTTATACACATTAAAACATTACCTTGATTTTGCAAAAAAAGGAGATGTAGCAGAGATTTCTGAAGCCGAAGCGGAAGCACAGAGGTGTAAGAAGGGTTGCAATAAGGCCTAGCCAAAATGGTGAGCACCGCTTATACATAGATAGAACCATCTGAAGTGCAGAGGGTCCCGCAGACTACACACTGAGGGTGGGGCTTCGATCCACAACAGACGGAAATGCTACAGCACCATAGGTCACGAGGAAAATGAGCAAGAGGAGCTTAGAGGGGAATTGCTCCCAGGTGGAAGTGGTTGAAAGAAGAATATAGGATCCCCTAATGGATCCAGGAGGAGGAATCAAAGAAACATGAGGGCACCATATGAGTTCGACCTATTATCAGAGTGAACCGAATAGTTCTCTGCCTCGAATACTTCTACCGAATAGGGAAGCAGAAAGATGCTCCACCCCGACATGCTTACAAGGCAAGGGAAGGCCAAAGAGGGCTCCGAATGAGGTAAGGACCACATGGGAAAGTGCATTAGAGGTTCAAATCTTTAATCAAAGAGCTTCAACAAGGATAATCTACAAGAAACATGTATTTGTTGTGTGACATAGAGAAGTTGATGGGAGCAAACAACTACACGGCGCAGATAGGAGAGGTGATCCAAAACACTCATCTTGATGCCTGCAAGAAGAATGGAAGAGAAAACAGGATACCTTCACCCCGACAATTTCAACACCACTCACATTTTGAGGGAAACCAAGAACTTCAAATCACCATGGAAGTTCTGATGAGATGGGGAAGCTCGCAGAGAAATCAACCCCACCAGCAAGCGTCGTCTCGGAGTAGAAACCCGCCTCAGAGGAGAGTATGCAGTAGTAGTAAAGTGTTCGTAGCATTACAAAGAGATAGATGCAGAGTGCGAGTCGAGCACAATATGACTGATGTGCGAGGTCAGCCACTAGTAAGGACGGAAGAGGAAGCCTGAGCCGAAGTACAGAGAGGGGGAGTTCACAGAAACTCGACCCCGTCGTGTAGAGATGAGAATAGAAAGATGTTCCTTTCCCCTAACCAAACCAGATATGTTCGAAGTTCCATGCAAGAGTGATTATTTCAAACACGTCCACATGAATTTAATGAAGAGAGGGAGAGAGACCTGCGTCCGATGGTTCTTTCCTTATGTCATAGTAAAGAGAGCGTACATACTCCATCTTTAATGCGTGGCACGATTGCCAGCCATCACTTGATTAAAAAAGAGGGAGGTAAGGAGGTTTAAGACTACCTCAACCAACCGTCCTCTTTTGACCAATCGTTTAGTAGGAAGATAGAAGAAGTTAGTGGTGTACTTCCCATTCCAAACACCAATTCGAGGGCATCCCAAGACTTTCGCACTACCACCTTATAAGCGCAAGGAGGTTGTAATGCATACATGGATAGGATTCTATGTGATGATAGAAAATTTTATGCAAAGAGAAATTAATTCTTCTTATCTTTCTTGTGACCGAAGAGAGGGAGGGACAATAAAGGACTACCCATCCCCCTTTTCAGGACAGACACTCAAAACAAGAAATGATAGAGATGTAGAGTGCTGCCACTCATTGAGTGTGTGTGTGAGAGAGAGAGGAAGAGAGAAGGGGGTAAGGGGGTGTTTTTGTGAAACAAACAAAAATAAAGATCTAAACTACTCAAAAATTAAAAGAAGAGAGGTACCCAAGGCCAACCGAAGGCCACACGTATTCATCCTCCTCCAAGTGTCAAGGTGCATCTCACGAAGTATGGACACGCAAACTTGGAAAAACCAACGGCTAAAGGCCGACATCCCGGCAACGATGCCAAATTGTTGAGAAAAGGGGAACAACAAACCCTAACCGCCTCACATGGAAGTGAGAAGTTTCTCCAAGTTCGGGCAAAGAATGAGAGGAGAGGTTCACCCATGCTCATGGAGCAATGGCAACAATGGCCAACGTCACAAGGAGCAAAGGGGAACATCCTCCCAACCATGCACACATACATGCAAATCCATACACCAAGACCAATGCCATTGCACACAAGGAGGCAAGAGAGTAACAAATGACACCTTCTTCCATTACCAAAATGGAGGCCAAGGCCATGGCCAAGGGACCTCTTTTACAAGAAGTGAGCCTCTATTTATAGGTTTAGTGTAATTTCCCATGTGCTCCTTTTGACTAGTCAAAAAGGAGCACATGCATATCTCCAAAAGGATCTTTTGTCAAATTTCAAATCTCAAGATGAAGGAGAATACGTGCGCGCGTGGGGATTTCTAGACTCCTAGAAAAAGGTGACCATTTACAACAAGGTTCCAAAGCTTTAGTTTATGAGAAATATTAAAAGGTGTCAAAGGGAGGGTTTTTATGTGAAATCCTAAGTAGATACAAAAAGAGATATTATTTTGTTCTAGGGAGGGTTCCTATGCACAATTGTGGGTATGTGCATACCCTACAACCCAACAACCTCCTATAACAACCACAATGTCCCATAAATGCTTCTACCTCTTTTACGTTATTTGGTCTAGGTAGTTCTGCAATTACCTTCACTTTTTCTTCATCCGTGGAAATTCCATTCTTCGACACAATGTGTCCCAGAATTTTGCCTTGTCTGAACATGAAAACGCATTTTTCTGGGTTCAAACAAACCTGATAGTCTCGACATTTGTCAAATATTTGTCTTAACTCGGGGATATGCGTCTTCCTTATATTTGAATGAGCACATAGGTCATCGACATAAACTTCCATATTCTTGCGCAAGAATTCCTTAAAAACATGACACATGAGTCGTTAGAAAGTGGCGGGTGCATTTGTTAAGCCAAAAGGCATTACACGAAATGCAAATATGCCCCATTCTGTGGCAAAAGCCATCTTGTGTTGATCTTCTGGAGCAATGGCTACTTGATTATAGCCTGAAAAACCATCAAGAAAGCTGTACACTTCCTTGCTCGTAACTCTTTCCAAAAGGTGTTCCGTGATAGGAAGAGGATAATTGTCTCTAATCGTGGCGGCATTAACTTTTTTAAGGTTAATACACACACGCAATTTTCCGTTCTTCTTGGGCACAACCACAATGTGGGATACCCATTCGGTATGCTCAATTTCATAAATGAATCTTGCTTCTATCAAACGATCGATTTCTTCTTTAACCTTCGCAACGTAGTTATCATTGTACGTGTATGGTTTCTGTTTCGTAGGTTTTGCATTTGGAGTCATAGGGATTCTATGAGAACATATATCTGGGTCTACTCCTTTTAGGTCTTTGTCACTCGAAGCAAACACATCTCTATATTTGCGCAATAGGGCAACTAATTCTTCCTCTTCTTCATTCGTCAAATCATGCCCTATGTAGGTACATTTCTCTTCTTCTCCTTCTATGGAAACTATGATTTTTTTAGTTTTCTCTCGATTATCATATACTTCTCCAATCAGCTTTTCTGTTAGGCATTTGTGCCATGATTCGTCTATCTTCTATTTCATATTTTTTGAAGTTGTCTAGAACCTCAAACAAGGATTCTTCTTCTTCTGACATGGTTTCTTTCTTCTTTCTTTTCTTTCCTTCACTCTTAGTGGTCACTTGAGTGGCTAACCTCACCTCATTCATTAGTTCTTCGTGTCTCTGAGGGTGAGTTTCTACTTCGTAGAAGTATTCTTCTTTTAATGCAAAGGGTGGGTCCATAATAATTGATTCTAAATCAAAATCACTCGCGTCCTCGAATGCATCAGTGCTAGGTTCAGATTCTTCTATAACCGAATCACACATGATTGGCTCTATCGTGAAAACTGAAATGTCATAGCCATCCTCGTCACAGTGGGGTGTCCATTGTTCTTCATTGATGGCTACATCCATGGTTGCTAGGATTTCTGCCCAACCATGAGGTTTGAATTCTTCGTCTGTAAATACTACAGGTGCATAAGCTGGGTCTTGAAGGGTTCTTGGATGTTGTTCTGCACCTAAGGTCCTGGCTTCTAACCGTTCTTCCTCTTGTTTTGCTACTTTGCACATCCATAAATGAGTGTCCTCGTGTAACCATGAGGGGTCTGATTCTAATGAGTGCACCAATTCCGTTTCGACTTGTGTCTTATGGATGGTATTCCATTGTATTGGGGGTACGTCTCTATGTGAATAGTCTTTCAGATTGACTTTGGTAGTCACTCCTAAATGTTGCAAGTACAAAGAATTAGTTCCCCAATCTTGTACAATTTGCAACTGACACATGAATGGTCGTCCTCAAAACATCTCGTAAGCACGATTTTTTGCAAAATCACAAATGGCAAAAGTATGCTCAAACTCCACACTACAAGTGGTGAGAGATATGCCTTCTAGTAAACGTAATGGTTTTTCTATGTGTCCGTCAGCCATTTGTACCTTCATCCTGGTAGGTCTTAAAGCTAGCTTACCCCAACGTTTCCATAGAGCGGTAGTAGTTATGGCTACTCCGGCTCCTGAATCTAAGATGGCTTTCGTGGTGTAGCCCTGATGGGTTATTGGAAGATACGTGTTACCTTCCTCTCCTTCGCTTACATCTCCGATCTTTTCTACAGGTATTTTTGGTACTTTCTTTTGTGATCCTATATGTGAGGGAGTAGTAGCAAGCTCAGGGAACTGATTTGCTACGTGCTTCCATAGTTCTGGTTTAACCTTCAACAACTCCTCTAGAGTGAGGTTACACTGTACATTGGTGTTCTTGATCACTTCCGTGTTTCTAGGTATCACTGATTCTTCATTCCTCACTATTATCATGGGTGCTCTCATACTAATAGACTTAGCTTCCCAAGGTCCTGTGAACTGAGGTAATTCTTGTAAAGAATTGGATTCAAAACCTGTGTGTTCACCCAGTTGTTCCTCCTCTACATCATCGTAAATAGAGGGAATGTCTTGGGGAAATTGCTCTTGCAAGTCGTCTATTTCTTGAATAGGAGGATGGGCTCCTTGTTCTTTTCTCCATTTCTCTTCTTGGATTTCTCTCAGAAATTCATGTGACTATCTATGTATGGAAGACAGGTTGTCTTGATTCTCTATATTGGGTACTTGAGACAGGGATCGTGTATTCCTTTTCTATGTCTCTGAGGTGATTGGGTTCCTATGTTGATTCTTTTTCTCTCTGCTATCAATCAAGTATTCTAGCCTCTCCATCAGTCCTTGAAAGTGTAATTCTGGTTTTGCCATGTTATTCCAATTAAGATATCTAGAGGCTTCAAACAAAGCTTGTGCTAATTCTACCATCTTCATGCAAAGTTTAGTCCTCTCAATTTCTAAGTCTGCTCGAGGGTAGTTTTTACTCATTTCAGCTATTTGAGGTCCTTCATTTATCCTAGCTTGATACGCACGAAACATCATGTCTAGGTTTTCTGGTATGGGTTCCGCTAAAATTGATCCTGATTTCTGAGCTAGGTTCTCTTGATTCAAGTCCTGTGAAGTCAATTCTAGGATTTTGGCTCTAGATTCCTTGAGACTTCCTTCCAATTCTCTTATCCTTTTACTCCACTTCCGCTTAATCCTTTCTCTGGAATCTTTCCAAGATTTTGTCTTTTTACTACTAGATTCTCCAACTTCACTAGTTCCAGCTGTTTTTCCTTGATTAAGTTGTTGATTCTGTAAGAGCGCCCGAGCTCTTGTTATAGCTTGGATAGGCATGTATGTAGGGTTGGATCCATCTGCGTTGTTTACAATACCTATCACGTTGATCGGTGTCACATTTGAAGCACTAGGAGGGTTCTTAGGACAATATTTAATTATGTACTCTTTACCAGAGTCGGCACAAAGGCGTTGTATGTTATAGTATTGTGACTGTCCTGATATAGGGGGATGTGGACAATCCTTTATGAAATGATCTCCTTGGCACCTAAAGCATGGTCCTCTAGGGCCCTGTGGTCTTTGTTGTCTTAATTGGGGCCATGGATTCAGGTTTATATACATCACATTAGCATAGTCGGGCTCCCAACTAGGTTCCAACGGTGGACTATCATAATGATAAGTCTCCACATGTTCTGGTGACTCCGTGTAGTATGCGGGTGGACTATCTACATGAGTGGAATCAAAACTGTTTGAGTTTGGGTCGCTTTCTCTTATCAGGGGTGAAGAAGGCACTAAAGCCCTACTGAGGTTCTCTTCTGCAGCAGCATATTTAACTGAGATGACATTAGTTGGTGGGGGTGGCTGTTGAGCTAAAATAGGTTGAGGTCTCTGTTGAGCCTGATAAGGGTAGTTCTGAGGAGGCCTATAGTAATGAGGCTGAGTATTATATTGACCTTGGTACCTACTTGGCTGCGATGCTTGCGGGTAGTTCTGTCTCACTGTTTGTTTGTTGTATGGGCAGTCTTGAGCCGTATGATTTGTGTATTGTCTCTCAATAGTACAGTATTGGCCACTAGGATTGGCTTGCGGTTGTGTGGCATTGGGACACACATTTGCCATATGATCACCACCACAGGTGTAGCAACACTTGTTTGTTGTTAACCTAAGCATCTGTTTACTAGAAACTCCTAGTTTCTAGGCCACTTTTTCTGCTAGATCCTCTATCGAGCTGGACAATTTTGTAGATGCTAGAGAGGAATAGTCTGAGTCCTTATAGACTTTTGAGAGTTCCAACTCGTCTCCTAAGTTATCTTCAATGTCTATGCAAATTCTTACACATTGCTCTAGCGCTCTGGGTTCCTTCAAGTACACATAGGAGCGTAGTTTAGAGCTCAACAGGCCATCTAAAAACAATGATACTTGCTTGGCCTGTGAGGGTAACTCTTGCATTGGACATCTTTCAACATATTGTCTAAACCTACGTCCTACCAGTCTAACTGTTTCTTGAGGGGTCTGTTTGAAACTATGAATCAATGAAGACGTGTCATGCCTGATTCCACTCTTAGAGAATTCTGTGATGAATGACTCTAAGAAGTGATGGATGTCTCTAAATTGCCTTTGTTGCAATGGTTGGAACCAAGTTAAAGCGGTATTCTTTAACGTTAGCCCGGATGCGTTATATTGTGTGAACATGTCTTCTACTTGTTCTGCTCTTAGAACTTGCTTGAATTCTGCAACATGATCATAGGGATCTCTTGTCCCGTCAAAGTAATTTTTCATTGATTTTACTAACTGAGTGGGTCTTAATATTCTTGTGTGTTCACATGGTCTAGGTAGAGGAAAATCATCTCTACCACCTGGCATTCTTTGTCTATCCACTCTATCTGGGTCTATGGTGGTTCTATCCCTCCCTATGGGATGATTGAAACTTAGTTCTGGTCTCTCTTTATTTTTGTCTCTTTGCATGCCATGGGCTGAGGATGTTCCTACCCCTTGTTGGCTTGTGTTTACATTCGCTCATGATGGAGGGAATACTAGCTCACCTCTCCATGTGTAGGTATTTCTTGCATGATCTGGTACCACAAACACTCTCTCTGAAGTTTCGTCCAGGTATACAACCTTTCCAAGTGTATTCGGGTCCTTGAACTCGTATATTGTGATGGTACCAACCTCACTCGGTTGTTCTGTTCTATACCTCCAAAATGCTTCCTCAGTTTCTTTATTTACAAACAACTCTATGCTCCTGTTATCCTGAGGGATCCACTCTGGAATGAGTACTCTTGTTAGCACCGATTTCCCTCTAGGTGTTCTAGGTTCCTCTAATGGTCCTTTTCCTTGAGATTTTGCTTCCCTCTCTAACTGAATTATGCCAAACTCATTGGTATTGTTTGGTTGAGTACTTAAGAGGTACATCGTCCCTTCCTTGTCTATGTACGTGTCTCTCTCGAATTTCACCGCTGGACATTCCAATCCAATGGGTTGATCAGGGTTGTGCATTTGCACCACTTGACTTCGCAAACCATCCTCGTAGATGCGAGCACCTAATCGATTGGTTCAGAGAAATTCTAACTGGGTCCTATTCCTTCGGGTCTTTCCAAATATGCTACGTTTGACCCTCCTTCTGGTCTTTCTGTGCTAAATGCCATTTCTGATTCACTCGTGTCTGAGCTTAACTCGTAGGGATAACTATTATTCAATTGTTGTGCCCACGATCGTGCGGTGGTTCCTACACTTGCTTCTGATGATCTAAGGCTTCGTCGGTCGGACATACCTATGTGTTTGCCCGATCTAAGGTTCATGAGTTTGCTTAGTGGCACTCTTTGATCGTCAATGTTCCTTGTTTGTAATTGCTTGGTTCTTTTTAAATCCCTTTAGATTCTTTGTCTAGATGTATGCGTCAGGAATTCAACTTTCCGTGGTACTTTTGAGTTCTCGTTCCGTCAGACTTAGGTTCTTTTTCTTTATGTTTTTGTCACACACACCTTTACTTTTAGTCTTAGACTTGATCAATTAATCTCTTGCACTTGAGCGTTCCTATCATCATTAATCCAATCCACAATGCTACCGTTTAGCCTAAGCTAAGAATTGACTGAGGGGGTTGAGTAATCTTCCAACCTCAAGTCAGCTTTTTTGGTTGCTCTGATGCCCAAGAAGTTGTGCTTCCCAAGCCCTGCGTTCTTCACTGCCTTGCCTTGATTGTCCTTGATTGTCCTTGCTAGACCTGAAAAAATCCAATATTAGACCAATATCACAATGGATGATCAAACATTTGAGTATATACACCTTTAAGGGTCCCTTAACCTTTGGCAAAATTTTCTTCCAAAGCCCCCTTTCTTTCCTAGTCCCACAGATGGTCAAGCTCAAATTAGCTTATCTAAAAATCAACATATTCTTTATGAAAAAAATAGTTGCGGTCACGTAGTACTCATCAAGAGCTTTCTAACGAGCTATAAAGCTCAAAAAACAGACTTCGGATGAAAAAGGTACGACCGTTCAAGCCTTGGGAGGTAAAAACTAACAAATAGGTTTTTCTCCAAATATGAGCTAAGGGGTCTCCTATGAGTCTAATCACCCAAAAATTTTCCAGAAATAGTCCCAAAATTGGCCAATAAATCAAACCCTAAAATTGGCGTTTGGGGTGAGCAATCGCGATGGTCCTCGACCGTCGCGATGGTCCAGGTGAACTGTCGCGATGGCGTGATGCGCAAACCGTCACGATGGCCTGAAGTGCACGGTCGCGATGGTCTGAAATGGATGATCGTGATGGTGTGGAAATGAACCGTGGCGATGGCGTGATCGGCGAACAATCACGATGATGTCAGTCAACGGTCAACGTGAACCGTCACGATGGTCCAAAGTGAACCGTCGCGATGGTCCAAAGTGAACCGTCGCGATGGTCACAAATGTGATGGCGTGAGCCAATTGCGATGGTCCGATTTTGAGTTGTGGCGATGGTGTAAGGGTCTCGTCGCGATGGCGTGAGTAGCGAGCAATCACGATGGTTTAGCTTGCCACATGGTAGCATCGGCGCGATGGCGTGGGGACGACGGGATTGTCGCGATGGTCCAAGTGAATTGTCGCGATGGCTCAAGTGAGCCGTCGCGATGGTGCGAGACCATCGCGATGGTCCGGCCAAGCCGTCGCGATGGCGTTGTGGAGGTGATCGCAATCCGGGTGGATCAGGTCCGATCGTGGCACACACAGGGTGTATGAAGCTAATGAATGTTGGATGGTTTAAGGACATGAAAGTGAAATTAATGTTGAGTATGGAGAAGAGAGAGATGTTGAAATGTTTATGGGAATGGGAAAGTAGAAGTGCAAGTTAGATTTATGAACATGAATGATAAGAATGAAAGAGAACCATACACACGAATCAAATTTGGAAGGAAGAATGGTCCATTGAAGGAGCTTCTTAAACACTTCCTAATTCTAATCCATATGCATAGTCTTCTTTGGATGATATGTATGCATGACGTGAATAGATGGAATCCTTATACATAAACCAGTTTCGAAAGGAAGAATGGTCCAATGTTGGAGCTTCTTATACACTTTCAGAAACTAATCAATATGTATGGGTATGTATGGATTATATGCACGCAAGTGAATTATGATGATAGAGTTTACTCACAAGCTCAAAGAAACATCCTCACTCGTTCAACACAATACTGTGGAGCCTTCTCACACATAGAAGAAATAGAAGATATGTAAAAATACTTAAGAGACTGAGAGAGGAGACAAGAGACAAGTGACAAGTGACATGAATTAAAAGGATTTGAATTAAGATACATGTATAAGATCGTCGTGGTACGTCAAGCTAGGTAGTCTACTGATCAAAGGTGGTTTCGACCCTCAAACCATGACAGTTCAACCAAATGTCACACGTAAGAAGGTGAGTTCCACTCCAGTGACCCTATGTATATCTATGCTTGTAACGTCTAACTAAAGAAGTCTAAGACTCATTAAAATCAACTCTAACTCACTCACACGCTCCACCGAGGGTGAGTCAAGATAGAGATGCTGGTTTCAAGAGCCTATCCTAGATTGGAGTTCTAACTTAAATTTGAAACTATGTACTATACTCATACTAGCTCACCTTGGATCCTCACTCACTCAACCGAGGGTGATCGTCTCAAGGAAACCGTAAGCTAGCATGAGCCCTATGGATGCTTAACAATGATGCTCTAGGAGTTTGGAGGGGGGTTTATATAGTTTTTTGAATGAATTTGGGCCCTTGGATCTAGAGAAATCAACTCTCAACTCTAGGATCACTACTTTCGATTACAACCATTTGATTAATCAAATCAATGGCTTGGAATTGTTCTTTCTATCAAATCTAGTGTAAAGGAGTGAAATTTAGGCGCCTTCATTCTCCACCATTGGGTCTGGGATGATCTGGACCGTCGAATCAATGCTGACATCATTTTGGATAAGATAAGCCACTATTTTTGGAGAAAAGCTGCATTATTGATCTTTGATTGTAAAAAAAAACTTCTTTTATGGAAAAACTCGTGGATCCTCCTTGCTTTAAGCATAAGTGCATATCCACCCTTGAATATGAGCTCATCTTGATCGTACAACATGGCTTAATCAGATTTCGGCATGTGGTGGCCCTTCAACCCTTCAATTTGCTTAAACTAGAAAACTATGGTGATCCTGAAAACTGGACTTTGTACTCTTTGACCCTCCAAATAGGTTTTGATGAAGATGAAACTTTGTAGGACTATGTTTCCAAAGAACTCCTTCAGGAATATGCAGAAAAAACTCCCATCTGAATCTCCCTTGTACAAGTTTGACTTCATTTGGAAGCTTGCAAGGTGGCATTAAGGTGTCTAGGAAGCTCTGATAGCCTTGAAAATTTGTACAAACATGTAGCCACATATGATCTTTATACATGCCAAACCACATGGCTAACATAAAGTTCTATACAAGAATTTGTAGGGTCAAACTAGAAAAATTACATTTTTATAAAATGAACATAGCATATCAATGTGCTACAAAATCCATTTTCTACTGAAATTTGAGCTATAGATTGCCTTTCACAATCTTTACAAGTATATGAATTTTAATCTAATTTGGTGATAATGAAATTTTTGCCCTAATTTCCCAACTTTGACCAACTTTGACCATCTTTGACCAGCTTTGACTACTACCATGGACTTTCTTGATTTCTTTGAAACTTTGTATGTGAGCTTCCTTTGACATCCTTGATGTATCCTAGACTTCTCGGGGAATTCCGGCTACCTTCACCAAATATGTTTTTTGTAGGCCTTCACAAGTGAGAGAGGAGAGAAAATCTCGACGACATTCGCCCCCACTAAACCTGAGATTCCTCCGGAAGTGCCACTCTAGCATCTGTGAAAAACAAAATGTTCCAGGCATCAAATTCTTTTATAGGCAACATAAGAAACATGGAAGGAAAATTGATTATATGCATGAATAAGTAGGTAACGTGACATGAAGCAAAATTTGCATGAAAGAAAGAATTGAAACAGGCAACATGAATATGCATGAACAAATAGGCAACATATATGCAAATGAACAAGCAACATCGGCAACAAGAAAGAAAAAAAACAAGCATCAATATGAAGTGGAAGTGGATGTATTGAGTCGTTTTAAGCATGAGTGCCTCTCATCTTGAAGAAAATTTAGTACCTTTTTCATAAAGCAATCTACCTTAAATATGATTATAAACAAAGATTTAGGATTTTCAAGAGACATCTTTCATCTTTACCTTATTTTAGATCAACTCCTTTCCTACATAAATATGAATATGCTCTTTCTCTAATAACATGCAAGGAAATCTAACTAAACTCCACTAATGCATAAATCTGCCTATATAGCCCGTGATTTATTCTACTATGCCTCTTTATCCTCCTTTGGCTTGCTTTATTTTTTCTTTTTTTTTTTTTGATGATGATGATGATTCGGCAACTTTATGGTTACGATCACTTTTTTTGGGATGGAAGAAAGTGTAAACTTCTTGGTAACATGTAGCAACTTTTTTTTTTTATGAGAAAAAATTAAACCCCGATACAAGGTACAACCATTTTTGATGACGGAGAACAATCGTTTAAACTCCGATACAAGTGTTGTGAGATGGACTAAGGATGTAGAAACATGCAGTAGAAGGAGCTAGGATTTCAACAATTATGCTTTCGATACAGGATACATATGCATGTTTATATATGAAAGTCTTGTCACCAAAATAAACCTCCAAATCTACATGCCCTATCTTTCCACAATCCTAGATTATAAACAATTTCTTGGTAGATAAGTTACTACTTAAGATAAAATTTTACACAAGTAGAGAAATCATCATTTGCTTTTTTTTTGACTCAAGTGATGTGGATATGCAATGCAATGCAAAGACTGAAAACAAACATGCATGAAACAAGAATGGAAAAAAAATAGAATGAACTTGAAAAAAAACAAAGCAACATGAACTTGAAATGATATTTTTATATATATATATATTTTCTTCCTTTTTTTTTTATTTTTATAACATGGATACTCCTGTTTATGAATCGGCCTCATTGTTGTCATCTTCTTCAATGTCCTCATCCAAAATGTACTCTTCATTATCACGTTTCTTGAATAGCTTTATCCTTTTTCCTGCAATCAAAGTTTTTAGTGCAACACCATTTAATTCACAAAGAGCATACGTACCATTGTTGTTGACTTTTGATACAATGTATGGCCCAAACCACTGTTGAGTGAGCTTTTTGCGTGCATCATATTGAGAGTGAAATGTACTATCATAAATGAGCACCCAATCTCCTACTTCAATTGGCTTAGGAAGCAATCGATGAGTTTTATCAAAATAATGCTTGTTCTTGATTCTAGATTCTCTTAATTTTTCAACGGCATCATCAAGTCTTAATTTACCTTGTTCTAACTGTTTAATGCGCAAACTCAAAAAATCATCAGTAGACATGTTTTTAGACCAAGGCAAATTTGACCATATGAGACTGAATGGGAAAAAATGGTTTTTGATAGTACATGAGTTCAGCGGGCATATATCCAGTAGTACGTGTGCACCTCATTCTATCTGCCCAAAGTGCAAAAGGTAAGAATCTAGGCCATTGTTTGATGTCACCGTTACATGCTTTAGATATGGCTTTCACAATAGGTGGAGGCCGTCTCTCTATTTTACCATTGGCCTCTGGATTATATGCAGTAGTAAGAGACAAAAGAATACCGTGATGATCAAAGAACTCTTTAGCTTCTCTCGCATTTAACTCTCCACGATCGGCAACTACTTTCTCTATGTACCCAAAGCGACTTATGACATCTTCAAGCAAGAATTTGCAAACATTGTAAGTGTTCTTAGATCGTAGAGCACGTCCCTCTACATGATTAGTTAAGTCTTCTCTTGCAAGTACAATGTAACACATTTTGTCAATACCTTTAGGCATAGTTACAAGATCTACTACCCACTTGTAGTGAATACAAGGTGGATAAGTAGGATGCAACAGATCTCTATGTTTGACTGATGAATGAAGTTGACAAGTAGAACATGTAGAAACATAGCTACTAATGTCAACATACATCCTAGGCCAATAATAGGTACTTCTAAGTTTTTCATATATTCCAAAAAATCCTTTATGACCTGCCCATAATGTCTCATGCATTTCCTTCATTACTTGCAATTGAAGACCTCTCTTTCCTAGGACTCGTTGTGGATTCTTAACCTTACCCTTAGCATGTCTTCAAAGATAACCATTACATAGGAAAAAGTTATAAGCTCGTTTCCTAATGTTACAGAATCTATTCGTAGTCCAGCTAGGTAATGGTTGTAGTGTACTCAGATACTTTCTTATGTCTCTCCATTCATCTTCGTACTCAGACTCATGAAATTTCTCATACTCATATATATGTGGAACATAGTCAACTAAATTCACATTCTTTATTAGATCACTTTCAAGATCATCATCAAATCTAGCTCTTGATAACATATCAGCAACTGAGTTTGACTTACCTGAAATATGAACTAACTCATGATTTATGAACTTAATATATGAGATCCATCTAAGCATGGCTATATCAGGAGATGAACAATTGGCTATCATTCCAATGAGAGGCAAACAATTAGTCTCAACTTTGACATTTGCACCAATGAAATATTATTTGTCTGTTTTCAAAGTTGTTACCATACCCCATAGTTCTCGTTTGATTTGTGGATATTTTCATTGTGTTTCATGTAGAATTTTGGCACCAAACCTAATTGCATATCTATTCCCTTCACTATCATCTTGACTTATGACCCAACCTATACCAATAGGACTAGTATCAACAGTCAATATAATAGGTTTGTTAGCAGAATAGTCTACACGCTTAAGGATGGGAGCTTCAAGCAATAATTTCTTCAATTTACGCATAGCTTGAGTGTGTTTGTCAGTCCAAATAAATTTTCGTTTCTTCCTCAACAAGTCATAGAGACAATCAGCAACATGAACAAAGTGTGGGATCCAAATAACATAAAAGATGCAAGCACCAAGAAATCTACGTACCTCACTCACATTGTTACATGTTTCAGAAATCTTGCTAATGGCATCAACTTTTTGTGGGTATGGCTTTCGACCATAATGGCCACATAAATGTCCAACAATAAGAACCTCCTTGACACCAAAAACAGATTTTTCTATGGAAAATGTGAGACCTACCTCTTCAAATCGTTGAAATATTCTTTCACAATCAGAGATATGGTCAAGAACAAATTTACGACATCCAGATGAATCTAAAGTAATGTCCTTTACACGTTCCCCACTCCCTTTAATTGGAATATCATCAATGAATGGCATAGTTATATGAGGGATAAAATCATGTAAGAACATATTCATAGCACTCATCATATGAGCCACAGAATTGGTCGCTCCTTGAGGTAAAGTACACATTCGCACTAAGCCTAAAGGAGTTTTCATTGTGGTTATGTCACGACTATCAACTGCTAATTGGAATTGGTCATATCCTGAATATAAATCACCCATTGAATAGATAGAATGTCCTGAAAATGATTCAGCAAACTCATCTACAATGGGTTCTGTTCCTACATTCCTTATGGTGACTTTATTAACAGGTTGGAGATCTTGAATAAAACATAGTTTGCCATTCTTTTTAGTCACAGTGAACCATCTGTTTGAGTAAGGTGCAAAAGATGGCTCTAAAATTCTCATGTTTATCTTCTCCTTAAATAGTTTCATTAGCTCAGGTAAGTGAGCCTTTGGAACAGGTATAGGACGAAGATTCCATGGAATATGTGGAATAGTAAAGATTATCATGGGTGCAACTAGCTTAGGATCTACACAACCAATCTCATGAGGATACATAGTAAAGGCTTTTCCATGGCTACGTATGACTCTCTCAAATTTATCTCTCTCTACTGGCAAAAGAAAGTCATCATCTCTACCAATTTTCACCTGTTTGATTGTCTCATCCGTGAATGTATGTCCTATGTTTTTCTTATCCCAAAGAATTGGATCATTTTTCACATCAATAATTTTTTCGTTACTTCCTTGAGGTAATGGTTGAGCTATGGGTTTGATTTTTTTGTCTATAGTTTTGTACTTTGTTTCAACTAAGGCATCATGTGTTTGGTTAAATTTTGAGCACTTGTCAACATTGAGAGCATACTCTTGGATTAGAGCATACTCATCAAGTGAAGAAAGAAGAATAATATGGGAATTAGAATTTTGTTGAAGACATAAATCTAACTCCTCAAGAGTAGAGAAACAATGAGATGTTTCAATCACATGCTCAATGTTCTCATCATGTTCCATGATTTTGTTGTTTTTATATTTTTTTTGGGTTTTTTGGATAAAAGACTTGGATAATTGACTCTTATGAAGAAAATCTAATCTAGAATGTGGAAAACAAAGTGACAAACTATTGTACATGTTGGTTGGATGCGAGATGTCAAACCAATATCCACTGTTGTCTTGCTCAACAATGGATTCTATCCGAAATTTTGATCATATGTAGCTCCAAACATGAATCGAGGTGCACAATCACTACAAGCATGCTCATGACCCTGAGTAACAATAGGTTTCTTTCTAATTGACAATTGATTCCTAGGATGATTCACTCCTACCGTCATGACTTGAAGTGATTGCATTCCATCCTTAGACTTAAATCTAGCATAGATAGACCCATCATCCATGGCTTTAGTTTCCATACGACTCTCACAAATAAAGGCTTGACCTAAGAGAACTTCATATGAGCAATTATCTTGAATAAAAAAGTGAAACTCTTCTGTGATTCCTCCTATGGATATGGGCACACTAGCACATGCTTCATACAGGGTACCTACACCATTATCTGCAGTTCTCATACGCCATCCACAATCTTTATCTATGGGCCATCGAAACTTATCATAGACTTCTCTTGAAATCACATTGATTTCAGAGCCGGAATCTACTAATGCATTTACAGTGATAGTGTTCTTATTATTTCCTACTTTAACATGCATCTCTGATGTGCCTCTAGACCAAAATGTTCTTTTAAAGTGACCTTCAAGATTGTTTTCATGATTTTCATGGTCAGGTTGAATAGGTCCTAAGAAATTTTTATTAACATTTACTTCATCATCATCAAAGTTCTCTTCATCAGATTCATCAAAGTTTAAGGCTTCATTCATAGCTTGATCTTGATCTAGAGAATCTTGCATCTCAGTATCTAGATTAAGTGGAAACCTCTTCCTTTTAATTAGGCCGACAAAGTTATCTTTAAAAACAGGCTTTGCAATAGAGAAAACTTGTTCTAAAGACATAATCACTTGACTCTTAAGCAAAATGTCATCTAAAATCTCCATAGGATCTATTTTTCTCTCAATTTCTGAAATCAAGATGGCTTTAGGTTTTCTCTTTGGTTTCTTTTGTTTTTGCTCAGGATCTTGTTTTTGTTCATGTTCTCATGTTTGGTCTTCAGTTTGTTTTGATTATTCTGGTTTATCTAAAGGCTTTGGTTCTGTTTTTCTTTGCTTTGTCTTCTTCCCTTTTTGTTTCTCCTCTTGTTTTTGTTCATTGGGTTCTGATTCTTGTTTTTTATCTTTAGATTGTGATGTCTCTCCTTGCTCTATGATTGTTTCTATTCCCTCTGAGGTTTGTTTTTGAGTCACTCTTCTTTCACTAGGCTCAGCTTCATCTCTTTTTCATTTTTCTTCTACATTGGATATGTGAGAAATAAGAGATTGATCTTCTATCGGTGACTCCCAAGCCATTATTCTCCTAATCTCATCTCATGCTCTTACTAAAGCCTCTATGGAAAAGTCAACTTCCTTTGTGGGTTTACTTGATTCCACTTGTTCATCAAGAGCTTCTAGTTTCACTCCTCTAGTTCCTACATCCATTACGGTTATATTTTCATAGTATTTTTTCATTCTTCCCTTACCATAATTTCCTTGCAAAGGTAGCTTAGATCGATAGTCACAGATTTTCTTGTCTATGTCTATTACTAGTCGTTGCTCCTTCGCAGCCTTCAATAATTCACAATCTCTCAAAAAGTGCTCTAACGAATCACACCAAGGACACCTATGAGGGCCACGCACAAAACCGTTTTGATTTTGAGGATTTTGATTAACTTGTGGTGGGAAATTTTGAAACTGAGGATTTTGTTGATAAGGTATTGCTTGAATAGGATAATTAGGATTTTGAAAAGACAATTGATGTATTTGAGGAGCTTGGGGAGCAACATGTGGTACTTGAGGTGCAAGAGGAGCTTCCATATTATACGGTTGATGATTTTGAAAATTTTGATTTTGAGGATTTTGAAAAGCTATTTGAGAAGCTTGAGGATACATGTTTTGATACATTTGAGGATTTTGCACATGAGGATGAGGATTTTGCATTGAAGGATTATGCGTTGGAGGAACTTGATATGCTTGAGTAGGAGCTACTTGTGGATTTTGATTGGTAGCTATAACATGTTGATTAGGCTCTTGAAAAGTCCTTGGGTTCATTTGATTTTGGAAAGTTTTGGTGTAATTAGATTGTAAAGCATCTATAGTCTTGGCCAAATTGGATTGTGTAGCAATAAGACTTTCCATTTGCTTAGTGAGGATTTCCACTTGAGATTGTTCAACTACACTTTTATTTGGCTCTACTTTAAAACCTTGAGTAGGCTTCATCATTTGAGGAATAGGAGTAGAGTCAAAAAGCATAGCATGGGATTGTTCTCTAACTTGATCCTTAGTTTGTGGAAGGCTAGCTTGAGGAATACTAGTTTGCTCATAAAGCATGGATTGTCTTTGATGTCTATGGGCTACAGCCTCTACTACTTTACACACTTTTTGCCAATTGTCAGTAAGACCATAGCGCTTATCCGGCTCTTCTAATTGTCGTTCAACTTCCCTACGAGTTTCAGGATGAAGAAGCTTAAGAAAATTGATCACAAGATCAGGTTCCAAAGTTATCTTATCCTCATCAGGAAGTTGCTCATAGCGTCTAATATACTCATTTTGTAAGTGTGTAATAGAGCTACTAGGCTTTGGAGAATTGACCCATCGTAAGAATCCATCTCGATTATGTTGGCTATAATCTTCAAGATAGAATTCTTTGAGCATCTCCTTTCTAAAATCACTCCAAGGAAGACTATCATATTGAGTGACACGGTTTATGATAGAGCTATCAACAATTCGTTCAAAGAATGATATCAAAAGATCTTCAGGAAGACCAAAAATCATAGCTTGCTCTTCAAACAAATCTAAGTAGCTTGTGATGTTGATGCCATTGAATTTTTCCTTCTCTCTCAACATAGAAGAGACTATTCTTTGGCCTTGTTTCTCAACAATAAGGGATTTGAATCATTCCTCCATCTTATGTGAATAAGCAAGTGATGCACGATGCTCTAGATCTCTCACAAATGTGTTTACTTCACGACGAAGATGTGCACGATACTGTGAGAAATCCAGTGCAACACTCAAGACTGATGATGATGATATGATGAGGATGAAAAATATGAAACAAAGGATATGGATCACAACCTCCCAACAAGATCAGAAGCAAATGCCACGAAGCGTTTCACGTCGGGTTCAAATGTGGAGGTGATCGCAATCTGGGTGGATCGGGTCTGGTCGTGGCACACACAGGGTATATGAAGCTAATGAATGTTGGATGGTTTAAGGACATGAAAGTGAAATTAATGTTGAGTATGGAGAAGAGAGAGATGTTGAAATGATTATGGGAATGGGAAAGTAGGAGTGCAAGTTAGATTTATGAACATGAATGATAAGAATGAAAGAGAACCATACACACGAATCAAATTTGGAAAGAAGAATGGTCCATTGAAGGAGCTTCTTAAACACTTCCTAATTCTAATCCATATGCATAGTCTTCTTTGGATGATATGTATGCATGACGTGAATAGATGGAATCCTTATACATAAACCAGTTTCAAAAGGAAGAATGGTCCAATGTTGGAGCTTCTTATACACTTTCAGAAACTAATCAATATGTATGGGTATGTATGGATTATATGCATGCAAGTGAATTATGATGATAGAGTTTACTCACAAGCTCAAAGAAACATCCTCACTGGTTCAACGCAATACTGCAGAGCCTTCTCACACATAGAAGAAATAGAAGACATGTATAAATACTTAAGAGACTGAGAGAGGAGACAAGAGACAAGTGACAAGTGACATGAATTAAAAGGATTTGAATTAAGATACATGTATAAGATCGTCGTGGTACGTCAAGCTAGGCAGTCTACTGATCAAAGGTGGTTCCGACCCTCAAACCATGACAGATCAACCGAATGTCACACGTAAGAAGGTGAGTTCCACTCCAGTGACCCTATGTATATCTATGCTCGTAACGTCTAACTAAAGAAGTCTAAGACTCATTAAAATCAGCTCTAACTCACTCACACGCTCCACCCAGGGTGAGTGAAGATAGAGATGATGGTTTCAAGAGCCTATCCTAGATTGGAGTTCTAACTTAAATTTGAGACTAGGTACTATACTCATACTAGCTCACCTTGGATCCTCACTCGCTCAACCGAGGGTGATCGTCTCAAGGAAACCGTAAGCTAGCATGAGCCCTATGGATGCCTAACAATGATGCTCTAGGAGTTTTGAGGGGGGTTTATATAGTTTTTTGAATGAATTTGGGCCCTTGGATCTAGAGAAATCAACTCTCAACTCTAGGATCACCACTTTCGATTACAACCATTTGATTAATCAAATCAATGGCTTGGAATTGTTCTTTCTATCAAATCTAGTGTAAAGGAGTGAAATTTAGGTGCCTTCATTCTCCACCATTGGATCTGGGATGATCTAGACCGTCGGATCAATGCTGACATCATTTTGGATAAGATAAGCCACTATTTTTGGAGAAAAGCTGCATTATTGATCTTTGATTATAAAAAAAAACTTCTTTTATGGAAAAACGCGTGGATCCTCCTTGCTTTAAGCATAAGTGCATCTCCACCCTTGGATATGAGCTCATCTTGATCGTACAACATGGCTCAATCAGCTTTCGCCATGTGGTGGCCCTTCAACCCTTCAATTTGCTTAAACTAAAAAACTGCGGTGATCCTGAAAACTAGACTTTGTACTCTTTGACCCTCCAAATAGGCTTTGATGAAGATGAAACTTTTTAGGACTATGTTTCCAAAGATCTCCTTCAGGAATATGCAGAAAAAACTCCCATCTGAATCTCCCTTGTACAAGTTTGACTACATTTGGAAGCTTGCAAGGTGGCATTAAGGTGTCTAGGAAGCTCTGATAGCCTTGAAAATTTGTACAAACATGTAGCCACATATGATCTTTATACATGCCAAACCATATCGCTAACATAAATTTCTATACAAGAATTTGTAGGGTCAAACTAGAAAAATTACATTTTTATAAAATGAACATAGCATATCAATGTGCTACAAAATCCATTTTCTACTAAAATTTGGGCTATAGACTACCTTTGAAAATCTTTACAAGTATATGAATTTTAATCTAATTTGGTGATAATGAAATTTTTGCCCTAATTTCCCAACTTTGACCAGCTTTGACCGCTACCATGGACTTTCTTGATTTCTTTGAAACTTTGTATGTGAGCTTCCTTTGACATCCTTGATGCATCCTGGACTTCTCGGGGAATTCCCGCTACCTTCACCAAATATGTTTTTTGTAGGCCTTCACAAGTGAGAGAGGAGAGAAAATCTCGATGACAGCGTGAGCCAATCGCGATGGTGTGACACAATCATGATGGTCTGAGCCAATCGCGATGGTCCACCAAAGTGTGAATTTTTGAAATTCGTCTGTGGATTCGTGCATACACTTGTGTCGCCTACCTCATGGTGAACTCGCTTACCAAAAATACTGAACTTGGCAGACCATCGTGATGGTCTGACGCACTCGACAGATCTCTGAGAGAAAGTGAAATTTTACCTTTTCCAAGCTCTCCTGATGCACTGGAGCTCTGTACCTGCAAGAAAACTCAAAAACACACAAGTACAAAGGCTCTCTCTCTCTCTTGCACATGCACAAATGAGGGGAAATGAGGAGAATGGGTGGATATGGTGAATTTTTTGATTTTTTTTGGAGTGGAAAATGTTGATGCGATGATGAAGATGGAGTGTGGGGGAGGTGAAAAAAACTAAAAACTAAGTAAAAACAACAACAAAAACTGAAAGTTTTACCTTCCAATGCCACTTCTTGCTATACTCTTACCATCACACATTCGTCTTAGAATCGATCCCCAGCAACGACGCCAAATTTGGTGTTGCTCTAGCACAATGGTAAGTAACACCTTAAGAAGCTTCACCTCCTTAATTGTCAATCTGCGGAAGAGATAGGAGTGATATGAGGATCGTGAATGTGAGATGAAGTGAGAGTGAAGGTGAGAAGCATAGAGATGCACACACACATACACACACACAACGAAGAGACAAGCAAGATACAATGGAAGGTGAGAAATCAACTCTATTACTCAAGAACACTCTTACAAGCTCAAAATAGCTCTAAGCTCTTCTCTACTCAAACAAGCTAACACTAAGTGACCTAAAAAATGAGCTCTCTAGCTCTTTTTATAGTTTCTAGACTAGTTTTGACCAGTTTCACATCTAGTGACCGACATAGTTAAAAAATACGTCCTAGATGTTATTTGAAAGGGTAAACGATATCTAAAAATAACCAAAATTGGTACGCTCATTCTACCTAAGCTCCTCAAGGTCAAGGACTCCTCGGCTTGCACAAAATGGAGCTATCAATTAAGAAAAGGGTTTTTCTATATTACATATGTTACAATTAGTGCTGAAAATCACTGTTGAATGTTTTGGGAAGTAATTATAAAACATAAATCTTCAAAAAGTTGATTCCACTGACTCCCTGCTCCATCTTTACATGCTTCCGCATCTTCTATGCCTCTGGCTACTGCCAACAATGTGTTCCTGCATGAAAATTGATGTTGAATTCCATGATTTTTTAGAAAATTGCTGAACTCATTTGACATGTATTCACCTCCTCCATTAGATCTTAATGTCTGAATGTACTTCCCTGTCTGCTTTTCCATCATAGCTTTAAAATTCTAGAAGTGAGTGAAAGCCTCACTCTTCTCTTTGATGAAATAGACCCATACTTTTCATGTATGGTCATCAATGAAAGTAACATAAAACCTACAACCGCCCATAGATGTGGTCTTTGCTGGACCCAAACTTTAAAATTCCCTGCCTGCTTTTCCACCATAGCTTTAAAATTCTGGAAGTGAGTGAACACCTCGCTCTTCTCTTTGATGAAATAGACCCATACTTTGCATGTATGATCATCAATGAAAGTAACATAAAACCTGCAACCGCCTAAACATCTGTATGTACTACTTCTAGTACGTTCTCACTAACATGCTTGTCATATGGAAATGATGCTCTTGATTGTTTACCAAATTGGCATGTTGCACATACCTTTTGCATTTCTACAATTTTGAAATTTGGTAGTCCATGGACAATCTCCTTTGACTGCATCAATTTGAGCCTTTGCAAGTTTGCATGTCCAATCCGTTTGTGCCACATCTCTATATCAGCAATAACTCCTGCACCTTTTGCAAACATGGCTGCATTCATTTTAGGAATCTTCACATTTAAGGTGAACATCCTACCCACTTTGTTTCCTTTGGCAACCAATCATCCATCTTGCTTGTACTCTTCTACATATAATCCATCAGCATTGAACCTGACTTGTAATCCCTGGTCAACCATTTGTCCAACAGAAACCAGATTCTTTGTTATATTTGGAACATGTAGCACATCAGCAAGATGTTTTACCTTTCCATCCTCCATCGATAGTGCTATGTTTCCTCTATGCTCAATAGGATGTGATGTGTCATCACCTATTTCAACATATCTAGGAACTAGTAATTTCTCCAAAGTACTAAACCATTCTGCATGACTGGTCATGTGATTTGAAGCACCTGAATCAACATACCAGACATTATCATTTGATTTTGAAACACTAGCAGACATCATATTGATCATGTGATGTTGAACCACGAATAACTTCTCAGAATCGTCTGCACTTGTGGATGCATAGTTATTTTGCTGCCTTCTGTTATTTTGATTCTTCAACGTGCAATCACGTTCAAAGTGTCCAGGTTTACCACAAATCCAACTTCTTTACTGTCATTACCTGAATCATTTCTTTGGAAATTTTTGCAGCCTCTTTAGCTCCCCCTGCTTCGAAACTGTCCTCTTCCTCCTGCATGATTCTGTTGTTGACTTTGGTCTTGGTTACTATTTCCTCTTCCACTTCCAAAACCTCTACCTCTACCTCTTCCTCTACCAGAGTAGAATACGTGCTCAGAACTAAATTTTCCTTGGGAGTTTGAATCCTCACCAAGATTCTTTTCTTCAATAATTAGCATTGATACCAGATAAAAGAAATTTGAAATATTTTCTCTGGTCTATATAAAAGTTTTGAACTACTTATATGCAGCTCCTATCCACCTTATCATCATCATCTACATTCACACCAATAGATGCAAGTGACTCACATATGCTTTTGATTTTCAAGGTGTAGTCACTTACTGACATGCTTTTCTTCTCCAATGTATGCAACTCGTTCTTGAGTTCAATCTCTGTGCCTTTGTATTGGTCTCATACAATGTGACCAAACTGTTCCAAGCCTCTTTTGGAGTCTTAACATCCTATATATGTCCAATTATGCTATCATGTATGCTAACAAATAGCTAGTACATTACCTTTCGTGCTCCTTGATTCCATTCCTAATATGCTCTTACCTGATCTATAGTCCGATTCCTTTCTAGTAACTGTGGAGCATTTTCATTCTCTCCTTCGATGTACTTCTAGTAGCCTTTTCCCATGAGGAAATTCATCATTCTGAATCTCCAAGCATGGAAATTGTTCTTGTCTAGCTTATCGCTCATAAGCTGACTCATTCCATCTGCGTTTGCCATTTCTGTAGTAGTTCACAACACTGCAAAACACTACAAGCAGCACTTCTGCTTGAACACTGTCGCACTATGACATGATAATTCCTTCTAAAAATAACACAGTTCTCGTGTATGAACAGTACACGGAATCGCTTGAAATTCTAGATCTAGAATATATAACACAACGCAAATTACAATTCTGAAATTGACTTGGTTTTTCTTCGGGCCCCACCTTGCAGGCTTGAAACAGAGGTCGAGATGGCTTCAAAACTTCGATCTGACAAAAAGAGGTGACCCTAAAGGGATAACACTCGAAAATGTTTTGAGGTCTTCTACCTTCACGCCGATTTTCATAGCAAATGGAGGTCATTTGTGAATCGCATTTTCTCCACGCCTTGCTGCGTACTCTTCACCGTTGCCTTCTCCACGAGCTCTCTACAGCCATCCTGGCTCTGATACCATGTCACGAGGAAGGAGATAAGGAAGAGAGCTCACACACACTCTCTCACTCTCAAGGAGAAGCACACACACAGAGTGAGGCAAGGAAGAACGATCTCTTTCTTCTTCTTCTATAACATAAAAAGGAATGTACAAGAATGACCTAAAAACAAGAATACAACAAGTGCAATATATAAAGATCAATACATAAGGAAAAACCTAATGTCCGCGAATGAGTGAGCTGGCAAGGAACAAATGTGTCATCACTCTCGGTAGATAAATCTAATAAAGCTCAATGAAGTATCCTTGACATATACTGGTGTGACCACTATACATGTTAGAGAAATGAAAAACTGGTACGTTGTCGGCGCGAAAGCGACGGTCGGTGGATCAGGGCGACCGCCGGAAATACGGCGCACGCGGGGTGCTTGGGGCAACTCAGGTGATATGAAAACTAACGGTATAAATTACCTATTTCTATGACTGAAACTAAGGTCTTTAAATAGTTTAACTAGCTATGGACCGTAAGGACGGCCAACCCTGTATCTTTCTATAGCTTCTAAGAACCGTAAGGCTGGGCTGCTCTATCATCTATCAATAGCTTCTATTTGATAAGGTGAAACTAAGTTCTCACCGGTAATTTGATCTTTATTCATGTCATTTTCTTCAGTGTTAATTTGATATGAGCGCGGTTTTCGCACTAATTTCGGTGGGAATAAGTCGTCGTTGAACTCCGGTTCAGGCAAAACGATAGTAAATAACGGTAATAGTCGAGAAACAAGACGATCGTATTCTATCGGCCGTAAAGACTCGTGAACTATTTTATCTTTAATTATTTCAGGTTCTGTATTTTCGTTATTATATGAATTCTCAATTGGAGATGGTAGCAATGTTCCTTTAATTAAGTGTTCTAATTTGTGCTTCATATCCGACTCATTTTTCGAACTACTGGTAGTTCCTATTCTTTTCGACATACGAATGAAAAATTAAGATCTCAATAAAGTTGCAGAAAAAAACAATATGAGGAATGTCAATATCAAACTATTTCAGTCTATACAAGGGCATATATTCAGTGCTACTCTAAAATTCTAATCCTATACAACTTAGTAAGTTTGAAATCGTGAAATCTTGTATGCTTGTTTCTTTATCAGCACTCCTTGACACTTCGCAATGGTCTTACTTGGAAAATAAGATTTAAATGAATCTTCAATCTTGCTGCTTCTCTTCACTTTTCTTCATTAGCTTGAACTCATCAATGTTTCTGCAATGATGCTCTTCGATTCTTTTGCTTTGAATGTCTCTCTGAAAAAACATTAGGTCATAAGTATAACTTGCAAGATATAATTCATACACAATTCTTATACATGCTTAATACATATGCATATGCTCATGCATACATTAAAGCATTCACATGCATTCTAATGCATACATTCATACTCATGTTCAAACATTTACATACATGCATACATTCCTTATGCACACATGTTTACTTGCACTCATCATGTAAATTAACATTCCGCATGCATACATATGCATTCATATATACGAATGCACACACTTTTGCAGATGCTTCTAATACACATTCTTAAACACACATCTCCACATTTTCTAACTCATCTCTTTCTTCATATGCTAATATACATTTATACATATATCCACTTTCATGATTATGCAAATGTATATTTATGTGAACACTTACTTATATCTGCTACCATACATGATCATGGCATACCTTCACTTATACATTCATTATATCATATCCTGATCATGCACCTACATATGTATTCATGCATAATTACATACCTACATCATATGCTAATATTCTAATGAAGAAACTCTCTCTCTTTTTCTCTACCTATCTCTTTCTCACTCTCTCTCTTTCTCTCTCTTTCTCTCTCTTTCTCTGCCTAATCAATGTCGCTGCCAGGTCACTCTCTAAGCTATGCACATCAACAGCTAGAGCACCCTCTCCTCCGGATAAAGTCCACCGTCAGCCATCCTGAGCTTGTGCCCCAAGTGGCACAAATGAAAATGCTATTTCATCATTCACGTGTGCAATATAGTGCAACTTTCCAAGCCTAAGTGGTCCTCCCAAAGCTCTGCCATCACCCACGCTACTATAATGTCTCGATAGAATTTGGGTGAGAAGCAGAGCATTCTCCCTGAAAGGAGTCTCGAAAGTAAACTTTACGTTAAGCCCTGTCTGCATCCATATTCAGTACTATTATCGATTAGAAAAGTTTACAAATAAAGTACAAAAAACTAAAAAGAGCGCAAGCATAATGCCCTCTTATACAAAAAATCGGATTGCATTCCAATTGTCATCAGGAAATAAAAATTTCATTCCACCAAAGTGATAGTCTTTTAGTCCATTTTGAATACAATTCATCATAAAGTTGAACTTTGATGCTACACCTCGAGTCGATCAATATGGCAAACAACTCCTCACGCAGCTAAAGCAGTTGCGCAGGCAGGAACAGATGCAGTAGAGGATAGAAAGAATGGCAAGAGCAGCGATAACGACGAGGATAATTATGAGGAGGTAAGGAATATTCATGGCTAGGGGAGAGAAGGAACGCACGCCTCCAAGCTAATTTACTCATAGGCGGTGAAGATGACGATGGACTTTTAGTCTGCTATGCAGATGAGCCGCTGGCCGGCACGAATCTCACTAAACTTCTCCAGTGTTCCCTGATATATCCAGGATTGATTTTATTTTCTGCCGTTTATTTCTAGTCCGTCAATCGCCTACGCCTACACTCTCTCTCTCTCCTGACAGGCCACTCCACCCGAAAGCTGAGCAGTGCCCATAGAACTGAACCGGCCGGGCATACTGAAGTGTCGTCCCATTCCCTCTGTAGGAACGAAACACAGCACATGCGGATGATCTCTGGACAGAAAAAGCTAGGCCGTTCATTAAACGACGAACGGTACAACCTGCGAGAAGAAGAGGTTCCGGATCTTCTCGATTAGAATAATACATCGAAGTAGCCTGAGCAGCGACAATGTAGGCTCCTGGCATAAAATAGATGGCTTTAGCTAAAAACGAGAAGCAATCGCCAATGGTTAGATAGTGTTAAGACCGATGTCTATGTCTGTTTCTGTTCGCAAGGAAGAGCTGGCTCATACCCCTCGCTTTCTTCTCTGTGATGCACACGTGCCTACAATGCCGACTATAAACTCTCTCTATTTGCCGCTAATTTCCTCTCTCTAAACTTACGTAGACAGAGCCTTTCGCTTTCTCTCTTTCCTACATGGATGCAATAGATGACATACACGGCAAGGTGAGAAGAAGAAAGAGGAAGTACCTGAAAAAACATTAGGAGAAACTTGAGCTCAACACACATTTAAATACATTCACAAGTCCTTCCTAATCCACTCTTTTGGTTTGAACTTTTAATCTACAACCTCACTTTTGCCCACTCATCTCAACCACACTTTAAATTAGCTTTATTTACACAACTCACTTACTCCATTCTTTTACCCACTTTCATCTTTACCATTCATTTAAAGTTTCACTTTAACCTCCTTTAATTGCATCTTTTATTCAAACCACTCCTTAAATCCCTTTAGTTACACATCTTCTATAAACCATTCTTTTTCCTAGTACTCATACACACCACTAGATATTTATCCATTTCATTTATCATTTATAATTTAATTAGCCTATATTTCTTATTTTAAATAAATCATTTAATTCAATCTTAGTTTAAGCTTTTAATTAATTAAAACCTTAGTATTTAAATGCACACATATGATTAAATTAATTCAATGCATCATATTTTAATTTTTAATACATAACTACTCTTTTTAAACATTACTTTAATGAAATACCTAGTATTTTAATCCTTAAAATTCAATAAAAACCTTGAAAAATCTTCTTGAAACCCTTTGGAAATTAATTGAGAACCTAGTTAAACCCTACCATTAACCAGGAATTAAGGTTCTTAACTTAAATGCACAAGATTAAATATAAACCTAGGGTCTTAAACCCATAATTCAATGTTTCTATGGCCTAAACACACATTTTACGAGCAGTTTAGGGTAAACCATAATTTGAACTTTTGTTTTCTTCATCCATTCGAACCTGCAAATACTTTCAAAGTAGTCAATTCCAATCAACACAATTGTTTAACAGTGATATAAAAGGTTTGAGATCACCAATAAAGTTGTTTTCATTTTCTCTGGTCATCAACGGAAAGGTTGAAATCTTTCCGACATTCGCCCCGGCCAAACCTGCACATCGTCCTCGATGGGCCAACCTGCAGATCATAGAAAGCAATATCAAAGTCTTTTGAAACTTATTCATGACTCACATTCAAATTGTCTGTATATAAAAATGCTTCTATCATTAATACATCTTCTGATAGCAAAGAAAACTTATAAAATTATGTAAACTTGAATTTAAAGCTTTTTGTTCAATGCATGAATTGGAAACAGGTTTTAGAAAGAAACTATAGAAGTCATTCAAATAGTGTTCGTACTAACTCTTCTATTAACTCTGTTCATAAGTAAAGCATATGTTATATAGGCCTTCTATCCTCATCTCCTAACCATTTGCCATTAAGATACAAAAAACTAACTCCCCTCTAGCATACATCCGCCTTATATAGCCCGCTTTTCAATTCAGAAGTGATTTCGAGACCACAACTGATTTATTTGATTTTTCTTTTATCTCATTTTTTGTTTTATCATAATTTTTCTTTGTGTAATTTGTTCCCCTCTTTTCATATGCAGCAACCATTAATGTACTGCTTTCAATTTTTCTTCGCAACTTTTTTGATGAAGGGGAAAGGCTTAACCCCTAATCAGAGCAAAGGATCTAGAGATAAGCTACAGTAGGAACTAGGATCTCTTTAGCTAAATGGGTCAGATTTAAGGAAGCTTACCTATATAAAACAAGTCTACTTCTAATAGGAGTTGCAAGTTAAGGGTTCCTTCAACTATCCATATGACAGCCATAGGTCTTCGAATCCCTATCTTCTCTTCAAGCACATCCCTACTTCAGTATAAATTCTACTTTTCATAATTTTAAGAGGTTTCTTAACCTATCTAAAGAATGTACATTTCTACTTATGATAATGCAGGGAAAAACAAAACTTAAAACATTAATCAGGGTTAGAACTGTTTCACCTGATCTATATTGATTCCATCTTTAGCATCGCCTTTCACTTAAATATCGCTTTGATTGCTTAATTTTTAAACTGCATGTACTATCTTCAATCTCTAATAGTCTATTTTTTGAAGAAAATCTTAGTTCAGCAATCCTGAAAAATAACTCAACTCAAAAATCTTGTGAGAAACATAATTATTAGCAGACTTATACAAAAGGTAGCAATCCAAGATAATACTTCTCGATAGTCTATCTGTAAAAACCAAAGCAATATTAAGTCAAACTTTGTAGCTTTCATGATATTCCACTGAAATATTAAATCCTCCATTCTTGCTTGACCTGTATCAAACCACTCAAAAATTTGATTAGAAAAACCAATATTAACATCATTAAGGCAAAACAAGTGTTCATTTATATTGAAACCCTTCAATTCATATTTTTCAAATGTATAAATATCATTGTTTATAATTTTCTCATATTGTTCTTCCTTATATGAAGAATCAATGTGAGTAATATATTTAGGAGAAGCTATTGTGATGAGTGGGATTTCTTTAACACTTGCATCACTCACTTCTTCAATGATTAATTTGGGAAGACTTTTAGAAGAATCAAACAAAGGTTTCTCATGTTCACACTCATGTTTGCTTAATGTTTTGTGTTCTGAAATTATAATTTGGTTTTCATCATTCAGCATTGGTGTAGCATCATCGAATTCATTGTTTGTAATTTCAAATTTGTTTTCTTCATTTATCTTTTGATAAGTACAATCTAAATCATTGCTTTTAGAAAGAGGAAAATATTTGAGGTTTTGGCGTTCATATCTAAGAGCAAGTCGATGAACTTGCTTTTGCACATATGTCCAATCACTGGTCAAGCCATTTGGAGTGTTATGTTCTTCTAAAAGAGGCTCTAGGTCTTTTCGAATTGAGTAATCAAGGATAGTTAAAACATTTAGAACTTTATAAGGCTCTAGATAAGTTTGTTCTTGCTCAGGTAAGTCACTAAACTGTTCTTCAAACTCTTGTAAACTCTCAATTAAGTTCTTTTTTGGTTTAGATGTATTTACCCAAGCTTGAAATGTTTCATGATTTCTTTTTGTTGAAGCCTCGAAAATGAATTCTTGTAGCAATTGGGTCTTAAAAATATCCCAAGGTATAGTGGACGAGCCAAACCTAAGGCTTATTCGATCTCGGGTATCTCCATTTGATATACGCCTAAAGGTGGAAACCCAACTATCCCTAGGTATGCCATATTGATACGCTAAATGTTCGTATTCCTTGATATACCTAGTAACATCTTTACCACAAAACTCTTTCTTCTCTATTTTGAGGTCATCAATCAATTTCCATGCTCTTTTTTCTATTAGGTAAGGGTCTATAATGAAAGCACTATCTATTAATCACTCAAAACTATGTCACAAGGTATATATATACTAGACACATATTCTTTGTATCAGACGACCCTGAGCTGCTATGCCGCTTCTTCACGTCAGTTGAATTACCACAAAACTCTTTCTTCTCTATTTTGAGGTCATCAATCAATTTCCATACTCTTTTTTCTATTAGGTAAGGGTCCATAATGAAAGCACTATCTATTAATCACTCAAAACTATGTCACAAGGTATATATATACTAGACACATATTCTTTGTATCAGATGACCTTGAGCTGCTATGCCGCTTCTTCACGTCGGGTTCACCAAAAGTCAGCGCGAAAGCGACGGTCGGTGGATCAGGGCGACCGTCGGAAAGTACGGCGCATGTAGGGTGATTGGAGCAATCTCAGGTGGGATCAAGGTGAATGTCGAGAATATTTAGTAGTGCAATTCGAAACAGTTTAGCCTATATATTTGAAGCTTATCTTATCTTCATTCAATTAGCAACGTACGATCAAAATAAGTTCAACATAAATGCATAGATTCAATTGTTTGAAAGCTATGCATAGGGATCTGAAATCTTACGATGATTGAATTGCAATTCTAAGTGCATTAACGCATATAATAATGTTATCACTTGGGTATGACATTTAAAATCTTTATATATGACGAAAGATCCATACAATTTTCTAAGAAAGCATCATAGTACTTTAAACGTTTATTAATCAATTCGATGCATTAGCATTGCAACATCATCTAAAGTTTAGACAATCAATACATAAAACATAAAGTCCGGGATAATTCGATAGACTCACAATCTCAAGAAATATATTCAGGTACGTACAACTTATCGGTTCATAGAACCTCGATGTTCGCCGATATACTTTGGTCTTAACTGCATTATCATATTAGTCATCGATCACAATAATTATGCAAGGCACAACAAATTCTTGCCCCTTTTCTTTCTCCAAGGTTAAATTTGAGTCATAAAGGTAACCATATAAACAATTTCATCGATTAGGGTTTTTGCACCATCGAAACTTTAATGAACTTTATGAATGCTGTGAATATCCGCAATAGCGCATAGGAATTCGAGAAGCAATTTGTACAAAATCAGAGTATTGGCGTTGATTTTGTTAACAGAGAATCGAGTTTACTTCATTCCATCGGAGGTAATACAAACATCCACATAACTCTTATGCCTACCAACATTCAAAAGAGTTGCGATAAATCATAGCACAAATATTTTAGTCATACCGGTCCACTCCATTCTGAGCGTGAAAGCTCGAGAAGATGTCTTGAATTACAATTCGTACGAGGATGCACAGCAGCTTGTGTGTTCTGATCGAGAGCCAATTAAGAACCGTGGATCAGGGCGACCGTCGGAAATACGGTGAACGCGGGGTGCTTGGGGCAACTCAGGTGATATGAAAACTAACGGTATAAATTACCTATTTCTATGACTGAAACTAAGGTCTTTAAATAGTTTAACTAGCTATGGACCGTAAGGACGGCCAACCCTGTATCTTTCTATAGCTTCTAAGAATCGTAAGGTTGGGCTGCTCTATCATCTATCAATAGCTTCTATTTGATAAGGTGAAACTAAGTTCTCACCGGTAATTTGATCTTTAATCATGTCATTTTCTTCAGTGTTAATTTGATATGAGCGTGGTTTTCGCACTAATTTCGGTGGGAATAAGTCGTCGTTGAACTCCGGTTCAGGCAAAACGATAGTAAATAACGGTAATAGTCGAGAAACAAGACGATCGTATTCTATCGGCCGTAAAGACTCGTGAACTATTTTATCTTTAATTATTTCAGGTTCTGTATTTTTGTTATTATATGAATTCTCAATTGGAGATGGTAGCAATGTTCCTTTAATTAAGTGTTCTAATTTGTGCTTCATATCCGACTCATTTTTCGAACTACTGGTAGTTCCTATTCTTTTCGACATACGAATGAAAAATTAAGATCTCAATAAAGTTGCAGAAAAAAACAATATGAGGAATGTCAATATCAAACTATTTCAGTCTATACAAGGGCATATATTCAGTGCTACTCTAAAATTCTAATCCTATACAACTTAGTAAGTTTGAAATCGTGAAATCTTGTATGCTTGTTTCTTTATCAGCACTCCTTGACACTTCGCAATGGTTTTACTTGGAAAATAAGATTTAAATGAATCTTCAATCTTGCTGCTTCTCTTCAATTTTCTTCATTAGCTTGAACTCATCAATGTTTCTGCAATGATGCTCTTCAATTCTTTTGCTTTGAATGTCTCTCTGAAAAAACATTAGGTCATAAGTATAACTTGCAAAATATAATTCATACACAATTCTTATACATGCTTAATACATATGCATATGCTCATGCATACATTAAAGCATTCACATGCATTCTAATGCATACATTCATACTCATGTTCAAACATTTATATACATGCATACATTCCTTATGCACACATGTTTACTTGCACTCATCATGTAAATTAACATTCCGCATGCATACATATGCATTCATATATACGAATGCACACACTTTTGCAGATGCTTCTAATACACATTCTTAAACACACATCTCCACATTTTCTAACTCATGTCTTTCTTCATATGCTAATATACATTTATACATATATCCACTTTCATGATTATGCAAATGTATATTTATGTGAACACTTACTTATATCTGCTACCATACATGATCATGGCATACCTTCACTTATACATTCATTATATCATATCATGATCATGCACCTATATATGTATTCATGCATAATTACATACCTACATCATATGCTAATATTCTAATGAAGAAACTCTCTCTCTTTTTCTCTACCTATCTCTTTCTCACTCTCTCTCTTTCTCTCTCTTTCTCTCCCTAATCAATGTCGCCGCCAGGTCACTCTCTAAGCTATGCACATCAACAGCCAGAGCACCCTCTCCTCCGGATAAAGTCCACCGTCAGCCATCCTGAGCTTGTGCCCCAAGTGGCACAAATGAAAATGCTATTTCATCATTCACGTGTGCAATATAGTGCAACTTTCCAAGCCTAAGTGGTCCTCCCAAAGCTCTGCCATCACCCACGCTACTATAATGTCTCGATAGAATTTGGGTGAGAAGCAGAGCATTCTCCCTGAAAGGAGTCTCGAAAGTAAACTTTACGTTAAGCCCTGTCTGCATCCATAATCAGTACTATTATCGATCAGAAAAGTTTACAAATAAAGTACAAAAAACTGAAAAGAGTGCAAGCATAATGCTCTCTTATACAAAAAATCGGATTGCATTCCAATTGTCATCAGGAAATAAAAATTTCATTCCACCAAAGTGATAGCCTTTTAGTCCATTTTGAATACAATTCATCATAAAGTTGAACTTTGATGCTACACCTCGAGTCGATCAATATGGCAAACAACTCCTCACGCAGCTAAAGCAGTTGCGCAGGCAGGAACAGATGCAGCAGAGGATAGAAAGAATGGCAAGAGCAGCAATAATGACGAGGATAATTATGAGGAGGTAAGGAATATTCATGGCTAGGGGAGAGAAGTAACGCACGCCTCTAATCTAATTTACTCACAGGCGGTGAAGATGACGATGGACTTTTAGTCTGCTATGCAGATGAGCCGCTGGCCGGCACGAATCTCACAAAACTTCTCCAGCGTTCCCTGATATATCCAGGATTGATTTTATTTTCTGCCGTCTATTTCTAGTCCGTCAATCGCCTACGCCTACACACTCTCTCTCTCTTGACAGGCCACTCCACCCGAAAGCTGAGCAGTGCCCATAGAGCTGAACCGGCCGGGCATACTGAAGTGTTGTCCCATTCCCTCTGTAGGAACGAAACACAGCACATGCGGATGATCTCTGGACAGGAAAAGCTAGGCCGTTCATTAAACGACGAAGGGTACAACCTGCGAGAAGAAGAGATTCCGGATCTTCTCGATTAGAATAATACATCGAAGTAGCCTGAGCAGCGACAATGTAGGCTCTGGCATAAAATAGATGGCTTCAGCTAAAAACGAGAAGCAATCGCCAATGGTTAGATAGTGTTAAGACCGATGTCTATGTCTGTTTCTGTTCGCAAGGAAGAGCTGGCTCATACCCCTCGCTTTCTTCTCTGTGATGCACACGTGCCTACAATGCCGACTGTAAACTCTCTCTATTTGCTGCTAATTTCCTCTCTCTAAACTTACGTAGACAGAGCCTTTCGCTTTCTCTCTTTCCTACATGGATGCAATAGATGACATACACGGCAAGGTGAGAAGAAGAAAGAGGAAGTACCTGAAAAAACATTAGGAGAAACTTGAGCTCAACACACATTTAAATACATTCACAAGTCCTTCCTAATCCACTCTTTTGGTTTGAACTTTTAATCTACAACCTCACTTTTGCCCACTCATCTCAACCACACTTTAAATTAGCTTTATTTACACAACTCACTTACTCCATTCTTTTACCCACTTTCATCTTTACCATTCATTTAAAGTTTCACTTTAACCTCCTTTAATTGCATCTTTTATTCAAACCACTCCTTAAATCCCTTTAGTTACACATCTTCTATAAACCATTCTTTTTCCTAGTACTCATACACACCACTAGATATTTATCCATTTCATTTATCATTTATAATTTAATTAGCCTATATTTCTTATTTTAAATAAATCATTTAATTCAATCTTAGTTTAAGCTTTTAATTAATTAAAACCTTAGTATTTAAATGCACACATATGATTAAATTAATTCAATACATCATATTTTAATTTTTAATACATAACTACTCTTTTTAAACATTACTTTAATGAAATACCTAGTATTTTAACCCTTAAAATACAATAAAAACCCTGAAAAATCTTCTTGAAACCCTTTGGAAATTAATTGAAAACCTAGTTAAACCCTACCATTAACCAAGAATTAAGGTTCTTAACTTAAATGCACAAGATTAAATATAAACCTAGGGTCTTAAACCCATATATCAATGTTTCTATGGCCTAAACACACATTTTACGAGCAGTTTAGGGTAAACCATAATATGAACTTTTGTTTTCTTCATCCATTCGAACCTGCAAATACTTTCAAAGTAGTCAATTCCAATCAACACAATTGTTTAACAGTGATATAAAAGGTTTGAGATCACCAATAAAGTTGTTTTCATTTTCTCTGGTCATCAACGGAAAGGTTGAAATCTTTTCGACATTCGCCGCGGCCAAACCTACACATCGTCCTCGATGGGCCAACCTGCAGATCATAGAAAGCAATATCAAAGTCTTTTGAAACTTATTCATGACTCAAATTCAAATTGTCTGTATATAAAAATGCTTCTATCATTAATACATGTTCTGATAGCAAAGAAAACTTATAAAATTATGTAAACTTGAATTTAAAGCTTTTTGTTCAATGCATGAATTGGAAACAGGTTTTAGAAAGAAACTATAGAAGTCATTCAAATAGTGTTCGTACTAACTCTTCTATTAACTCTGTTCATAAGTAAAGCATATGTTATATAGGCCTTCTATCCTCATCTTCTAACCATTTGCCATTAAGATACAAAAAACTAACTCCCCTCTAGCATACATCCGCCTTATATAGCTTGCTTTTCAATTCAGAAGTGATTTCGAGACCACAACTGATTTATTTGATTTTTCTTTTATCTCATTTTTTGTTTTATCATAATTTTTCTTTGTGTAATTTGTTCCCCTCTTTTCATATGCAGCAACCATTAATGTACTGCTTTCAATTTTTCTTCGCAACTTTTTTGATGAAGGGGAAAGGCTTAACCCCTAATCAGAGCAAAGGATCTAGAGGTAAGCTACAGCAGGAACTAGGATCTCTTTAGCTAAATGGGTCAGATTTAAGGAAGCTTACCTATATAAAACAAGTCTACTTCTAATAGGAGTTGCAAGTTAAGGGTTCCTTCAACTATCCATATGACAGCCATAGGTCTTCGAATCCCTATCTTCTCTTCAAGCACATCCCTACTTCAGTATAAATTCTACTTTTCATAATTTTAAGAGGTTTCTTAACCTATCTAAAGAATGTACATTTCTACTTATGATAATGCAGGGAAAAACAAAACTTAAAACATTAATCAGGGTTAGAACTGTTTCACCTGATCTATATTGATTCCATCTTTAGCATCGTCTTTCACCCAAATATCGCTTTGATTGCTTAATTTTAAAACTGCATGTACTATCTTCAATCTCTCATAGTCTATTTTCTGAAGAAAATCTTAGTTCAGCAATCCTGAAAAATAACTCAACTCAAAAATCTTGTGAGAAACATAATTATTAGCAGACTTATACAAAAGGTAGCAATCCAAGATAATACTTCTCGATAGTCCATCTGTAAAAACCAAAGCAATATTAAGTCAAGCTTTGTAGCTTTCATGATATTCCACTGAAATATTAAATCCTCCATTCTTGCTTGACCTGTATCAAACCACTCAAAAATTTGATTAGAAAAACCAATATTAACATCATTAAGGCAAAACAAGTGTTCATTTATATTGAAACCCTTCAATTCATATTTTTCAAATGTATAAATATCATTGTTTATAATTTTCTCATATTGTTCTTCCTTATATGAAGAATCAATGTGAGTAATAATTTTAGGAGAAGCTATTGTGATGAGTGGGATTTCTTTAACACTTGCATCACTCACTTCTTCAATGATTAATTTGGGAAGACTTTTAGAAGAATCAAACAAAGGTTTCTCATGTTCACACTCATGTTTGCTTAATGTTTTGTGTTCTGAAATTATAATTTGGTTTTCATCATTCATCATTGGTGTAGCATCATCGAATTCATTGTTTGTAATTTCAAATTTGTTTCTTCATTTATCTTTTGATAAGTACAATCTAAATCATTGCTTTTAGAAAGAGAAAAATATTTGAGGTTTTGGCGTTCATATCTAAGAGCAAGTCGATGAACTTGCTTTTGCACATATGTCCAATCACTGGTCAATCCATTTGAAGTATTATGTTCTTCTAAAAGAGGCTCTAGGTCTTTTCGAATTGAGTAATCAAGGATAGTTAAAACATTTAGAACTTTATAAGGCTCTAGATAAGTTTGTTCTTGCTCAGGTAAGTCACTAAACTGTTCTTCAAACTCTTGTAAACTCTCAATTAAGTTCTTTTTTGGTTTAGATGTATTTACCCAAGCTTGAAATGTTTCATGATTTCTTTTTGTTGAATCCTCGAAAACGAATTCTTGTAGCAATTGGGTCTTAAAAATATCCCAAGGTGTAGTGGACGAGCCAAACCTAAGGCTTATTCGATCTCGGGTATCTCCATTTGATATACGCCTAAAGGTGGAAACCCAACTATCCCTAGGTATGCCATATTGATACGCTAAATGTTCGTATTCCTTGATATACCTAGTAACATCTTTACCACAAAACTCTTTCTTCTCTATTTTGAGGTCATCAATCAATTTCCATACTCTTTTTTCTATTAGGTAAGGGTCCATAATGAAAGCACTATTTATTAATCACTCAAAACTATGTCACAAGGTATATATATACTAGACACATATTCTTTGTATCAGACGACCCTGAGCTGCTATGCCGCTTCTTCACGTCAGGTGAATTACCACAAAACTCTTTCTTCTCTATTTTGAGGTCATCAATCAATTTCCATACTCTTTTTTCTATTAGGTAAGGGTCCATAATGAAAGCACTATCTATTAATCACTCAAAACTATGTCACAAGGTATATATATACTAGACACATATTCTTTGTATCAGACGACCCTGAGCTGCTATGCCGCTTCTTCACGTCGGGTTCACCAAAAGTCAGCGCGAAAGCGACGGTCGATGGATCAGGGCGACCGTCGGAAAGTACGGCGCACGTAGGGTGATTGGAGCAATCTCAGGTGGGATCAAGGTGAATGTCGAAAATATTTAGTAGTGCAATTCGAAACAGTTTAGCCTATATATTTGAAGCTTATCTTATCTTCATTCAATTAGCAACGTACGATCAAAATAAGTTCAACATAAATGCATAGATTCAATTGTTTGAAAGCTATGCATAGGGATCTGAAATCTTACGATGATTGAATTGCAATTCTAAGTGCATTAACGCATATAATAATGTTATCACTTGGGTATGACATTTAAAATCTTTATATATGACGAAAGATCCATACAATTTTCTAAGAAAGCATCATAGTACTTTAAACGTTTATTAATCAATTCGATGCATTAGCATTGCAACATCATCTAAAGTTTAGACAATCAATACATAAAACATAAAGTCCGGGATAATTCGATAGACTCACAATCTCAAGAAATATATTCAGGTACGTACAACTTATCGGTTCATAGAACCTCGATGTTCGCCGATATACTTTGGTCTTAACTGCATTATCATATTAGTCATCGATCACAATAATTATGCAAGGCACAACAAATTCTTGCCCCTTTTCTTTCTCCAAGGTTAAATTCGAGTCATAAAGGTAACCATATAAACAATTTCATCGATTAGGGTTTTTGCGCCATCGAAACTTTAATGAATTTTATGAATGCTGTGAATATCCGCAATAGCGCATAGGAATTCGAGAAGCAATTTGTACAAAATCAGAGTATTGGCGTTGATTTTGTTAACAGAGAATCGAGTTTACTTCATTCCATCGGAGGTAATACAAACATCCACATAACTCTTATGCCTACCAACATTCAAAAGAGTTGCGATAAATCATAGCGCAAATATTTTAGTCATATTGGTCCACTCCATTCTGAGCGTGAAAGCTGGAGAAGATGTCTTGAATTACAATTCGTACGAGGATGCACAGCAGCTTGTGTGTTCTGATCGAGAACCAATTAAGAACCGTGGATCAGGGCGACCGCCGGAAATACGGCGCACGCGGGGTGCTTGGGGCAACTCAGGTGATATGAAAACTAACGGTATAAATTACCTATTTCTATGGCTGAAACTAAGGTCTTTAAATAGTTTAACTAGCTATGGACCGTAAGGACGGCCAACCCTGTATCTTTCTATAGCTTCTAAGAACCGTAAGGTTGGGCTGCTCTATCATCTATCAATAGCTTCTATTTGATAAGGTGAAACTAAGTTCTCACCGGTAATTTGATCTTTAATCATGTCATTTTCTTCAGTGTTAATTTGATATGAGTGCGGTTTTCGCACTAATTTCGGTGGGAATAAGTCGTCGTTGAACTCCGGTTCAGGCAAAACGATAGTAAATAACGGTAATAGTCGAGAAACAAGACGATCGTATTCTATCGGCCGTAAAGACTCGTGAACTATTTTATCTTTAATTATTTCAGGTTCTGTATTTTCGTTATTATATGAATTCTCAATTGGAGATGGTAGCAATGTTCCTTTAATTAAGTGTTCTAATTTGTGCTTCATATCCGACTCATTTTTCGAACTACTGGTAGTTCCTATTCTTTTCGACATACGAATGAAAAATTAAGATCTCAATAAAGTTGCAAAAAAAAACAATATGAGGAATGTCAATATCAAACTATTTCAGTCTATACAAGGGCATATATTCAGTGCTACTCTAAAATTCTAATCCTATACAACTTAGTAAGTTTGAAATTGTGAAATCTTGTATGCTTGTTTCTTTATCAGCACTCCTTGACACTTCGCAATGGTTTTACTTGGAAAATAAGATTTAAATGAATCTTCAATCTTGCTGCTTCTCTTCACTTTTCTTCATTAGCTTGAACTCATCAATGTTTCTGCAATGATGCTCTTCGATTCTTTTGCTTTGAATGTCTCTCTGAAAAAACATTAGGTCATAAGTATAACTTGCAAAATATAATTCATACACAATTCTTATACATGCTTAATACATATGCATATGCTCATGCATACATTAAAGCATTCACATGCATTCTAATGCATACATTCATACTCATGTTCAAACATTTACATACATGCATACATTCCTTATGCACACATGTTTACTTGCACTCATCATGTAAATTAACATTCCGCATGCATACATATGCATTCATATATACGAATGCACACACTTTTGCAGATGCTTCTAATACTCATTCTTAAACACACATCTCCACATTTTCTAACTCATCTCTTTCTTCATATGCTAATATACATTTATACATATATCCACTTTCATGATTATGCAAATGTATATTTATGTGAACACTTACTTATATCTGCTACCATACATGATCATGGCATACCTTCACTTATACATTCATTATATCATATCATGATCATGCACCTACATATGTATTCATGCATAATTACATACCTACATCATATGCTAATATTCTAATGAAGAAACTCTCTCTCTTTTTCTCTACCTATCTCTTTCTCACTCTCTCTCTTTCTCTCTCTTTCTCTCTCTTTCTCTACCTAATCAATGTCGCCGCCAGGTCACTCTCTAAGCTATGCACATCAACAGCCAGAGCACCCTCTCCTCCGGATAAAGTCCACCGTCAGCCATCCTGAGCTTGTGCCCCAAGTGGCACAAATGAAAATGCTATTTCATCATTCACGTGTGCAATATAGTGCAACTTTCCAAGCCTAAGTGGTCCTCCCAAAGCTCTGCCATCACCCACGCTACTATAATGTCTCGATAGAATTTGGGTGAGAAGCAGAGCATTCTCCCTGAAAGGAGTCTCGAAAGTAAACTTTACGTTAAGCCCTGTCTGCATCCATAATCAGTACTATTATCGATCAGAAAAGTTTACAAATAAAGTACAAAAAACTGAAAAGAGCGCAAGCATAATGCCCTCTTATACAAAAAATCGGATTGCATTCCAATTGTCATCAGGAAATAAAAATTTCATTCCACCAAAGTGATAGCCTTTTAGTCCATTTTGAATACAATTCATCATAAAGTTGAACTTTGATGCTACACCTCGAGTCGATCAATATGGCAAACAACTCCTCACGCAGCTAAAGCAGTTGCGCAGGCAGGAACAGATGCAGTAGAGGATAGAAAGAATGGCAAGAGCAGCGATAACGACGAGGATAATTATGAGGAGGTAAGGAATATTCATGGCTAGGGGAGAGAAGGAACGCACGCCTCCAAGCTAATTTACTCACAGGCGGTGAAGATGACGATGGACTTTTAGTCTGCTATGCAGATGAGCTGCTGGTCGGCACGAATCTCACTAAACTTCTCCAGCGTTCCCTGATATATCCAGGATTGATTTTATTTTCTGTCGTCTATTTCTAGTCCGTCAATCGCCTATGCCTACACTCTCTCTCTCTCTCTCCTGACAGGCTCCTCCACCCGAAAGCTGAGCAGTGCCCATAGAACTGAACCGGCCGGGCATACTGAAGTGTCGTCCCATTCCCTCTGTAGGAACGAAACACAGCACATGCGGATGATCTCTGGACAGGAAAAGCTAGGCCGTTCATTAAACGACAAACGGTACAACCTGCGAGAAGAAGAGGTTCCGGATCTTCTCGATTAGAATAATACATCGAAGTAGCCTGAGCAGCGACAACGTAGGCTCCTGGCATAAAATAGATGGCTTCAGCTAAAAACGAGAAGCAATCACCAATGGTTAGATAGTGTTAAGACCGATGTCTATGTCTGTTTCTGTTTGCAAGGAAGAGCTAGCTCATGCCCCTCGCTTTCTTCTCTGTGATGCACACGTGCCTACAATGCCGACTGTAAACTCTCTCTATTTGCCGCTAATTTCCTCTCTCTAAACTTACGTAGACAGAGCCTTTCGCTTTCTCTCTTTCCTACATGGATGCAATAGATGACATACATGGCAAGGTGAGAAGAAGAAAGAGGAAGTACCTGAAAAAACATTAGGAGAAACTTGAGCTCAACACACATTTAAATACATTCACAAGTCCTTCCTAATCCACTCTTTTGGTTTGAACTTTTAATCTACAACCTCACTTTTGCCCACTCATTTCAACCACACTTTAAATTAGCTTTATTTACACAACTCACTTACTCCATTCTTTTACCCACTTTCATCTTTACCATTCATTTAAAGTTTCACTTTAACCTCCTTTAATTGCATCTTTTATTCAAACCACTCCTTAAATCCCTTTAGTTACACATCTTCTATAAACCATTCTTTTTCCTAGTACTCATACACACCACTAGATATTTATCCATTTCATTTATCATTTATCATTTAATTAGCCTATATTTCTTATTTTAAATAAATCATTTAATTCAATCTTAGTTTAAGCTTTTAATTAATTAAAACCTTAGTATTTAAATGCACACATATGATTAAATTAATTCAATACATCATATTTTAATTTTTAATACATAACTACTCTTTTTAAACATTACTTTAATGAAATACCTAGTATTTTAACCCTTAAAATTCAATAAAAACCTTGAAAAATCTTCTTGAAACCCTTTGGAAATTAATTGAAAACCTAGTTAAACCCTACCATTAACCAAGAATTAAGGTTCTTAACTTAAATGCACAAGATTAAATATAAACCTAGGGTCTTAAACCCATAATTCAATGTTTCTATGGCCTAAACACACATTTTACGAGCAGTTTAGGGTAAACCATAATTTGAACTTTTGTTTTCTTCATCCATTCGAACCTGCAATCACTTTCAAAGTAGTCAATTCCAATCAACACAATTGTTTAACAGTGATATAAAAGGTTTGAGATCACCAATAAAGTTGTTTTCATTTTCTCTGGTCATCAACGGAAAGGTTGAAATCTTTCCGACAACGTGTCATCCTAGATCATCACATGTTGAGCTTGATATCTCAACAAGAGGAGCGAGAAGTATATACATTTGGATGTGATGAAATTTAATGAAATGAAAGCCTACTATATATTAAGTTTGTGGATGTATCTTGTTGTGGATAAACATCATTGAGGTAAAGTTGCAAAAGAATCTGTGTTCTCATATTATGATAACTAAATTGTAGGATTCTTGAGTTGAGATACAACAAGAGAATTTAATGCTTGTATTTTTACAAGGAAAAGTAAAGTGGGCAAAGTTTGAATGAATCGAGGACAGAAAATGTAGAGCCACAGTGAATGAAGGAGCTCAAGCTAAATGGTTGTCAAACACATGGTGTTGTGCCTTTGAAGTTTTGAAAACTTAAAGATTGGAGCCAAACCTAAAGATGATGAAAGCAAGGATTTCCATGAGAAAAAGACTCTTGAATATTTGAAGGAGTTGAATACAAAGAAAAAAATGTTTGAAGATTGCAAAATTCATGAGAGATACCATGAAGCTTGGAGTGGGTTGCCATCTATTTGAAGATAATTTTGAGAAGATGAGAACATTGAACAAGATGGGAGCCTAAGATTGAGCTTCCCAACATAGGATTAAATGCATCCAAAGTAGGTTTATCATAAAGTGTTGAAGATTTAACAAGGACTTGAAGACAATTTTGAAGGTTGCTAGGAGCAACAAGCATGCAACAAGTTAGAAGGAAGTGTCACTAGAGAGGTGTGAAAAATTGGATGAAGTTGAAGAAGGTAAAGAAGTCAATTCAAAAATCTAAGAGCTAAAGAAAAGGTGAAAAGGAAATCCATGTTTTTGGGGTGGTAAGTTCCAAGCAAAGAACAAGTGAAGGTCTAGTCCAAGGATGAGGCTAGTAAGAGTATCAAAGAGAGTGGAAAGTTTGTGTAGAGGCAAGTAAGACCATCCCAAGAGGAATGATAATCCTTGTTACATGCAAGCTGCACCAAAGAACAAGTGAGGGTATAGTCAAAGGTTGAGGCTATTTAGACCACCAAAGAGAGTGGCAAGCTTATGCAAAGGCAAGTAAGACCTTCCCAAGAGCAATGAAAACCCTTGTTAAGTGCAAGAAGTACCATTTTTTATGATCAGGCTTGATGATTTATTGTCTTTTCTTGTAGCTGATGAAGAAATCTTGGAATTTATGGAAGCTAAAAATGCTTCACATGATGTGGAGTTCATAAAAGAGTTCATGTATGATCAAGATTTGTTGATTTTGGAGGTGTACAAACAACCATCAAGCATGAAGAAAATATCATAAGTTAAGGGGACTTAGCTTGGAAGGATTGGAAGATCCAATTAGAGTCCAAAGAAGAGAAAGTGCAGCCAAGATAATTTTTGGATTTGGAAGAGAAGGAGTCACACTCAAAGAAATAGTGAAAGCAACCATAAAAGATAATTTCAAAATGTTAAGAGTAGTAAAGTCTATGGAAGGAGTGTTTAGAAGGAAAAAAGTTTCATGAGGAGCGAGATAAGGAAGAGAGCTCTGTCACACACTTTGACACTCAAAGAGGAGCACACACAAAGATTGAGGCACCCAATGTCTCCAAAGGAGTGAGGTGGCAAGAAAAAAATGTGCCATCACTCTCGATAGATAAATCTAGTAAAGCTTAATGAAGTATCCTTGACATATACCAGTGTGACCACTATACATGTTAGAGAAATGGAAAAGTGATACGTGTCATCTTGGATCATCAAATGTTGAGCATGATATCTCAACACTCCCCTCAAGCTCAATGTCATGTCCTTTAATCCATGAATCTTCCGAAACTTCTTCAAATTCTGAACTCCAAGTGCTTTAGTGAAAATACCAACAACTTGCTCATCTATCCTCACATAAACAAGGTCAATATCACCTGTTAATAATTTTTTCCTTATGAAATGATAATTCATTTTGATATGCTTTGTTCTAGCATGAAAACCAGGGTTCCATGCTAGTTTTATGCTACTAAGATCATCACAATATATGTTGATAGGCTTTTGCTCTTCCACACATAAATTTGCAAGTAGCATCTCTAAACAAGATGCTTCACATACTACCATTGCAATACTTCTATAATTAGCCTCTATATTTGACAAAGCAATACTGGGTTGCTTCTTACTACTCCATGTAATAATTGCACTTCCAAGTGAGAATAGAAATCCACTAGTAGATCTTCTATCTAGAATACTACCGGCCCAATCTACATCAATGTATCCATGAACATGCAAATCTGCACCAGCTTCATAAAGCAATGCACCTTAGATCAAGCCTTGTAATTGTGAGATATATCAAACTTCCCACAATTTTCTTGTACATAGTAGCATTTTACAATGCTTCACCTAATGTAGTATCCAAATTTACATTATGATCTAATGGCATAGAAATTATCATAAAATCAGCCATACCATACTTTTGAAGCATAGTCAAGGCATATTGCCTTTGTGACATCCATATACCTGTTTTTGTATGTAGAAACTCAATGCCCAAGAAATAGCATAGCGCACCAAGATCTTTCATGTCAAATTCATGCATAAGGAGTTGCTTTTTGGATTTTTTATATTGGAGTTTCCATGTAATCTTCCACTCCATGGACTTGAGTTGGAACTATTTCTTGGTGATGCATAAACTCCACTCAAAACTTGAGATTCTATACTTTATTTTTCAACATTTTCTTTGTCATTTGGTTCAAGATTAAGTCCTTCTTTAGCATCTATGTAGAAGCTTTCCATTTCATCAAAAACCACATCTCTACTTACCTTCATTTGTCGTGTGAGTGGATTATAACATTTATATCCCTTTTGCTCAAGGGAGTACCCAATGGAGATACATTTTTTTTTCCTTTTGGATCAAGCTTCATCATCAACTCATCTGGAATATGTACATATGCAATACAACAAAAAACTTTCGTATGTGATAATTTTGGATTTTTACCTGTGAACTTCTCTTCGAGTGTAACTTGATGTATAATAGCAATATTTGTATTGGTCTCATACAATGTGACCAAACTATTCCAAGCCTCTTTTAGAGTCTTGGCATCCTATATGTGCTCAATCATGCTATTCTATATGCTAAAATATAGTCAATACATTAACTTTTGTGCTCTTTGATTCCATTCTTCATACACTCTTAACTAGTTTGCAGTTTGATTCCTCTCTTATAACTATGGAGATTTTTCATTCTCTCCTTTGATGTACTTCCAATAGCCTTTTCCCATCACAAAATTCATCATTGTGAATCTCCAAGCATGGAAGTTGTTCTTGTCTTTGATGCCTTCTACCTTCATGTTAAGATTTTTTAGTAATCTGAGGTCATTTGTGAGGTGCGCTTTCTCCACTACTTCTTGCGTACTCTTCACTATTGACATTCTCCATGAGATCTCTATAGTCACAGTGGTTATGATACCATGTCACAAGGAAGGAGATAAGGAAGAGAGCTCTCTCCGACACTCTCATTCCTCTTCTTGCAAAAGAAGAGACACAACCTCATCAAATGCATACATATTAGGATTCCCTTTTGCAACCAAATGGAGTGTAGTAACAAAGCTTTGCAAAGATTCTGGTAATCCTTTCAATAATGTAGAGATAAATGATGCATCCGGAATAATCTCATCTATGTTTGCCAATTGCTCTTTCAAGTCCTTGATGCATGTCACATACACATCCACCGAATCATTTTCAGCCATACATACATCCTCAAAAGAAAAAGAAGCTTTGTGGATAGAACTCAATGAAGATCATCATTCAAAGAAGGGGGAGACCTCCAAAGCATAAAACAAGCATCCAAATCAATAGAAAGGTGAAGTAAGAAGGTACAATATGGTAAGGTATTCAATTGAGAGCCTTACATAGGATTCATTCATGGCTAGGCACTTTGCATATATATGAGCAAAGTTATCAAAGAACCCGCATGCTTTGAAGAATCAAATACATGCAAGAAATAGCAAGAGGCTATGTAGAAAGAAATTGAAGCTTTGGAGGATGACAACATTTGGACATTAGTTCCAAGAAGAGAGACATGAAGATTATTGGAAGTAAGTGTGTGTACAAGGTAAAGAAGCATTCAAACAGTAGCATTTGTAGGTAAAAGGCAAGACTTGTAGCTAAGGGAGTCGCTCACACATATGGTGTACACTATGAAGACCCCTTTGGTCTTGTAGCAAAGATGACTCCCTTCAAAACAATTATTGGGAGTGCAGGTAGAAAGCATTGGAAGATATATCAAATTGATGTGAAGAATCTTTTCCTAAATGGAGAGTTAGAGGAAGTGGTCTACATGGACCAACCTTTAGGGTTTGAAGATAAAACCAAAAATCATTATGTTTCACTAATACCTCTCTAAGTAAAACTGATTAACACCAGCTATGCAATAGGAAATTAGAATTCTTTTTAGCATATTTAGAAAAAGAACAATAAAATATGTGGATTATAGCTCACAAAAATTAGTTTGAACTTAAGGTATCAAAACTTCCTCAAAACCTCCTACAAAAAGATTGTGCAAAAGTATCTAACTTGAAGATTGAATTACAAAAGCTACAAGAATTCACAAAAATAGATTATGTTATATAATGAAATTATGAGAGAGATAAGGAACTCCTTTGAAATTAAATCACTCAAAAAGACCTCATGTCAACGAAGATATGAAACTATGAAGAGAGGTATGTCTTTGACAAGACATTAGATAGCTAATAGAGAATAGGTACGAGAAAATGCATATTTGAATGAATGTTTCAATTGTTTTTTGTACAAAAACTATTCATACATAATATATGTTTTAAGTTTTTAAATAAATAAGAATCACTCAATTTGGGTGCTTAGACTAAGAGAAATACTCTTTTTATTGAGAGGATGTCAACATAAGCAACGAGCTCTTCTAGAAATAGAGAACATTACTTTGGTCCCGAATTTTAACACTTTTACTCTAAGTTTATGCATGTTGTAAGCCACCGGATTGGCAATTGTAAACATCTGTCTCTTTTCATATTCCGCACGAACCGAAAGGTCGTTGCGATGATGTTGTAACCTTCTTATAAATCAATGAAAAAGACTCTTCGGTGACGACCAGAGGAGTCACCAGACTGTTGGTCTGGTTGATGATGTCTGTGTAGTTTCTGTAGTGTTGTGTTCCATAACTCTGAGTCATACTGTGTCCCTCTGTTGTGTTTGATTATCTGCACGTGTACGGTAAAGCTTGACTTACGGTAATATTTACATTAAGTGAAGTGTTGAATCGCTGATCTGTAAGTTGTTTACTGTAAGTCTGTATTACAGTAATATTTATCCATGTGTTGTGTACTGAGATGTATGGGTTGGAATACGAATAGTAATTTTGTAAGGGAATGAGCCCGAGTTTTCTGTTAGTAAGTTGGATTGGCAGGATTGTTTTGAACGAAAGGTCATGTAAGTGAGTTGATTTGGGAAAATTAAGTATAGGGCCTCTGTTTAACAGACCCCTTCCACTCCCAAGAACCCGAATAAAGCTTAAATGCGTCTCTGATGGCAAATTCACGTTTAACACTGGCACCGTCTATGGGAAAGTGGGAATGTGGCACCAGAGTGTTGCAATATAGTTGTGGGAAGGTGGCAATAGATTGTTGTGAATTGATTGTGGGAAGGAATCCATAGATTGTGAATCGACAGTAAGATAGAAGTAGTATGAAAGTATTGTAAAGGTGATATATGCCGGTTACTCGATCCCACGAGTCGTATCCCAAGTACAGATAGCCTTGGGCGGCACCAAATTTGCGAAAAACACCCTCCGGAAGTAGAAGCACAGATCGGTTAGGCCTAGTCATTGAAGAAGCGAAGCATATTAGTACTGATTCCGGTAGTATTCCGATGAGACGCACTGCAATTTTGATAGATTCCGGTGAGATTTCAGTCCCTAAGATAGATGCATATGCAGATCAAGGATATCATGTGGCTATGTGTGAAGTTTCAGGTATCAGCTCTCATAGGATAATTGATCGACATCCTTTTATAACCTTAGAGATAGGACAAGGAAAGGGTGCAAGGACTGTAAGAGCCTTGATTGACTCAGGTGCAGCCACTAGTGCTGTTAAATTTTCGTACTGTCAAAAATTGAAATTAACTGTCAATCCTATAGAAGCATATCTCATAGGATTGGGAGGTGTGGAAACCCCTTGCATGGGCGAGGTGGAACTTCCCCTCTACATTCAAGATGAAGTAATGACAGTCAAAGTACTAGTGTGTCAAGATGAGGACCTCACTGAGCCTCTTGTCTTGGGTCAAGACTGGATCTATGATCATGCAGTCGGCATGGGTAAATCATAGTCAAATTATAGTTGAATTGGAAAATGAGGCACTCAAGGAACTAGGTAAGGCACGAACTCCTGGTCCTTCCAGGGGTGCACATGAAGTTGACAATGCTATTCTTGTCCAAAACTGTATGATGCAGAAAGAGGATTGTCTAAACAATGGAGTCAAGGATAAGATGGCACTTCCTTCCTTTCCAAAGGCCAGAGGGATGCAGCAACCAAAGGCAGATCAAATATAGAAGGATCAGAGTACTACCTATACTGGAGGCCAAAAAGACGTGCGAAGCAGAATGTCTCAGCCTTTGAAACAAGTGTGGGTGCGAAAAGGCAAACACCCTGTTGCGACCACGCCAACCCCACGGCCAAAACCTCTTATTAGTAATCAACAACATGACACTAATAAGAATTCTTTCATAAATTCTTCTGTGAAAGTAAAGTCTATTTGGGTACCCAAGAAGTCGATGAAGGCCAGCCCACAATCATGACAAATCTGGGTGCCTAAGGCGTGCTTGCGGGCTCAAATAGCTACACCGAGGCCACACCCGGTTCAAAACGTTTCACCCACTCAAACATCTGATGCCCATTCTTATACATCACGCACGGACACATATTCTTCCATGAGCACAAGTAGAATCACTTGTAAATGGGTCCCTAAAAAGCCTCATTTTCAAGCAGATACTCCTATCAAACTCTCGAGAGTCTCCACAAAATCAAGATCAAAACCCATCCACTATGTTTGGCAGCCTAAAACTTGTAATAAACCCCCGGACCCCAGTTGTAAATCCATGCCCACCTCGTAACTATGTCACTCTCAAACTACATCATTCCACTTAGCTCCTAGGTCTACCCAATTCCTAACTACACACACAAGCATCGAGCACTTAATAACCTACTAATCTCTCCCGAACCTCATGTTAATGTTGCAAGAAGTAACATGGCAGATACGGCAAGAACTAGCTCCCAAGCAGGCACCAGCCCCCAAGTCATGGACATTGAAAGTCTTCCCATTGAGGAGGAATTGAAGGAACGCCCAGTGGCATTGAGGGCATTACATGCCATACCGATTCAGAATCCTCCACAAGGGCACACAATGCCGGTCAGCAAAAATTCACATTGGTTCAGTGATGTGGCAAGATCTCATGGAGAAGGCACTTATATGTGGGAGGCCGAGATAGAGTTCAACGGGCGATGGGGCAGATATCACTTCTTCACCAGGGAACTTGAGAAACTGCAAAATAATGAAGGGCTGAAACCTATATGGAAGAAGGCGGGACTCTACGATTACTTCAAATTCCAATTGCCAAAGCTCGACTTTCTAAGATGCTCGTATTTGATTAGCACCCTCACTCCGAGCAAAGACAAAAAGGGATACATCACCTTTGTCCTCCCATCTCTCACAAGGGGCAATGAGCTGAAGCGCTTCAAGCTGACTATCAATTTGGTAAGGGAAGCTCTAGACATGAAAGGAATGCACATTCCCATTGAGAAGAAGTCCATGGTCCCCGACAATATGAAGAACAGGAATGTGATGAAATTAAAGGACATGGTAGCAATGACACCAACGATTGCCATTCATTTGAGAATGTTCATGCAACATTTTGCATTCCCCGCTCAGGAGAGGTTCACAATGCCACCGAAAAAGATATGATTTAGTCTATACTTGGCCGACGCCTTCGATTTGACAATCAACATGCCCCACTGGATTATCGACCAAATCCACTTGGCTCATCAAAGGTGGTATAAAAAGCAAAAGTCTGTACTGTATGGATGTTGTGCCCTCACCAGGATTGTGTATAGATGTTTGGCTTATGATGTGCTAGTTCAAAGGGCACTAATTTGGACCAGGGTACAGGAATTTCAACGTAGACTATCAACCGCAGGGCCGCCATCAAAGAAAATGAGAGGCGCAGTTCAGATGCTCTGTGCACAAGCCCGCGGTGCGACACTGACACTTGAGACAACTCCACGACTTTCGAGGCGTGTACAACCCTTCACTATCAGATTACCAAGACACAGCACTGATGGACCAAATCTGGTGTTTCCACCAGTACCAACAGACTTAGAGTTTCCTCATGGATTCACATTAGAAGACCTAACCAATGAGGAGGTAGCCAGAATAATCAAGGCAATTAACGCGGAAGTCGAGGCTGAACAGGCAAGCGGCCAGCAGACAGTCGCAGACCAACCCCATCCAGTCCAACCAAGAGTAGTTGGAGTGGAGGATGAAGAAGAAGAAGAAGAACAAGAGGATGAACAGGAAGGATTTTCTAATGAGGAAGCGCATGAATATGAGCAAGAAGTTCTACAGGAACTTGAAGGAGCCCTGGCTTATACGAAGGAATTGAAAAAGCTGTATGATACCATCAATAACGTTCAAGAGCAACACAGACTGTCCCTAGCAGCAGGAAAAGCCCTCATGAACCAAATCCTTGAGGAGGAAGGTGTGGAAGAGCAATACCGAGCAACCCTTGACATGAAAGCCGATGCGTTGGGGGTACCTGAGATGGTGCATACCGCCCTTGCACAATCACAAAGAACGGAGCGAAGATATGGCAGACGTCCACCTCAATCAAGAAAACAGATGAATGTATTAGTATCAGAACCACAAGGAACATCCACAACCACGGGCACAACACACACCGTTCATGATACTGAGGAAACCCGTACATCAAGTGCACCTCCGTCACCCCCTTTGCCACCCCTACCTTCAACTCCACCACATTGACCTCCCACTACCAGTGTAACCACTACTGTCACCGCCTCCGAGTCCATTACCCATACCGAAGCACAGACCGTCACTCAACCCACACAACCCACACACCCTATCTCCACCTCTCTTGTCTATACGACCACTGACACAGTAATTCTAACCGCAGCCACGGAAAACCCCGTTCCCCCGATCACATTTCCTGGCGGTCATATTCACAATTGCACACACCACTGTACACTTTCACCACTATCAGTGCACCCACAATTCCCATGTTCACAATCACTCCCACTACGACATCCACTTTTGATTTTATGGACATATCACCCACTTCCGCACCTCTCCCTCCCCCCATACACCCACCATCTCCCATTCCCCCACCACCCACTTCACCATTTTCCAGCACCGCATCCACACTCTCCTTCCCCTTCCCCTTTCCTTTTGCATTCAACACCCTTCCCACATCCACCCCTATTAATAATGTATTTAATAATATGTATTAGTGTATGTCTCAACTACAACAGCACTACCAGCATCTTGATAACCAACATACGAGACTCTTCGGAAGCCATGAAGAACTTCAAGTACGATTCATTGATCTAGAAAGGGAAAAGCGGCTACTACAACAACAATATGTCACTTTACAGGAACAACATGAGCAGTTAGTAGCCAATCCACCCCAGTCAGATGCAGAAGAAAAACAACAAATGGATGATCTGCTACACTCCCAGATAACAGAGAATCTCAAGCTTCGACGCAACCTGGCCCTCTTATGCAAACACATGTCTACAGCACTCGAGGAAAATAAACGACTACAAAAACAGAATGAAGAAGACTTGGAAGCAGCAATGGAGGGTTCCCCACAGGAAATCGACCCAGATAGATTCAAGGCCATCCCCTCAGTGAATATGCAAATCGTGTTGGAAACCCATGCAGACCTCTTGGAAGCCCATGCAGCATTAGAAAGAGAAAGAGATGACCTATTAAAGCAGCTGGCAACCCAGCAGGAGCCACCAAGCAAAGTCACAACTACAGTTGACACGTCTGAAGAAGTCGAAAAACTCAGAGCGGAAGTAGATGAATTACGAAATAAAGTCATGCAATACGAACGTCAACCCTCTCCCCTTGTAGAACCCGAACCTGAAGACTTAATGCCAATTGAAGTAGAGGAAACCTTTGAAGACCCATACGTTCCCATGCCTGCACCAGGGGGCAAGCAAACAGAAGAGGGCATGGACACCATCGAGATCGAGGCTCCTGAATGGATGCAGAGGTTAGAGAAAGTGGCCACAACCCATGATGACAGAGTTGCAGTTCAGATAGTGTCTATGTCACATTTGGAAGAGGTAGTCATAAAATCGGATTACTTTAGAAACCTCTCCCATCATAGGTGGATCGACACATCCGATGATTTGTTGGTTCCTTTCTGTGTCTTAATGATGGATTACAATGCTGAAATCAAGCACCACACCTCAAAAGAACCAACCTCGGCAACACAGTTTGCACCGGACGACATCCCAGCAAGTGCCAAGCAGGGGATTATACATCAACCTATGTGGAGGATTCGTCTGCTTGAAACCTACCCTGAGATGGTAAGGACATGAAATAACATGCCTTTGTATATCAAATACAACCCATGCTACTGCCCTGTCTTTCGAAGAAGGTCGTGGCCGAAATACACAAAAACTGTGCTGACAACCAAAGGATGTGAGAAATGGCTCAATTGTGTCTACTTAGCCCCACCTAAAGGCCAACCTACCATAGGATATATGATTTCGACGATTCGGCATTGGGGGTCCAGTTCAAAAATGTATCAGATGTCATGGCCCAAATGTGCCTTAAAATTTTGAGCTCATGTTGGTCACCTTCAGGACCTTCAAGAATGTCAAGGAACCTCATCTGTCAGCTCTCGGAATTAATGAAGGTAATCAGGACCTTGTCTACGACATGAGCACCACACCATCTATTAATGTCGTATATGCATGGCATGCGTGTATAAAGTATCTACCAGCCTGCTTCAAACAGACGTTTGAAGAAATGTTTGTCACGGGGTTCTAGGAATATCATTAAGAGATATTCATTCCCAGACCATCACATTTATTGCAATTGTTTGCAGTGGAACAAGCTCTCCATTCAGAAAAGTTACGTATACCACATCCAGAGGTTCTCGGCCTAGTAGATTGGGATGCTCTACTCACGGACTTGGCCAAAGGGTTGAGAATTGCAGAACATCATTTAGCAACAGACGTGGTGGAGTACTACATCCAACGAACCACTCAACAAGGGTCTGTCAGAGACGACACATGCGAGAGAGGGGGGGTGTTAGCAGTAGTCAAGGAACTGAAGGACTCACAAGGCAAGGAAGCTTACGAAGGGAGTCAGAGCGAAGAGAAGGCACAAGCAGACAGAGTAGTCAACGACGATCTGGCAAGTAGGCCATTATTTTTTCAAGACACTAAATCATATCAAAGAGGGGGACACACAAGGAGAAGGATCAAGTAGGGAGTTCGAAGATGTGTATGTCAAATCGTTAGAAGAAATCCCTACAACAATAGTGATTTTCATCACTAAAAGCCATTGTAGATACCATTTCATTTTTTTGTAGCTCCATTTTGTGCAAGCCAAGGAGTCATTGAGCTTGAGGAGCATTCAAAGTAGCTACCTACCAATTTTCATAATTTTTAGACTTCGTTTGAGTCTTCAAAGAGGCCCTGGAACCTAATTTTTAACTAGGCCGGACACTAGGTCTGGACACGGCCAAAACCTAGTCAAAAACTATAAATAGAGCTAGAGAGCTCATTTTTGAGGTTAGCTTGTAATTGATTTGAGCTTGTAAGAGCTTTTTGGAAGTAATCTAAAGAACTCCATTGCTTCTCACTCTTTGTCTTACCTTGTGTGCACGTGTTTGTGTATGTGTGTGCATGTTAGTGTGCTTCTCACTCACACACTTGTGCCTTCACTTGCTCGAGGTCTTCATACCATCCTCATGTCTTCCCGGATTGACATTAAAGGAGGTGCTACTCATCACTGAGCTACACCTGCCTCTAGGGGTTGTCACTAATTCCTTAAGGTTTGGTCTACCTGAGTTCTCTTGTCCCACTAATTCTCCCCTTTCATCGATCAATTCGGGAAATTCATTCACTATGTATATGTGACCTATCTTATCCATGTATGCTCCTCTTCATACTTAACAGCCAGTCTGGGCACAATCGTGGCATCCATGGAAGTTACCATTCTAGCCACGGATCTGTTTAAGCCATCCAGGTAGATGGGGATCTCCTAGGCATTAGTAGAAACATACTGTAAGGAAGTGCGGTACTCTCCCTCTACAGTGGTCATGAAGTTTCTACCTGGGGCAGGGCCCTACATGTCTTCTAAAGCCATGGGTATCTCCTCCTCTGAGTCACTAGAGGTGTTTGAATAGACAGAGCGGTGATTGACCTGAGCGGCACTTCCAACAGAAGATATGACACTTCTTCGGCTACTTAGCACTCTCTCTGACCTCAAGTTCATTCACCCTCTTGAGGCTCTCCAGGTCTTTGAAACTCTCCCTAAGTGGCTCCTCAAATGCCTCAAGTTTGCCCCTCAAAATGCTTTAAAAGTTCTGGACGATACCACACCAGGCAATACTACACTAGGCGATACTGCCCTGGGCGATACCAAACTGGCCACAATATGATACCACACCCGCTCACAATACAATACCTGAGAACTAGGCGATATGATACTTGAGAACTAGGCGATACGATACCGCAGCAACAGACGATACGAACCGCTGTTGATCACGATATGATACTCGCGGTTCTGGCGATACGATACTTGAAGAATAGACGATACGATACCAGGCCTAGTCATGATACGATACTAAGAATTCTGACGATACGATACTGAAAAGTCGGACGATACAATACTAGAAACCCAGACGATACGATACCACTTTTTGGACGATCCGATACCAAAAAGGGCACGATACGATACCGGAGTTTACCCCGATATGATACGTATCTCCTCATGCGATACGATACTACAATGAAGGGATGATACAATACCAAGATGGTATCGCGATACAACATCGGAAAAGAGATGATATGATACTTGGGGTTTGCACGATATGATACTGCTACATGCGGCGATACGATACCTTCGACCTGAGCGATACGATACCGGAATCTCTGACGATACAATACTAGAGTGGGGCATGATACGATACTGGTGGTTACACGATACGATACCGCAAACCCGCACAATACGATACCAACGCAAGCGATGATACGATACCACCGACTTGTGCGATACAATACCAGCACGATATCGCGATACTAAACAAGACAAGGCCCGATACGATACCAAAATGGATCGCGATACGATACCACTTTGGTAAGGTGAGATCACGATACCAACCCGACGATACGATACCATGAGTGGTATCGCGATACCAAGGCTGGTAGTCGACGATACGATAATTCAACGAGTATCACGATACAAGGGAATTTTTGGTATCGCGATACCAGCAACTCAACCGATCGCGATACTCAAGCCAAAATATCTCCAAATACAAAAATTTTTACACCCCCTTGCTCTTCTCTCACCCCTCTTCACTCCTAGCTTACTGTCTCTTTCAAGAAAACTCAAAAAACACACTGTCCCTCCCTATGAAATCGGTCGTGCAACTAATCACGTTATTGTGCACTTCTAAAGTGTTTTTGCCCAAGAAATTTTGTGGAATCTTACCTTTGTGATGTCTTGGTTGCACTTTGAGCTCAACCACTAGTCTTGATGGCCTGAAATGCACGATACCACTTCCGTGATACCGATTGCTGCTTTTCTCACAGTACTGCTCTCTGAACAGTGAGAAATGAATTGGGATTTTTTGGTTTTTATACTTTTTTGGTGACTAAAGCTAAACTAACTAATTTGAATTTTTGAGATTTTTCTTGGTGATCTTAACTTACTCCTACCTCACTCCTCTCCTCCTCTTCTCCTAACCTAACCCTAACTCTTCCTTCTCTCCCTTCCTACTAACCCTAAACCTAGAAACTCATTACACACACCTCTGGATGTGAAGTAACAAGTGCTGAAGTGATTGACTACTTGCCACTGAACGAGTTCACTTCTACAAGTACGATTTCATCACACTCAATCTATAACCATCACGAAGGCACCTTGGCTGAGTGTTCCCCGGCAACGGCGCCAAAAACATGTGTACCTAAGTCAAGAAGACTTAAGGACTTGTGTCAAAGAGACTAAACCTCATTTGCAACACAAGTGCGTATAGTGGGAAATTGACACACGCTTATTTGTCAATCCGATCAAATGACCTAACCAAGTGTATGAGGACATGTGCACACATGATGGAAAATGAAGTGGTTGAGCTTATATGCATGAGAAAAGACTAATCCACCTCTCTAACTCACTGAAATACTGAAAGTGTCTGCCTAGATACCACTTACAATAGTTTTCAATAAATCGAGGATTTCTCCCAGCTTTGAACTCCAAATATAGTCAATAGTGGACTTCTTTCAAAGCTCTTGACGAGACACATCCATTGGAGGTGGTTTCACTCGATTCTGACAACCCTGATTCAAGTTATGACCAAAATAGTGAATGGTGGGAACCACCTGCACTCACGCCACAACTCTGACAACCGTGATTCAAGTTATGACCAAAATAGTGAATGGCAGGAAGCACCCACACTCACGCCACAACTTCTACAAGCTCACACACACACTACAGTAGCTCAAAAACTATGGGGAGGGGTGGACAACAGTCCTACACACACATTCCAAGCATTACACACACATAGAAGATCAAAGAGAAGATGGAAATCTGCAAGAAAGAAGCAATTTTGAAAATCAGGAGCTCTCCTTCTTCACAATGGCAAAAAGTCTCTACAATGAGTCACAAAGTGACTTATATACATGTGCCCTAAATTTGGTCCTTTCACACAAGAGACCGACACTTTATTACTAAAAAGTGAATTTCCTACTAATTTAAAAGGAATATGTTACAATGAGTTGGGCTTATGCATCTAGAGGACTCCTCTAGTGCATTTACATGGCTTGAGGGAATTTCATAAGGCTTTGAAGAAGAAAAGTTATGCCCATTAATTTGAAAATTTTGGGGCTCTTCTTTTGTGCTTCTCTGCTCTGCAACAATATGCTATGTGCATATCTAAATTCCCTTCACCTGTGGGTTGTGCTAGCACACATCCTATGGCGTAATTGGATGCATCCACATGGACATGAAATGGTTTATTCCAATTAGGAGTGGTCAGTATTGGTGTTGTGCACAAAAGTCTCTTCAGCTCATTGAAGGAGTTTTCACATTCATTAGTGAGCCCAAATAGCATCACACGAAATGCAAAGATTCCCCACTCTGTGGCAAAAGCTCTTTTGTGTTGATCTTCTGGGGCAATGGCTACTTGGTTGTAACCTAAAAATCCATCAAGAAAGCCATAAACTTCCTTCCTTGCAACACACTCCAATACATGTTCTGTGATTGGAATTGGATAGCTATCTCTGATCGTAGTGGCATTAACTTTTTTAAGGTTAATACACACTCACAACTTCCTGTTCTTCTTGGGCACCACTACAATGGCAGACACCAATTCGGTATGCTCAATCTCATAGATGAATCTAGCTTCAATCAATATGTCAATTTCTTCTTTTATTTTAGCTGCATAAGTGTCATTATATGTGTAGGTTTTTGTTTGCTGGGCTTGGCATCAGCTATCATGGGGATCGTATGAGAGCATATTCTTTGATGTACCCCCTTCAAGTCTCTATAGTGCCACGCAAACGCATCCCTATATTCCCTTAATAGAGCTACGAGCTCCATTTCTTCTTTTGCACTTAGGTCTTCTCCTATGTACATACAATGTTCTTCATTCCCTTCAATAGTGACTACAATTTTTTTGGTCTTTTCTTTATTATCATATGGTGGCTTTCTCTTAGGCATTCGTAGCAAAAATTTTTGGTCTTCAACTTCATATTTCTTGAAATTTTCTGGTACATCAAAACAATGATTCCTCCTCTTCTTGTTTCACAATTTTTCTCTTCTTTTTCTTTTTACCTCCTTCACTTCCATCCTTTGAATTTACAGTTTTAATGCTTGTGAGAGGTTCTTCTTCCTTTTGCGTGTATACTCCTATGTCTTCTAAATAGTGCTTTTTTGAGTCAAAGTAAGTATCCATTACAATGGACTCTAGATCGTTGGCGACCTCTTCCTCTTCTATGACATCACTAGGGTCACATTCTTCTAGCAATGGATGACACATGAACACTGAGATATCATAACCCTCCTCATCAGAATGAGGTGTCCACTTTTCTTTATTGACAACAATGTCCATGGTGGCTAAAATTTCTGCTCAACCGTGAGGCTCAAATTCCTCATCTGGAAAGATCATTGGTGTGTAGGCTGGGTCTCTAACTGGTCTATCTCTTGGGGGAGTTCCTTCATCTCTTGCCTTTAAGCGGCTTTCCTCTTCCTGTGCAACTTTTCACATCCACAAGTGAGTATCTTCCTGCATCCATGATGGTTCATGCGAACTTCTAGAATGCCCAAAAATTGAATCTTCTTCCGCTTTGTGGATAGGATTCCAATGTAGGGGTGGTACATCTCTGAAGGTGTAATCCTTCAAATTGACCTTGGTGGTGATCCCTAAGTGCTACAAGTACAAGGAGTTGGAACCCCAATCTTGCACTATTTGCAGTTGTCGTACGAAGGGTCTTCCTAGGATCATCTCATAGACATTATTTTTTTCAACGTCACATATAGCAAATGTGTGTTCAAACTCTACACCACAAGTGGTTAGAGTTATCCCTTCGAGCAATCCTAGAGGTCTTTCAAAATGACCGTCTGCCATTTGAAGCTTCATTCTAGTTGGTCTTAATGTGAGTTTGCCCCATCGCTTCCACAAGGAGGTGGTCGCAATAGCAACACCACCACCTGAACCTACGATTACTTTGGTTGTGTAACCTTGGTAGGTGATCAGAAGATACATATTACCTTCTTCACCTTTGCTCATGTCTCCTATTTTGTCTAGAGGTATCTCTGGTACTTTCTACTTAGAGCCTACTTTTGGCATAGGGGAATCAAGTTATAGAACTTGATCCTTCACATGATTCCATAGCTTTGGTTTTACTTTTAGCAGCTCTTCTATGGTGAGATGGCACTCAACCTTAGTGTTATTCATGACATCAGTGTTCCTTGGAACCACTGAGTCTTCGTTTCTTACCAGTATTGTGGGAGCTCTGATATGAAGAGATTCAGATTCCCATGGGCCTGTGAACTATGGCAACTCTTGTAAAGAATTAGATTCAAAATCTAATTTTTCCTCTTCTTGTTGCTCTGCTTGGTCTCCATAGATAGACAAGATGTCTTGGGGAAACTGATCATGAAGGTCATCAATCTCAGGAATAGGAAGGGGATTACCCTTCTCCTTGGCCCATTTCTCTTCTTGTATTTCCCGCAAGAACTCTTGAGAGTACTCTTGAATTGAAAGAGGTGTTCCAACATTCGTGGAATTAGGAACATAAGCTTTCATTGGTGGAGAGCTTCCTCTCTCAACAAGTGGTTGAGCTTCTGGAGGTAAAGAAACTTATGGTTTGTTTACCAACTACTCTAATCTTTCTATTAAGCCCTGGAAATGCAAATCCGGTTTGAGAGAGTTTCTCTGATTGAAGGTTTGACTAGTCTCGAGCATAGCTTGAGCTAGTTCTACCATTTTCATGCACATTTTTGCCCGTTCAATATCTAGATCTGCTTTAGGGTAACTCTTGTCTAGGTTTGTAGTTGTTGGCCCTTCTTGAAGGCGAGCCTGGTAGGCCTTGAACATCATGTCCAAGCCTTCTAGGGTTGGATGTGCGAGAACAGACCCTGGTTGTGGTCTATTTACAATGGGTGGTGGGGTGGGATGAGCTTGTGTGGATGGAGTTTTGGCATGCAAGGTACTTTGAGATGCAATGTCTTCTATTTTTGTTTTCGCTTCTTTCAGGTTTTCTTCTAGTTTGGATAACTTTTTATTCCAATTGCAATTGGCCTTCTCCCAAGTATCTTTCCATGTTCTTGTTTTCCTCTTACTAGGCTCTCCTGATTCACTTGACTCTGATTGCTCAGCTGGTTTATCATGTTTTAATGCTTGTGCCCTAGTAACTACCTATACAGGAGCCACATTACTACTACTAGCACTTGAATCCCCCACTAAGCCTACCACATTGATGGGTGTAACCTTGGGTGCACTAGAGGGGTTTCTAGGACAAATCTCTCAGGAGATGTTCTTTGCCGCATTCAGGGCAAAAGACTTGTATTGTGATGTTCTATCCTTGTCGCAGAGTTGGTGATTGGGGACATTCACGAATGAAATGGTCACCCTAGCATCTAAAACATGGTCCTGCTTGTGGTCTTACTTGTCTTGCTTGGGGCCTAGGGTTAGGATTCGTATACATGACATTGGAGTATTCGGGCTCCCAATTTTGTTCCATAGGTGGTGCCTCATAGTGATAAGGATAAGTCTCACTATGCTCAGGTGACTCTATGTAATAAGCTTGTGGGATATCTTCATAGGAGTGATCAAAACTCTAAACATGAGGATCATTCTCTAGTACCAATATATGGTGCTTGATATTGCTATTGTGGTCTATAATATGGCTGTTGGTATTGGTTTTGATACCTACCTTGTTGGTAAGGTTGCTGATAAGTTTGTTTAACAACCTGCCTATTGTAGGGACAATCTTGAGCCGTATGGTTTGTGTATTTCCTTTCGATAGTGCAATATGGGGCATTCCTTTCTCTCACGTTTTGGTTTTGCAATGGGCAAACATTAGCCATGTGGTCCCCTCTGCAAGTATAACATTGGTTCAATGAGGTGGCTCTCTGTGTTTGTCTATTTTGGACTCCTAGCTTCTTGGCAACTTGGTCAACTATCTCATCTATTTCCGTGGAGGTTTTGGGGGTATGACTAGTAGAACTATCTCAATCCATATAGAGTTTGGACAATCCTAACTCCTCACCCAAGTTATCTTCTATGTCAATGCACATCCGCACAGACTCTTCTATGGATCTAGGCTCTTTCAAGTACACATATGATCTCAAATTTGTGCTTAGTAAGCCATCTAAGAACAAGGCCACTTGTTTGGCCGGTGTGGGTAATTCTAGAACAGGGCATCTCTCTATGTACTGTCTGAACCTTCTGCTAGTCGCACTGTTTCTTGGGGTGTCTACTTGAAGTTGTGGATCAAGGATGATGTGTTATGCCTGATGCCACTCTTGGAGAATTCCACAATGAATGCTTCTAGCAGTTGACCTATATCTTGATAGTTGGGACTATTTATGGGTTGAAACCAAGCTAAGGTAGTGCCATTGAGAGTCAAACCAAATGCCTCGAACTGGGTAAACAAGTCCTCAACTTGCTCAGATCTTAACACTTGTTTGAACTCGGCCACATGATCGTAAGGATCTCCTGAACCATCAAAGTAATTTTTCATTGTCTTGACCACTTGGGAGGGTCTAAGGGTTCTTGGGTGCTCACGGGGTCTAAGCAGTGGAAAATTATGTTCATCTCCTTGATGCCTTTGTGCTTGATGCCTCTCTCTTTCAGGCCTTTCACCCTCAGATCTTGATCTGTCTCTACCCACATTGTGTGTAAAGCTTACCTCAGGTCTCTCTCTAGTTCTTCCCTCTGGTTTTCATGAGCCTTGGATGATCCTACACCGTGGAGGCCATGGGACACATTAGATCTTGGTGGAGGGAAAATTGATTCACCTTGCCAAGTGTATGCATGCCTATCATGTTCTGTTACCAAGAACATTTTCTCTGACGTGTTATCCAGGTAGACAACTTTGCCTGGTGTCTCCGGATCCTTAAACTCATAGATGATGAATATGCCCAATCGGCTAGGTTGATCTGGCTTGAATCTCCAAAAGGCTTCCTCTGTTTCTCTATTTAAGAATAATTCTATGCTTTTGTTGTCTTGAGGGATCCAATATGGAGTGATCACTCTGGTCAAAACTGACTTACCTCTCAGAGTTTTGGGTTCTCGTCCTAGGTCTCCTTGCTCTAGGTATCCTTGCTCTAGGTCTCCTATCTCACTCTCAGGAATGATGTTTCCAAACTCATCTATCCTGTCTGGTAAGTTGGTGACCACATACATGGTTCCTTCCTTATCAATGTATGAACCCTCTTTGAACTTGACTACTGGGTATTCAAGTCCGAAGGGTTGATCTGGATTTTTGAGTTGGACCACTGATCGCGTGAGGCCATCCTCAAAGATGCAATCACCTAATTTGTTAGTCCGAATATATTCCAATTGTGTCTTATATGGACCTTCTATTGTTTGTAGATAGGCCATTCCTAAGCCACTTGTAGGTTTCCCCATGCTAAAAGACATTTCTGAGTCACTTGTATCAAAGCTTAGTATGTAAGGATAACCACTTAGTTGTTGTGACCAAGACTTAGCTGTATGGTTGATATTAGCTTCAAATGATGTATTGCTTTGTCTATCCTTGCCTAGGTGTCTACCAGATCTCAGGTTCATAAGCTTTGTCTTCTTGTCCCCAAATTCCCTTGCGTATTGCTCAAAGTCCTTTGGAGCCCCTTGGTTTCCTAATCTCACTTGAGGGTCAACTTCAAATTAGTCTATATGAAAATCAAGGCATTATTCTTATAAAAAATAGTTGAGGCCATGTGTCATTTGAAAGGAGCTTTCCAACGAGCTATAGAGATAAAAAAATGGACTTTTGATGAAAACGTTATGTCAAATCAAGCTCCTCGAGGTCAAAACAGGCAAACAAGACCTTTTGGAAAAATCACAATTTTGTGTGAAAATTGCGATTTTGGGGTTTTGAAAATCGTGATGCTGAGCTTTTATGAAAATCGCAATTTTGAGGGATCATGAAAATCTCGATGCTGAGCAACCATTAAAATCAGGATTTTGTGAAATCATGAAAATTGCGATGCTATGCACTTATGAAAATCGCGATTTTGAGTAACTCCCAAAAAATGCGATTTCGAGTGAGAATCGTGAAAAACACGATTTTGAATGAAAATCGTGAAAAATGAGATCCTGACAGAGAATCGTGAAAAATACGATTTTGAATGAAAATCGTGTTTTTGGCCTAAGAATCGTGATTTTGAGAATGATCAGAAAATCGCGATTTTGACTGAAAATCATGTTTTGTCAGAATCGTGTTTTTGGCCTAAAAATCACGATTTTGACTGAAAATCGTGTTTTGTCAAAGTCGTGTTTTTGCCTGAAAATCGTGATTTTGAGAATGACAAAAAAATTGTAATTTGATTGAAAATCGTGTTCTTGAAAATCATGTTCTGAAAATCGCGATTTTATATCTTAGTGAAAATCGTGAAAATCACGATTTTGGATGAAAATCGTGTTTTTGAAGATCGCAATTTTGGAGCCAACAGAGAATCGTGTTTTTCCAGAATCGTGTTTTTGGCTCAAAATCGTGATTTGTAAAAATCGTGATATTGATCCAACTGAAAATCCTGTTTTTGGCCCAAAATCGTGATTTTTGAAAATCGCAATTTCGATCCAATTGAAAATCGTGTTTTTGGCTGAAAATCGTGATTTTGAGCCCAATCAGAGAATCGCAATTCTGAGAATGACCTCAGAATTGTGTTCATTTCACAAAGATTTTAGGTGGGAAATAGAAACTCGCATTAAAAAAAGAAATTGAATTTTATGAAAAATGCGATTTTCAGTCAGAATCATGTTTTTTGGCGGGAAGTTCAAATTTCTGAGCGCCGAGCAATGGCGAGCTCCGTATGTGTAGAAAATCATGAAAAAACACAGGTGGTTGCTCTCCCTTGCACTTCCTAACTCCTTCTTGCATAATAATGCATGAAAAATGGTATGAAAATGGTGAAAATGTACTAAAAACAAGAAATTTCTATGAAGATGAAGATGAAGAAGAAAAAATCAGAAAATGAACAAAAATGATAATTTTTTTACCTTCCAATGTCGCAAATCTACGATCTTACCATCACAACGCTCGTCCTCGAAGCTCTCTCCCCGGCAATGGTGCCAAAATTTGGTGTAGCTGAAGCATAAGCACCACCTCCTTTACTTGTCAATCTGTGGAGATGTGAGGACTGGTATGAAGACCATGAGCAAGTGGAGACACAAGTGTGTGAGTGAAGGCACAGAAACATGCACACACATACACACACACACACACACGGCAAGATCAAAGAGAGGAACAATGGAAGGCCTTTGATTACACAAGAGTTCTCTTACAAAAGCTCTATTCTCTAACAAGTTAACCCCAAAAATGAGCTCTCTAGCTCTTTTTATAGCTTTTTGACTAGTTTTGACCTTGTCCAGACCTAATGTCCGACCTAGTTAAAAATTAGGTTCCATGGCTTATTTGAGAGCTCAAACGAAGTCAAACAATTATGAAAATTGGTACGATGATACTTCTAATACTCCTCAATCTTGAGGACTCTTCGGTTTGGAAAAAATGGAGTTACAAAAATGGAAAATATTATTTACAATGGTTTTTGGTGATGAAAATCACTATTTTTGTAGGGATTTCTTCTGAAAATTTGACATACACTTCTTGGAGCTCCCTACTTGCTCCTTCTTCTTGTGTGTCCACCTCTTTGATGTGCTTCCATGCTCATGCTTGACCTTGAGTTCCAATAGACTACCATCCAAATCACTTCAAGGTATGACTTCTTATGAAGCATGGTATGGAAGAAAACCTAGTCTTGGACGTTGCAAGGTGTTTGGTTGTTTAGCTTATGTTCATGTACCATCACAAATAAGAGGTAAGCCAGATGAAAGGTCAACAAAGGCATTATTTATTGGGTATGACTTAACTCAGATGGGTTGCATGTTCTATAATCCTTCAACCAAGGAATTCACTACAAGGAGAGACGTTGTGTTTGAAGAACACATGTTTTGGTATGATGAAGACAAACGAAAGGTAACTCTACCATATGATCTTGATTCTTATTCCCATAAATTAGGAAGAAAGCATGATACATAGCTCCATTATCTAATAAGTGATATAGATGATGACCAAGATGAAAAGTAAAAGGATTACAAGCTATGGAACTCAAGAGGAAAAGCAAACATGCAAGAGTGTGGAGAATGCTCCAAACAAGGACCTAGGAGGTCAAAAAGGGAGCAAAGACAACCATAAAGGTATGGATATGATACCACATTTGTCACAAAGCATTCAATCTACTTGGAAAAGGACTCAATTTTAGAGGAAACCTCAACCTATGAAGAGGCAAAGGGAAACCCTAATTGGGAAAAGGCCATGAAAGAAGAAATAGATGCATTGAAGGAGATGGACACTTTGGATTTGGTTCCAGTGTCACATAATCAAAAGGTAATTCGTTGCAGATGGGCATATAAAGTAAAAAGACACTTAGATGGATCATTTTGTAGGTACAAGGCGAGATTAGTTGCCAAAGGATGCTCACAAACTCATGGTATAGACTATGAGGAAACATTCTCACTAGTTGCAAAGATGTCTACAATCAGAACATTGATAAGTGTAGTTGCTACTAGAAATTGGAGTCTCCTCCTGCTTGATGTGAAAAATGCATTCCTAAATGGTTGGATAATTGAAGATGTACACATGTCATAACCACCAGGTTTTGAACTTCCTAAAGCTTGGAATTACTGGTTGGTTACATACCTTCAAGATCAAGGGTTCAAACCTAGCAACTCGGATCCTTCTCTATTCATCAAAAGGGATCACAATGAGGTTATCTATCTATGTATATATGTAGATATTATTGTGAGAGGTGTTGATCTGAATGGCATTCAAATGATCAAGAGACACATGCTAGAGGAGTTCAAAATATGTGACTTAGGTGAGCTCACATATTTCCTAGGTATGCAAGTGATTTATATGGGTGATGGGATGTATCTAACTCAGAGAAGATACATTCAAGACCTACTTCTCATGTTGAGAATGGAGAACACAAAGCTTGCAAGTACACCTTTAGAATTGAACCATAAACTAAGTGTTTATGAAGGTGAGCAGATTGATGATCCTAAAGAGTATCAAAGTTTACTTGGTAGCTTGATATATGCTACTCACACAAGACTAGACATATCATATCATGTGGGAGTGGTTAATGAGTTCATGCACTCACCTAGAAGGCCACACATGGATGCTACAAAGAGAGTACTCAAGTATCTCAAAGGGACACTTAATGAAGGTATGTACTATCCTTACTCTTTCGATTTGGATATCAAAATCTATTCAGATGCAGATTGGGCAAGAGTAAAGGACGATACAAGAAGTACCTCTAGATACCTAGCATTTGCACATTCAAAATTTTGTGTCATGGAGTTCCAAGAAGCAACCAATATTTGCTTTATCTTCAACTGAAGCAGAATATAGAGGTGTAACTATTGCAACTCAGGAAGCAATATGGCTCAAGGAGTTGTACTCAGATTTGGGACTTTTAAGTTTCAAACCTCATGTACTTGGAGATAATGTAAGTTCCATGCATTTGGGTGCAAATCCAATTTTTCATGCAAGTTTAAAGCATATAGAAATCTATTACCACTTTGTAAGAGAGAAGCTTATGGCAAAGGAAATTGACATATTATTTGTTCCTACTAGAAGCAAGTAGCAAACATGATGACAAAGGCACTTGATGGAATAAAGCTTTGTAGATTCAAAGCTATGGAAAGTATTCAACCTATCATAGAATGAAGACTCAAGAATACTTTAACTTGAGGGGGAGATATTGGGACAAAAAGCTTTCATTATGCTTGAGGAGGATATGTCCTACATCATTTGGATGGAATGGCACCATCTACCATATATATGCCTTGAAGAATAACACTTATGTGCCCATAGTTTCTTTGTATTAATTGGTTGATCACTTATGATCATGTCTTGTAAGGTTCAAGGTATTTAACTTTGTAAAAGGGAAGAGTAAAAGGTCTAAAATCCATGAGTTAGAAGTGGTTGAGATTGATTCCAAATCAATCAATCAATGAAGCATGAAAATGATTTTCACAATGTGTAGAGCTTACCTCAAAGAATATTTTCCTAAATTTACAGCACCAAACTCCAGAGACACCCTAGGTTCCAAGCAATACACACTTTGGTGATATTAATCATTCTCTATGCTCTCCAAGATACCTACAACTAACTAGTGGATTATGATGGTGTGTTTTTGGGTTTTTGCCACTGGTCAAGGCTAGTGAACTCAAAGAAAAATAGAATTTTTTTGGTTTTTTTGAAATGTTTGTTGACCTACCAACTTCCAAGCTCTCTTATCTATCTCCTAACCCTATCTTCCTACTTCTAATAAACTTCCAGAAACTTTTCACACACACTACATGTATGAAGCAAGAAGTGCAAGTGATTTCAGACTTGCCAAACTATTGAATTTACTTCCTCAATCACTACCTTCACAAAGACACGTTATGCATCACAGAAGCACCTTGACTTAGGCCCTTGTCCTCGAAAATGGTGAAAAAATGTGTGTACCTAGACTTTCAAGGTCCTAGGGATTCGCAATGAGTGAGATTATACCTCACACATCCAAGAATGCATATAGAGGTGGTTAGATACACACATTAAATTATCAAACCAAGAGCATGACATGATCAAGTGCATGGAAAGATGTGTGCTTAGATGATGGTTAATGTGGCAATGGTGTTGGTGCAATTAGCAAGCCTAAGTGCATTGCTGAATCCTTAGGACTACACATCCATTTATCCCTTCACAAGAGAGAACTACATGTGAACTCATGTTAGTTGGTTTTGGCATAGTTACTTTGGATAAATGTAAATGTCAAAAGAAGATGGAATCTCATGGATCTAGGAGCTTCAAGCCATGAATTATTTGGTGAAAGAATAAAATCAATCATGTTCCTAAAGTGTAGGATCAAAAATTCAAATTCAAACTCAAATTATGAGTGTAAATGGACATGGTTTCAAGTGTGAGAATAGAGAGCTATTCTGAGAGACATTGAGCTACATTTTGCTCACCTCATGTATGAGTAGTCCACTACACTCCCCTTGTATCATATATTCACTAGCGTATACATTTTGATACATTTCTTCAGGTACATCTCTCTCTACTCTTCTTTGCTACATCTTCATCATTATAGTGATTGTGTGGAAATGATTTCTCTACATGTACTCATTCATTTGCTATAGTTTAACTTTTGTTAGTTAGATTGAAGTAGTATAGTCTACTACTTGCGTATCATTTTTCATCAGGTTTGGTTTAGAGGATCCCAAGATATGAAGCATAGAAGGTGACTATGCCTGCATACCTTCTAGATCCTGAAAAGTCGAGATGACCCCCTTGACTTGTTAGATTCAATTGATGAAATAACTTGCATTAGTTAGCTATATAGTCCATTAGATGTGTGAAAAATCTCTCACTGGTCGATTCGTGCTAGATTGTGAGCTTTGAGTATAATATTGAGCAGTTCTATTCCCAAAATAGAAGGTTTTTTTATATTCCTTGATGCAAACATTTTGGAATGATGCTCCAAGGAACTTGGTGGTTCCAAGTGCATTATTGTGAAGCCAAAGAAGTATAGTAAGCATCCCTAGGGTTAACTTGGCAGGTGTATGTAGCTCAAGCATAAGCACCACCTCCTTTACTTGTCAATCCGCGGAGACGTGAGGACCGATGTGAAGACCACGATCGAGTGAAAGCAGAAGTGCATGAGTGAAAGCACACAAACATGCACACGCATACACACACGCGCACAAGGTAAGATCAAAGAGAGGAACAATGGAAAGCTTCGATTGCAAAAGAGTTCTCTTACAAAAGCTCTATTCTCTAACAAGCTAACCCCAAAAATGAGCTATCTTGCTCTTTTTATAGTTTTTGGACTAGTTTTGGCCCTTTCCAGACCTAGTGTCCGGCCTAGTTAAAAATTAGGTTCCAGGGCTTATTTGAGGGCTCAAACGAAGTCTAAAAATTATGAAAATTGGTAGGATGATACTTCTAATACTCCTCAAGCTCAAGGACTCCTTGGCTTGAACAAAATTGGAGTTAAAAAAATAGAAAAGGGTATTTACAATGGTTTTTAGTGATGAAAATCACTATTTTTGTAGGAGATTCTTATGAAAATTTGACATGTACTTCTTGGAGATCCCTACTTGCTCCTTCTTCTTGTATGTCCACTTCTTTGATGCACTTTCATGCTTTGCACTTGACCTTGAATTCCAACACTCCCCCCCCTCTCGAGTCTGTCGTCCCTGACAGACCCTTGTTGTAATGGTTGTTCCGGGTAGTGCCGTGAGAGGTGGTGTCCATTCTATAGAAACAAGATCCATCTATCTTCCAAATGTGGCAAGATTGATTGGAAAGTTCTTCATTTGTCTCTTGGAGATTGTGCAAGTGGTAGTCCCATGATATGTGCTTCATCCTTGTATTCCAGCATGAATGTGTCATTGTGAGTCTCCGTTGATGGCCTCTAGATCTTCCAAAGGTGATGTTCATAGGAGTCATGCCAAGTACCCGTAACCCATAATGAATGATGGGTAAGTGTGTTCGTGCATGGTTTGAGTAAAATATGTGCCTTGTGCACGGCCTTGTAATGTAGCCCTATGCATGCTTACTTGGAAAATGCATTGGAAGAAGTATGGTGCAAAAATTGGGGGTCTTGAGCTAAGTGCTCAAGGGTATGCCCACGAAGAGGTTTCCTAATCTATCATGGTTATGGTCTTGCCAGAGTAAAGATACTTACCATGGTGAAGGGTTGATTGATGTTTATCTCTTCGTGTTGTACACCCGACATTTGTGATGGAACATTGTGGATGAATGTCCGTGTTGATGGTCCATCGATGAAATTTTTTGAGTTCTGGTCTTGTCTCCTCTTTGCAAAGCAACATTTGCCAAATAATGAGAATTGAATTTCTTTATATTCCTTGACAAACAACATTGGGTAACTACACCAAGCTTAGTTTCACGTATTCTGTTTAGCTCACCATAAGTAGGATTCTTCTCACCTAGTATACCAACAAGGATTTTCAGGGTACCAAACTACCCTTAGTAGATATATCCTTGGATGCTCTCGTACATACAATAGTTAAGCATCTCTCAACTTGTGGACCTTTGAGATCTTCCCTCCTACCAACATAAGGGGAAACAGTAGTTGTGGATGCCATGTTCATGCCAAGTGCTTGACATCTACCAGATAAGGCATCAATAATATCATTCTGCTAGCCGTGACACACTTCTATCAAAACTGATAAATGCCTAGTAATCAATGGTTCCACCTTCAACTAAGGATGACTCATTCATGTTCCATGAGCCAAACCTGGGAACAAGCTCTCTCTCTCTCTCTCTCTTTCTTGTCTCTTTTTTTTTTCAAAGAGAGGAACAACGTCACCAAACAAGAAGACAAATGTTAGTATCAAAAAAAATAATTGACATATGTCAATGTGCTCTTGTGCATGGGACTCTCAAATGTGTCTATGCATGGACATGTAATGTGGCCCTATATTAATGCATACTTGGGAAATGCATGACCTGAATGGTGCAAAAGATAGGGTTGTGCAAGGAGCACATGGTTCTTGCTCGTGGAGGCTTTTGATGTTACGTGCAGATGTTGATGCCATCTTTGTTGGAGGTATCCATTGGATCTAGAGATGACAATTGATCATTCCTCCTCATAGGGATCCATTTGAGAACCATGTTCGGTTGCATCAAGATCACCTTGGGCTTCTTCATCTCTCGATGGTTTCTTTAATTTTGTATCCCATGCGGTTGGTTCTTTGGTTTTGCGGGGGCTACTAGTGCTTTTGGCTTCCATACCCATACCATTGTGGCTGGTCTTCTAACTCTTGTTGAAGAGGCGAGCTGGTCTAGTTTTAGTCTTGGTGTTTGGTTCTGACCCTTGCCCTGCCTTGGCTTCTTTGTTGTGAATTTTCTCATGTGGGAGAGCATAGATTGTTGTGTATGTAAGAGCTTCTTGGGTACCCATATCTGCAATTGTCCTTGTTGAACTATAGCTAATTTCTTAGGTAGCCAAACTTGTCAGATATCTTGTGGTTGAGTTTGTCCTAGCTTCTTCATTCATCTTCTGGCCTGGTGGGAGTCCCTCGATGGGAATTGTGGGGTTAAGGCTGGTGGTTGCTCTCCTTTTTGTACCCAGATCTACTTCATGTCCGACACTAATTTCCTCTGGAAATCTCGTTGTCTATTCAATATAGCAGTTGTCCTGTTCTATTGTGCTTGCCTTGTTGGTTGAGTTGTAGTGGCGGCATTAGTCCTTGCACCAAAGGAGGAGTCCGCTTGTCTTTGAGCCTGTTCTTCCATGATTGAGTTCTTCTGCAACATAGAGCTTTTGACACATACAACATCTTTTTTGCTAAGATCAGTCTTAGGAGAACTACAAGATGTGACATCTAGATTTGTGAGCATGCCATTTTCTAGTTCTAATGTAAAGCATTGTCCCTGGACCCAAACTTGAAGAAGTTGACTTCGTATGTCCAAGTTGACTGCATTGTCATAAATCCAATCTTGTCCTAAGACAAGTGGCTCTGTGAGATCCTCATCATGACACCAGAGAATTTTGACTATCATTGGAACATCTTGAAGGTAGATGGGAGTTCCACCTCACCCAAACAAGGGGTTTCCACACCTTCCAATCCTATGAGATAGGCTTCCATGGGATTGATGTTCAACTGCAGGTCTTGGCATTAGGAAAGTCTAACTGCACTAGTTGTTGCACTTGAGTTAATCAATGCTTTCAAAGTTCTTGCACTCTTTCCTTGTCCTATCTCTATGGTCACAAAGGGACGTCGGTCAATGCTTTGAGAAGTAATTATGCCTGATTTTCGGCACATATCCATGTGATATTTTGGGGCTTTTGAGTTGACATTTAGGCCTAGTCGCCTTAACTTATTTTGCCTAATACCCTCTCTTGCCTCTGCTTGTGCTTCTTCTCTCACCCTTAACTCTTCTTCTTTTCGCTTCTTAGCAGTGTTGAGTCTCATTAGCATATCCTCAGTAAGAGGTTCTTGATATAGCTTGACTCTACATCCACTAATGTAGTTTGGCAAGATGTTTCCTTCTAAAGTGGCCAATTGAACCACACCGCTAGTGGAAATTCTGTTAATGATCATGGGTCCATATCCTCGTTTTTCTAGCTTGCGGGAATGTTGCTTTAGTGTACAAACTAACACTAGGTCTCCCTCTTTTAGTCCCTTATCCTTGATGTGTGCATCGAAGTATGCCTTTTGCCTTTTCTTTGCAACGAAGATACCTGCTGCTGCTCGTAGTCTCGTCTCACCTAAGCATTCTAAATCAAAGATCCTAGATGACAACTCATGTCCATTCCACTCATGCTCTTGTGCTACTTTTAAAGCTGGGATTAAGAAATCTAATGGTAGCACAACATTCTGTCCAAAGACCATCTGAAAAGGGGTGGCATTGAGTACCGTTTTTTATGCAACTCGATAAGCCCAAACAACGTGATGAAGCTATTTATCCCAATCATAGCATTTATTGTTTACCAATTTTGTCAATACATTACATAGGATCTTATTTGTGCTCTTGGCTTGTCCGTTAGCTTGCGGATGATAGGGGGCAGACTTCTTATGTATCACCAAGACTTCATTCAAGAAGTGTGTGCCTCTATCACTCACTAACTCTATTGATAGTCCATATCTCGTGAACACATTCTTGAATAAGAACTTAGCCGTCATCTGAGCATCATTCTTTGTTGTGGCTTTGACTTTTACCCTCTTTGTAAGGTAATCTGTGGCTACAATAATGTACTCTGCATGGGAGTTTCTAGCTGGGGGGTTAATATGGCCTACAAAGTCTATACCCCACTTCGAAAATGCACATCCTCCCATCATTGGCCTCAAAGGCATCTCATCTTTTCTAATTGGATATTGTGCATGTTGGCATGTGTCACACTTCCTCACATAGGTATGTGCATCCATATGAAGAGTTGGCCACCAAAGTCCTGAGAATAGAATGGTCTTGATTACTCGGTCAGGACCAAAATGTCCACCTGCAACACCACTATGTGTAGTTTCTAAGACTTTCAAATAGTCTGATTCATGAACGCATAGTCTTAGGTAACCGTCTTTGCCTCTTCGGTATAGGTTGTCTCCTACTAAGGCATAGTCCTCAGCCTTTTGCTCCATACTTCTTCTTCGTGCTAGGCTATCGTCTTTGGGAAATGTCCTTGATCTCATGAATTCTACCAATGGAGCACTCCAATCTGGAATTAACGACACTTGATAAAGGGTGGCATGCTCCATTGGGGGCCTCTCTTGGCACCCTGGACAATTCTTAATCCACTCATGTATTTCTTTGTCCATGCTAGGCCAATACACTCCTAAATGTTTTAGATTTTGCAATATTCGTTGTTTAGAGTAGTGATTTCCTAGCAATCCTTCATGGGCTTGTTGCAACCAACTACTATGTTCATCGTCCTCAACACAACAAGCTAATACACCCTCAGTATATTTTTTGTACATGCTTCTTGCCAATATGTGATATTTTTATGATTTTACAATTTCTTCTTGTGGTGTTTTCACATTCTTATTTGCAGGGCTGAAGGTTAGGACTGGTACCAACTTGTTTGCCCATTTAGGAACAACTCCTAAATTGAACAGATAAGCATCAGGCAACTCATCAGGCACTCCTTGTGGTGACTCGCGTGAAGTTATGCAAGAAAGGTGATCCTCCCTAAGGTGGGTTGTACCCTTCCTGACAACAACTTGAAAGTCATATTCCATTAGTAAGAGGAACCATCTTACTAAGTGTCCAATATTGCAAGGTTTATTGACCAAATATAACAAGGCTTGATGATCAGTGAAAAACTTGAACTTGTTGGCCAATAAATAAGTTCTAAATTTCTTCACAAAATAATCCATGCCTAAGCCCTCTCGCTCAATGGTGGTATAGTTTCATTCAGCTACAGTTAGCTGTTTGCTAGCATATGCTATGGGTAAATCTAAATTTCCTTCACCTGTGGGTTGTGCTAACACACATCCTACGGCATGATTGGAGGCATCCACCTGGAAATGGAATGGCTTATTCCAATCAGGAGTGGTCAATATTGGTGCTGCACACAAACGTTTCTTCAACTCATTGAAGGAATTTTCACATTCGTCATTCCACTCAAAATTTGTCAACAAACCATAAAGAGGTAGCTATGATCGCATACATGTGGATAAATCTACGATAACATCTACAATGGCCCATAAAGGCTTGTACCTCTTTAACATTTCTTGGCCTTGGAAACTCCGCTATGGCTCTTACTTTGTCTTCATCTATTGAGATTCCATTCTTAGAAACAATGTGACCTAAAATTTTACCTTATCGTACCATGAATACACACTTTTCTGGGTTCAAACAAACTCGATATTCTCTACATTTGTTGAAGATCTGTCTGAGCTCAGGGATGTGGTATCGTCTTTGTTGGGAATGAGCACATAAATCATACACATATACTTCTAAGCTCTTCCGCAAGAACTCTTTGAAGACATGACACATGAGCCTTTGGAATGTTGCAGGTGCATTGGTTAGCCCAAATGGCATCACACGAAATGTGAAAATTCCCCACTCTGTGGCAAAAGCTATTTTGTGTTGATCTTCTAGGGCAATGGCTACTTGATTGTAACCTGAAAATCCATCAAAGAAGCTATAAAATTCCTTGCCTGCAACACGCTCCAATAGGTGTTCCATGATTGGAAGCAGATAACTATCTCGGATCGTAACGGCATTAACTTTTTTAAGGTTGATACACACTCGCAACTTACCATTCTTCTTGGGCACCACTACAGTGGGGGACACCCACTTAGTATGCTCAATCTCGTAGATAAATCCGGCTTCAATCAACCTATCAGTTTCCTCTTTTATTGTAGCTACATAAGTGTCATTATATGTGTAGGGTTTCTGTTTGGTAGGCTTGGCATCAACAATCATGGGGATCATATGAGAGAATATTCTTGGATCTACCCCCTTCAAGTCTCTATAGTGCCATGCAAACACATCCCTATATTCCCTTAATAGAGCTACAAGCTCCATTTCTTCTTTTGCACTTAAGTCATCTCCTATGTAGGTACATCTCTCTTCGTTCTCCTCAATGGTCACAACAATCTTTTTGGTCTTTTCTTTATTATCATATGATTCTCCTATGATGGCCTCTCTCTTAGGCATTCGTACCAAAATTTTGTGATCATCAACTTCATATTTCTTGAAGTTGTCTGGTACTTCAAACAATGATTCCTCCTCTTCTTGTTTCACTGCTTTTCTTTTCTTTTTCTTTTCACTGCCTAGTTAAAAATTAGGTTCCAGGGCTTATTTGAGGGCTCAAACGAAGTCTAAAAATTATGAAAATTGGTAGGATGATACTTCTAATACTCCTCAAGCTCAAGGACTCCTCGGATTGAAAAAAATGGAGTTACAAAAATGGAAAATGGTATTTACAATGGTTTTTAGTGATGAAAATCAATATTTTTGTAGGGGGATTCTTCTGAAAATTTGACATGTACTTGTTGGAGCTCCCTACTTGCTCCTTCTTCTTGTATGTCCACTTCTTTGATGCGCTTTCATGCTTTGCACTTGACGTTGAGTTCCAACAGTGTAGAGAAATTTTGTGGAGCACCAACTCATCTTTGGAACCTATCTATCATTAGAGCAACAACAAATCAACATGGGGGATGAATTTCCTTCATCCATAGACAAATTGTATCGAGGTAATTACTCATCTTGGTCAGTTAGAATGGAAGCTTATCTTTAAGGAAGAAACCTATATGGTTACATATCTAGAGATGAGATTATGCCAAGCCTCAGAAGTAAAGGACAATCAACTCAAGAAGAACAAGAGAGGTTTACCACATGGTGCTCAAAGGATGCTCTAACAAGGTCATATATTCTTAAATCAATCTCTTATTTTTTACTCCCACACATCAGGAGTTTCCAAACTTCAAAAGAGACTTTGAATGATCTTGAACCATTATTCTCATCAAGTACCAAGGCAAGAAAGAATCAACTATTGATGGAGTTCACCAAACTCAAGAAGATGCCCAAGCAAAGTGTGCCTGATTTTGTCACCAAGATGCAAGACATAACATAATAATTTACACAAAACATTGAACCCACGTGGATTAAATTTTTATTAGACTTCATAACAATTGGGGATGTTCAATTGCGATTGACTGGGTGTCAAGTAGGTTTTGCTAATGAAAATTAGTATCGTAATATGAATCATCTCAAGTTTCATGTGTATGTACATGAATATCAAGAAACAGGTACTATAAATGGTACAAGAGATGGTTCAAATGTTGTTGTCTCTAGTGATGGAGAAACAAATCTTGAGCTTTCCAAGTTATGGGTTTTGAGGTCTTCCCTTGTAGTATTCAACATCCTTATAATAGTATCTCCAAGCTTGGCATATATGAGAAGATTATACCACCTATAGACTACGTGAATTTACCTCAAATGTGCTTCAAAGAAGGTGATCAAATTACTTTCTCCTATAATGTGAAAAGTGGCATCCAATGGCCATCATGCTGGGATGCATACCAAAAAATGGAGTGAGCTCATGTAAAGTGGTTCTCCATTTTAATTCGCTCATGGTGATCACTTTCTTGGCAGGCATAGTTTTTGTCATATTCCTTAGAACTGTGCATCATGATTTGACAAAGTAGGAAGATCTAGATAAAGTGACACAAGCTCAAACGATAGAAGAGCTCTCTGGATGGAAGCTGGTGGTTGGTGATGTTTTGAAAATCCATCCCATGCAAAGCTCTTGTGCATTATGGTTGGGATTGGAGTTCAGATCACTGGAATGGCAGTAGTTACAATTTTATTTGCTTCTTTTGGAGTCGTGTCCCCTACTGCACGAGGCATCCTTCACATAGGAATGATAATACTTTACTTGCTCCTTGGAATACACGCTGGTTATGTTACAATATGACTAAGTGATTTTAGCAATGAAAGGGCACTTGTGTGGCATGTAGCCTATTTTTTCCAAGGTATAACTTTTGCTATATTGTTGGTGCTCAACTTCTTGCTATGAGGTAGCACGAGTGGGGGGGCATTGCCAATTTCATTGTTCTTCATCCTTATTTTCCTTTGGTTCTGCATTTTTGTGCCTTTGACATTTCTTGGAGGTTATTTTGGAGTGAGTCAATGTGGGAACAAGAAGATTTCAGAGCTAGACTTATGGCACAAAAGAATAGTACACATCAACATTCCAAAGCTAAAGGAGATGAGAAAACATGAAATTGTAAGAGGTCTTCCAAAATTCAATATCTGGCCCCAAATGTCTTGGACTTGATACATACGGATGTATGGGGACCAACCCAAGAGGCATCAATGGCTAGTAATAGATTCTTTTTCATCTTCATTTATGATCACTCAAGAAAGGTATGGTTGTTTTGTATGAAGCAAAAATTAGAGGTGTTTTCTATATTCAAAAGATTCAAAGTTGAAGTTGAAAAAGAAACAGGAAGATCTATCAAAACCTTAAGGTCCAATGGTGGAGGAGAATACTTCTCAAAAGAATTTTTAGATTTTCTTCAAGAGAATGGGATCAAAAGGTAGTTCACTTGTAGATATACACCACAACAAAATGGAGTAGCTGAGAGGAAAAATAGGCAAATTGCTGAAATTGCAAGATGCATGCTCAACGAGATTAAGGTACCTTTGTACTATTGGGATGAAGCTACCACAACTGCCATTTACTTGACAAATAGGTGCACAACATCAAGAATACATCACTTGACTCTAGAGGAGGTATATTCTAGTAAGAAACCTAATCTTATACACCTCAAAGTGTTTGGATGTGTTTGCTTTGTTCACATTCCACAAGAAGTTAGAACAAAGATGGAACCAAGGTCAGAAAAATGCATTTTCATCAGATACTCGACGGAGCAAAAAAGATACAAGTTTTATGACCCTAGAATAAAGGAAGAAAGAGTCTCACGAGATGCGGTTGTTGATGAACTAAGACCTTGATATGAAGATAAAGGAAAGGAAAAGATTATTGAAGAAGATTGTGATGATTATGTAGGAACAAATCAAAGAGAACAACAATCAAGCACAAAGCTTTCAGGTCCAGAGGCATCTACATCAAATGAAGAATGTTCAACATGGAGAGGGAGTCATTCTTTGTCTCCAAATTCAGCTCATAGTAGAGCCAAAGAAGCAAGTGCTACTCCAAATAGTGAGATCGATGCAAGTGAAGAATAATACAAAGAGGTAATCACTCTGAAGGTAAAGATGAATAGGTTAAAGAAGTAACTTTCTAAAGGCAATGAAAGAAGATCTTCAAGGACAAGGTATCCAAATCAAAGGTTGAGTTATGATAGTTTCATGGCAAAACATTTTGCATACATGATGCAGGTTATCAAAGACAAAGAGCATGAGACATATGAAGAAGCTTGCACACAAAAGGAATGGAAACAAGCTATGAAAGAGGAGATCAAAGCTCTCAAAGATAATCACACATGGGGCCTAGTCCCAAAGAAAGAAGGTATGAAGATTGTTCCAAACAAATGGGTGTTTAAAGTCAAGAGGAATGTTGATGGTTCACTAGCTAGGTATAAAGCTAGATTAGTTGTGAAAGGATTTAAATAAGGCATAGATTATGATGAACTTTTCAGCCCTGTTGCAAAGATGGGAACAATCATAACATTAATAGTGATTGGTGCTTCAAGGAGATGGCAATTATATCAACTCAACATCAAAAATGCTTTTCTCAATGGAGAACTACAAGAAGAGGTATATGTGAGTCAACTGGTTGGATTTGAAGATGAAAACCATCTTGACTTTGTTTGCAGGCTTGAAGGAAGCACCAAGAGCATGGAATCAGAGATTGGTAGAATATCTAATTAAGTGTGGATACAACGCAAGTAGTGCAGATCCGTCATTGTACATGAAGAAGGAAGAAAATAGAGAGGTATATATCTGCATATACATCGATGACCTCATCATAACAGGAAATGATATTGTAGGGATTAAAGATATCAAAAGGAAGCTTTGTAAGGAGTTTAACATTTTAGATCTTGGAGAGATGAAATAGTTTTCAGGAATTGAAGTTGTTTATGGAAAAAGTGGCATCTACTTGATGCAAAGGAAGTACTTGTTGGATGTTCTTTTCAAATTTAAAATGAGTGAATGCAAACCACTCACTCAACCAATGGACACAAATACAAAGATTTTCCCAAATGATGGAGAACTATTGGAAGATGTAATGACATACAAAAGCATTGTAGGATCATTAATCTATGCAAACATTACAAGACCAAATTTATCTATGTTGTTGGTGTACTTTCTCAGTTTTTGCAAGCATGACAAGTGAACATTTAAATTCAGCCAAGAGAGTGTTGAGATACATAAAGCATACAGTTAATCATGCTTTGTTTTACAAGTTTGATGAAGAATTGCAGGTCAAAGGCTTTAGCGATGCTGATTGGGCAGGTTCAAAGGAAGCGAGGAGATCAACCTCATGTTATGTGTTCATGATAGGAAGCAAACCTATCACATGGAGCTCAAATAAACAACCTATTGTTGCACTTTCATCCATGGAGGCTGAATATAGTGGTTTAGCATTTGCCACATGTGAAGTAATGTGGATTAAAAAGCTTTTGGCTCATCTTGAAATGCAAGTTGGAACCATCCCTATATACGATGATAACATGTCAAGTATTTACTTGGTAAGCAATCCTATGTTTCATGCAAGGAGCAAGCACATAGAGGTCCACTACTATTATGTAAGGGAAAAGGTATTGAGTAAAGATGTGGAGATAAAGTTCATCAGAACCAAAGAGTAGGTTGCATATATGTTTACAAAGTTCTTCGATGCTTCTAAACTCAAAGGTTTCAAGGATGTGATAAATTTGCAGGACATGGTTGAAGATAACTCCCAAATGAGCTTGAGGGGGAGTGTTGAAGATAAATGTACAAGCTCATTTTCACATGAGCTATGCTTGGATAATTTTACCAAATATAAAGATAAAGGAAAAGAGGAGAAAAGAAAACAAAATAAAAGAAAAAAAGTCTAGTCAAAATTCATGATGAGTAAAAGATACAATATGTGCCTTGTAGTCAGTGGCATGTAGTGGGCAAAGTGGTGAGTTAAGAAGGAGGCACAAACTTCTTCACATGCTCATTGGTTATAAAAGTGGAGTGCGAGAATGTTCGAAACAAATAAAGAAAGAGGCAAGAGCTCCCAATAGTCGGATCTAGTCATTTTGTCATTTTGTCTTCCCGTAGACTCCTTCTAGCCACACATCATTTTGTACATAGCTCTGTTGTGAAGCTCATATCTCAGTGTATATGTAACCGTTTCTTGCATTTAAACACTCATTCAAATCTTATTTCATGTACTTTCTTTATCTCAAATATCTCTTTCAAATCTTATAAATTCTGTGAGATATCAGTCAAAGAGTGAAGTCCAATGTTTTAGAATACCTATGTAGATAGGTGGTCTATTTTGCTCAGTTGATTTTCTTGACCAAAACTCATCCAAATTACTTGATTTTTATCTTGTTGGAAATCTATTTGTTTTAAATTCTCTCTCCTAAATATCTTCCTCAAAGGATATATATTCAGGGAGTTATCAGTCCGAGAGTGAAGTTCAGTTCTTCAGCATACTTGGGTGGACAGGTAGTTGATCTTTGTTAGTTGTGTTTGCTAGTCAAAACTTATCCAAGTTAAGTTATTTATAGCTTCTTAGAAAGCTCTCTTTGTCTAATTTGATTGATGAAAGGCACAAGTCCATTTGAGTTTTGTATTGAGAGCGGCAAGCTATCTAACGTGAAGTTGTTTGTCCAAGTGTTGGACATACAAGGGTTCACTACACATTTTCGTTGCGCATAGGAAAACTCATTCTCCACATCATTCACCTAGAGAAAGCAAGGATTTAATAAATCCCCCTAATTCATTTTATTTTTATAACAATATTACAAAGTTGATATGAACTTAAGATGATAATCACTTTTGCACATGAGGAGAGGGTATTCAATGGGTTTTGCTCTATGGCTACTTGATTGTAACTAGAAAATTCATCAAGGAAGCTCTAAACTTCCTTGCCTACTACTCACCCTAAGAGATTCTCAGTGATAGGATGCAAATAACTATCTTTTATAGTGGTAGCATTAATTTTCTTCAAGCTCATGAACACTTGAAACTTTTCATTCTTCATGGTCACCACAACTATGGAGGATACCCATTGTGTGTGTTCAATTTCATAATTAAATCCTACTTCTATCAATCTCTCTATCTCCTCTTTTATTTTGGTCACATAAGTAGCATTATGTGTGTAAGGATTTTGTTCTGTAGCCTTGACTCTAAAGTCATAGGGATCCTGTGAACACAAATTTTGGGGTCCAATCCTTTCAGGTCCTTGTAGTTGCAATTGAACAAATCTGTATATTCTCTCATCATTTTTATCAATTCTTTCTCTTCCTCTTCACTCAGGTTGTGTCCTATGTATGTGCATCTTTCTTCTCTTCCTTCTATTGTCACTACTATATTCTTTATTTGCTCTTTGTTATCAAACACTTCTCCCATGAGAGCTTCTTGCTTAGGCATCCTTACCATGATCTTCCTATCTTCTATCTCATATTTCTTGAAATTGTGTTGCACTTGAAATAAGGATTGTTCCTCTTGTGTGGGGGACTTCATCTTCTTTTTCTTCTTCTCACTTTTTGTGTCGACCTGAGTGGCTAACATCAGATTATTCTTAAACTTTTCCTATTCTATGGTGTTAGCCTCTACCAAGTATGGGTACTCTTCCTCTAAAGCACAAAAAGACTCCATGATGATGGATTCTGAATCCTCATCACTTTCTTCTACTATTACATGTGTACTAGGCTTAGAAATATGGTCAATCGTGATAGTGTGCAACATGAACACCGAGATTTCATATCCATCTGATGCTATGAAATGCACCAATTTAGTCTCAAATGATGTTTTATGGATTGATTTCAATTGTAGGGGTGGTAAATTTCTATGAGAATAGAATTTAAGATTGACTTTGGTAGTTACCCCTAAATGTTGTAAGTACAAGGAATTGGTTCCCCAATCCTACACTATCTACAATTCCTCATGAAAGGTCTACCCAAAATCATCTCGTGGACATGGTTCTTTTAAAATTCATAGATTGCAAATGTATGTTCAAACTCTGCACCACATGTAGTGAGAGTGATTCCTTCTAACAACCCTAGAGGCTTCTTTATTTGTCTATCTTCCATTTGTAGCTTCATTCTCATGGATCATAAAACACATTTGCCTCAATGTTTCCATAGGGAACTGGTGGTAATGGAAACTACTCCTCCTAAGTCTAGGATGGCTTTTGTTGTGTATCCTTGGTACATGATAGACAAACAAGTATTTCCTTCTTCTTCTTCGCTCATATTTCCTATCTTATCTATGGGTATCTAGCACTTTCTTCCTTGATCCTACTTGAGAGTGGGATTTAGCAACTATGTTGCAATTGGCTTTCTACATGTTTCCATGGCTCGGGTCTCACCTTTAGGAGTTCATCCAAAGTGAGATGGCACTACACTTTACCGTTCTTAACTATTTATGTGTTCTTAGGTAGAACAAAATCTTCATTTCTTATCATCATATTGGGAACTTGCATTTTAATAGACATAGCTTCCCAAGGGCATGTGAAATGTGGCAATTCATGTAAGGAACTTGATTCAAGACAAATCTCTTGCTTGATTCCACGTCTTCCTGCTCTCCATAAATAGAGGGAATGTCTTAAGGGAATTGATCATGAAGATCATCCACTTAATGAATTGGAGGTTCCTCTCTCTCCTTGGCCCATTTTTCCTCTTGTATTTCTCTAAAGAACTCTTGGGAGTACATATTTATAGTGGAAGGAATTCCATCATCCCTAGAATTAGGAACAAAAGATTCATGTGGATGTAACAGGTAGGTATCAAGGTCAGTATAATGCTCAGCCTCATTACTATAGGCCTCCTCAAAACTATCCCTATCAGTCTCAATAGAGACCACAACCTGTTTTAGCTCAGCAGCCACCCCCACCAGCTAATGTCAACTCAATCAAATATGCTGCTACAGAAGAAAACTTCAATAGGGCTTTAGTGCCTTCATCACCCTTGATCATAGAAAGTGACCCGAACTCAAACAGTTTTGACTCTCTCATGTAGATAGTTGTTGACCTAAGTACCAACTTAGGGACTTGTGGAGAAAGAGACTATACCTCAGTCCCCCTCAAGTGCATATAGTGGGGAATCACGCTTTAATTATCAATCCAAAGAGTATACAAACCTAGCTGAGTGTATAAGGACATGCAATCACGTGATGATTAATGCAAATGAACTACTCAAAGAGTGCAAACAAGGCAAAGACTAATCCAAACAAGTTTCAATTGTCCGTCAAGGTGTCACGATACTTGGTGCAGTAGCCTTCAGTAATTTGGACTTTTCTCTCAGCTCCAAACTCCAAATATAGCAAATAGCATATGCATTTTGAAGCTCTTAAGAAGATGCATCCAATGGCAGTAGTCTTATGCAATTCTGACACTCCTACTTGAAGTTATTAGCAAAATACTGAGTCGCAGGAAAACCTTCCTACACTTCAGTACTTCCTACACTCGCACACACCTTAACTACAGAAAACAAACACTTTCATGGATAGACAACACTCCCTAGCACTCTTTCCAAGCAATACACATGCATACAAGCTCACAAAGAAGAAGATACAGAGTGAAGAAGACACAAATTCGAATTTTTGTGCTCTCTATTCTCACAATGGCAAAAAGTCTTTACAAAGAGTCACAAATTGACTTATATACTTGTGCCCTAAAAGTGGTCCTTTCACACAAGAGATCGGCACTTTATTCACTAAAAGACTAATTTCCTACTATTTTACATGGGTAAGTTTCTAATCTTCTGTGGGGATGCATCTAGAGGACTCCTCTAGTGCATTTACAACGGAAAATATATTACAAGAGTGGTTATGATACAAAGATATGATGTCCAAATCGGAAAAATTTTGGGGCCCGTATTTTTCTGTGCTTTGTGTTCTCTTTAGCTCTGCAACACTCTCCCCCTCTTCATCTGTGTCGTCCCTTGACAGGCTTTAGTTCTTGTCTTCAGTTTGTTGTCTGCACGCAACCCTTGCTCAGTTCTACTTGTTTATAAAACAGGTGTTCAGTTTTGACGGCCTCTTCTTAATTCTTGTTTTACATTCTCTGGGCTTGATGCATTTGTTTTGCTTGTTCTTTTCTTTTGCTCACCCGCAACCCTTGGAGTTTGACTGACTAACTGATGTTCGTAGTCTAATTCACCTATAACCTCATTAATTCTAGGTTGTTGTGTTAAGTCAGGTTGCCACGCACGCCACCAGTGGAAGGTATGAAGATAAGGTGCTACAGTCTTCGATCTGGACCTGCCAAAGATCAAGAGGTTGTAACACCCTTTTGGGGTGCGCCCTTTCCTTGGTGTGTGCACCCCTGCGGGGCTCTGTGCAGAGATGGGTGTTGCGCCCCTACGGGGCTTCTTGCAGAGATATACCTTCAGATATTCCTTTTTAGTGAATCTTCTTTCGTTGTCTTCTTCTTTTCTTCCTTTTACTTGGTTCTCCCTCAACACTGCCCCCCTCTTGGACTCTGTCGTCCCCGACAGGCTTTGATGAGCGATGGGCATATGTTCTATAGATTTTCTGCTCTGTTTCATTAAGCAAATTGGCTTCACGTATCATTAATTTCTTCCATTGTTCTGCCTTTACACCATCATTGGGTGGCTGTCTATGATCTGCGAAGAAGCTAAGTTCATATGCCACTAATCTGGCATTCAAATTAGACGATATCTTCAAGAAGACTTCTGAATCAATCTCAAAAAATCCTGTAAAGAACGCTTCTTCAAAAGTTTGCATATATACACTTGGCAAGAACATCAATCTGGAATAGTAAGCCATTATTGTTGGGCGGCTAGGCATAATAGATAGGTCAAAAATGAGAATCTCTATGCCTTGATTGATACCAATGAAGTTCAAAAATGTGTAGGCCGCATGCTTGAAGACCTTCAAAACTGTAAGTATCATGCTGAGTATTTAATTTGTCATTTTGACAGTTAGGTCGGGTATTGTCGCATAATTTTGCAGCCAAAATTCGATGGTTTTGACCATATAATCTTCCGTTGGCAAATAGTTATGTGGTGGGCTTGGAAGCAGCGGGTAATTCAGCCACTATTTATTTATGGTGCCATGTCTTTACAAGTCCAAAAATTCTCTAGTATCCCTTCTGCGTGGTATAGGACAAAATGAAGGGTTTACCTGTAAGAAATATGGTGCTGCTTGCCAATGCACCCTTAGTGTGGGATGTTTCTCCACAAACTTTCTTCGCCAAATAGGTTGTGCAACTTCGAATTCTTCTTGGCTGTATGCGAATGTGTCCTGTTTAAAATTTAGCTGCTCATCTGGACTCTTCTTTGTGATCTTCTTTATATATTGTCTTGTTTTCTCTTTCAATAAGCCGTACGGAATGTTGAAAGGCTTCATGATCTTCTCCAAGTCTTTACCTTTGATCTTGGCCTCTTTCATTACTTTAATGACTTCATTTTCAAAATTCTCCGTCAATCGAGACACCACTAGTGCCCGTTCCTTCTGACTTATTTCTGCAGTGTATGGCATTGGATGATCATCATGTATATCCACCATCTGCTCATGTATTGGAGAATTATAGATCGGGGGAGATAGAGGACATACCTCTACCTCGTCAGTAGGATTTTCTTTTGCTGGCACTACTGGTGGCCCGATCGCTGCGTTCTGATTGATTTGAATTTCTAATCGCTCTATGCGTTCAGTCTTCTCTTTATTTTCTAGCATGGCTGCTCTGAGTGCTTCTCTGTCTGCAAGCAATTCATTTCTGATTTCAGCGACATTGTCCATGTTTTCACTGTAGCTTGCTGCAAGTTTCCCATGTGCTGTATTCAATTGCTTTTTTAATTCATTTATTTCTTGATTGTACTTTCCTTCCGATTCTTCTCTCACTGTGCGCTCTTGTCTCAAGAAATCTGCATGTTGTGCTAGCTGATCTCTTAATTCTTTTTCTTTGGTCTCGGATAATTCCTGATGCTCAATAGGTTGATCATATAATAATGATTTCATCAATTCTTTATTTCGGCTTCTTAAGGTGTCATTCTCTTTCATGTATAACTTTAACTGTGTCTCTAGTAGAGTGCTTCTAGCCTTCATTCTTTCTTTGTCAGCTTCGCTTGCATCATGTAATCTTTGTAATTCTGCGAGCTATGCTTGCAGTTGGTGATGCTGAGTGATTAATGTGTCATATTGCATTTTGAATTCCAGCATCTCCATGTTTTTGATTGCTATCTCTCTTTGTGCCTGGATTAGCTGTGATGACAGTTGTTCGCTCATTATCTAGAATTGACTTTTTTCTCTCATGGCCTTATCATAGTCTGCATCTATTTCCATCATCTGCTGTTGTGTATCCATAGCCGTCTGAATCATTTGCTTGACTACAGGCTTCAGGTGAGAGACATCCACATTGAGCCATGTTTTCGGGATACTCGGTTCTTCGCCTGTTTTGACATCCTTGCCCTGTGCCACATGTAATGTAGTGTCATGGGGCTGCCTAATCTGAAGCTGGATCTTGGGCTCAGCCACCATGTTCCTTTGTTTCCTTGAGGTGTATCATCTGGTACCTCGATCACAATTTGTTGCTTGTTTTGTTCTAGCTCCAAATCCGCGTTCACTAGAGTTTGTACTTCCTCTTTGATAGGTGGTTTTGCATATGTAACAGTGATTGGAGCTTCCTTGATGCTGATTTTTGTAGTATCATTCAATTGAATGACATGCTCAGGTTCATTAGAATCTTCTACATTCTTTCCCTTTTCTTCGTGGTTGTCCGACGTCACTTCGCTTTGAATGGTCTCTGTCCATTCTTCATGAGTTTCGGTCCTTATGTCAGTGTCTAGAGTATCTTTTTCAGGACTGGATTCTGTATTGGAACTAGAATCATCTATGCCCAGTTCTTTGTATCTTCCAGGCTGTTTCGGGGTTTGTGCTTGACTCCGTGCTTGTGTCTCTTGGCTTGCTTGCCTATAATGATGACCTTGTACATTCAGATTTACTTGTCCTTGCATGTATTGATGTGTCTCTTCTAGGGCGGCAGAGAGATCTCTTTTAGTAATAGGCATTTGAGTTCTCGTAATCATGGGAAGAACATGTGTCCGCTTTGATTGGGGTGTAGCTTGGGCTTCTTCCTCTCTTAGACGCTTTGTACCCCTCATGGGTTTCTGTGAACTGGTTCCTGCTTCTTCAACCATAACAACTGCTTTCTTCTTCTTAGGGACCGTAGCGGATTTAGCATATTTGGCGAGCCCTTCTGAGGTTGGCATCTCAGGTAAGCAGTTTTTCATGTCAAGAGCTTTGTATATCAGTAATGTTAAAGCTGAACTCCCATTTAGAAACTTCTTCTGGCCCCACTTCTTCTGGGCTTCAAATAATCTTTCTTGGACATAGCCTGTCATATTTACTTTATTTCCCATTTGTCTCATTGCATGCGAAAGTAGCTGAATGACAATCTTTTGTGGTGCGGTATATCTGTGCATACTTGGGAAACAAAAATGTTGGTGCGCCAGGCGGACAACATCTTCGATATCCGTCCTATTGATATCCAGAAATGACCTCTTTTTAGGATCATGACATTCATCTTTGACATTAGTGATTCCATCTTGATTCCATCTGAAAGCTCTATTGATTAGTTCATGTGTGAATTGAATAGTTTTCCAAGTTCCTACTTTATCTAATACTCGTGCTTCTGGAACTGATATCTTCGTTGCTGCAGGCTGCATCTAGCTCAAAAATCAGGATCAGTTTTAGCGGAACCCATACCAGAAAACCTAGACATGATGTTTCACGCTTATCAAGCTAGATTGAAAGAAGGACCCTAGATAGCTGAAATGAGTAAGAACTATCCACGACCAGATTTAGAAATTGAGAGAACTAAACTTTGCATGAAGATGGTAGAATTAGCACAAACTATGTTTGAAGCCTCTCGTTATCTTAATTGGAACAACATGGAAAAACATGAATTACATTTTCAAGGACTACTCGAGAGGCTAGAATACTTGATCGATAACAAGGAGAAAAAGAATCTTCATAGGAACCCTATTGTTTCGGAGACACAGGAAAATAATACACCATCCCTGTCTCAAATTCCAAATACAGAAGTTGAAGACAACCTGTCTTCCATACATAAGTATTCACATGAGTTTTTGAGAGAAATCCAAGAAGAGAAGTGGAGAAGAACAAGAAACCCATCCTCCTATTCAAGAAATAGATGAGTTGCAAGAGCAATTTCTCCAAGACATCCCCTCTATCTACGATGATGTAGAGGAAGAACAACTCAGTGAACATACAGATTTTGAATCTAATTCCTTGCAAGAATTATCTCAGTTCACAGGGCCTTGGGAAGCCAATTCTATTTGAATGAGAGCACCTACGATAATGGTGAGGAATGAAGAATCAGTAATCCCTAGAAACACGGAAGTGATAAAGAACACTAAATTTCAATGTCATCTCACTCTAGAGGAGTTGTTGAAGGTTAAACCAGAATTGTGGAAGCACGTAGCAAATCAATTCCCTCATCTTGCTATTACTCCCTCAGAAATAGGATCACATAAGAAGGTACCAGAGATACCCATAGAAAGAATCAGAGAGAAAGCCAAGCTCTAAAAGAACAAGAACTTGCCACAAGAGGCTTCGAAGAAGCCTACATTCAAGGTTTCAAAGAACTGGTCAAGTCAGTAGGAACGGATGAAGCATTATGCTATTTGCAAAGAAAACCACTACCACAATTTGAGCCATGCTGCTTATGCTTGTTGTCAAAACTGGGTCAATATATTCACATACATTGCAATGGATGGCCAGTCATCACAACAGGCCCACGAATCCCGCCTCATCCCTGAAGGATCTTTGGTAGAAGAAACAATCATCATCGACTCCCCGTCCCACACCTCTACTGTACATACCACCATTGTTGTCAAAGTACCCACCACCCCAACCGCTCCTCTTTCACCTCTCGTGGTGTCTGTCATCTATCATATGTTTTGGCTTGTCATGATAGATGGTCTCTCTTCTGTGGGTCCATCTATTGTGATAGATCGGTTTGTTGTGATAGAAAGTGTTTATCTTGATAGATGGGGTCTATTGTGTTTTCTTGTATATCATGATAAACAAAAAAATGGGAATTTTTCACATGCAAGTTGTGTTTTGCAATGCTCATGGTCAGGGTTCTATTGTGCCTATTATGTAAACAAAAAATACCAACTTTTTTTGTGTATTGTGATAGATAGAGATAGTCACCTCAGGCTCCATGCTCTGGAGGTGCATTTATGGAGTTAATGATTCCTTTAAAAGGGCCCTAATGCAAAATTTCTTTACAACTTATGTGAATGATGCAACATCCATTGATCAAAAACCTTTTAACGGACAATCTACTCAATCGAAATAATGTTAATGAAGTTGAAAATAAGAAATTTATCTTGTATACTTGAATTCACAACTCACTATCCATGATAAAATTTCATGAAACATGTTGAAGAATTCACCAAGCTTGTTGAATTTGATCTTCACACACCAAATTTGACTTCATCATCATCATCAAGGACCCTCAACAATGTAATCTGTGCCCAAAGGTGAAGGATGTATTACTAATCAAGATGTGAAAAGATCACAAGTTTCATGAGTCCCAAAGATCCATAATGGTTTCTCTCACAAATAAAAACTAAAAGGTTAGCAAGGGTTTAGGCTTAAAGGCCCTCTAGTTGCACTAAGCACTAAAGTTATCAATTCTTGGAAAGTTAAAAAAAATAAATGAATGGACTTGTCCTTCTATAAGAAAAATTGACCCTTTGTTCCATGCTTGTTTTAATTGAACCAATCAACTTCCCTTATTTTTCCTTTACAAACAAACACAAGTGTGTTTTCCACATGATACTTTACATAGGCGTTGGAGGGTGAAAAGTGTCCATATTTTAAATCCTTTGTGTCTCCTTGCTGTTGTTCTTCATCTCCATCATTAATGGTTGAACCCTTGGAATTACCTTCATGAGCCTTCCTTTGATTTAAGAAATCCATTTGCTTCATCTTTTCTTTTCTTCACTTGATGTAGACCAATGGTTGAGAATATTCATGGTTGAGAACAATTGGAACATCAAGCTTACACTATGCTTGAGGTGGATTTGATCTACATCAAAAGCTATGGATTATGTCGAAAGAATATCCATTGGAGAGTTCTTTTACTTATGCTCACTTATTGTTTTTTTTTATATATATTTATTATGGATATTTTACCATTCTAAAAGCCTAGAGCTTTACAAATGTAAAAGGATGAAAAGAGACCCCAAATTCCATGAATTTGTGGTGGTTCAATTGCAATCAATTAATCACCTAAAAGTAGATCAAACTAGATCTTCACTTTTCCTAGATTGTAGGAAAGTGAATTGATTCCCTCCAATAACCTTTACCGCCTTCATTTGAATTAAAAATCCACTTTTAGAAGTTGTGGACCAATTCAAGAGTTTATATAAAGAGTTCAAATCACTTTACATTACATGAAAGCAATATACATACACTTGTGGCCATCATTGTCTTGCTCCTTCATTTTTTTGCATCATCTTCTTCAATAATAGTAAGCTTGCAAAGGCTACTACTCTCTCTATAGAGGTCGAAATTGGATGAGGAAGGACTCGTTTGAAAGCTATTGATGTATTGTTTGTGTATACACTTTTGCAAAGCATTTGGTTTAATAGATTCAGATAAATCTTAGTTTTTTTTGTCTCGGGGTCAATCTCTGCACATTCCTAAAAAATAGGAGGTGCCATTATTGAGTGTTTGGTTCATTCTGAACGAATATTTTGCTTATTCCTTGTAATCTTGTGAATTCTTTACACTAAACCCTATGTGCATCACTCGCATAAAAGGATTTTTTCTAATTTTAATCATGTTGGCCACTATGAGCATTTGAAGCTCATTGTCTCATCTAAAGATAGTAAGTTTTTTGAGTTAGTCAATATGCAGACCTATCGGTTTTGTATTGACTCTTTCTCCTTGGTGATCCAAAGTACATAGTACATTTTATTGCACTTATCACATGAATATAAGGTCTATTTGAGTCTCCAAAAGCTCAAGGGATGGTATTGTGTTGGTTGACTAGACCAAACTTTATAGCTTTGCAACTCACGTTTCTACCTCCTACAAGAGTTCTTTCATTGGTATCAAAGCTAGATCGAGATGGATGACAGTTTTCCCTTAATGATTGAAAAGCTTGATCGACACAACTACTCGGCTTGGCAAATTAGAGTGGAGGCCTATTTGCAAGGTAAAAATCTTTATGGAATTTTAGCAAATGATGAAGCTATGTGTATTCCAAGATCCGAAGGGGGACCTGCATAAGAGGAGACAAATAAGCTCACACTTTGGTGCGCAAGGGATGCTCAAGAAAGGTCATACATACTAAAATCTATCTCTGACTTTCTATTACCACATATTAGAGGATGCAAGACATCTCATGAGACTTGGTATGCCCTAGAGACTTTCTTTTTTGCTAGTACCAAACCAAGAAAGAATCATCTTTGGAATGAGTTCAACTAAATGAATAAGATACCTAAAATAACCATCACAGAGTTTGTTACCAAGGTCAAGGAGGTTGTTGATTAGTTAGCATCCATTGGAGAGCTGATTCACAAAAAGGCTATCATGAGACAAATTCTCAATGGGATTTCAAGTGATAAGCAATGGTAGTCCTCCCACCTTATGATCTCATCATGGATGTGCAAACTCTAGTTTTCAACATCTTTCTTGCAAAACTCTTTAATCAAGAGGCCAAAAATAGAATAAAGGAAGGTAACTCCTATCATGGTAATTCAATTAGTGCTCCATATGCAAATAAGGAGGATAAGAAGCTGAAAAGCAAGAAGAAGGAAGAAGATGAAGAGGAGACTTCCCAATCAAGCTTCGCAAGCAAGAGCAAGTGGAAGGGGAAGAAGAAAGGACCAAAGCATGACAAAAACAAAACTTACAATGTTCAACCTTGTGCCATCTACGATAAGACCAATGTTAAACGTTAAATGTGTTATGGGTGTTAAACAAATCGCTTAGATTGTAACGTCTCTGACTATCCGAAAGTCATTACCAGGCAAACGTGGGTCCTTGGGAGTGGTAGGGGTCTGTTAGACACAAGCCCTGTACTTATTTCCCGAATCTTCATCACGACGACAAAAGCACTAATACGCGTCTTAGCTCAGTTACTAGCATCAACTAGCCAATACTCGATTTCTATGTCCTGGGTGCCGAACTTCTCCAGACTAACCTGCCATTGGAACAGAGAAGTAGTCCAATCCCTACCACGACAATACTCACAAATAATAAAATTATAGAGAATAATGTACTAGTGCAAGTCAAAACTAGCACAACTTCTACACAACGTTCTTAGGTACAGAATATCATTCTCACACAGACTCAACAGTATGTAGTAAATCAACCAGAGATAACACTATAGCCGACAGATTCATTCGTTACAACACTTTACAGTGATCTCAGATAAAAGGTTCACGTTTTACCGAAGGTACTAGTTCTTCCTTGTATTTGGGATCAGCAGATAATGACACCGAATGCAATGAATCAGGTAGAACAAACAGAACACACTACAACAACGCTTCAAGTTATCTATTCAAACTCACACAGTAATATAGCTACTCCGAATGACTTAGAGTATTTAAACACTGAAGAACACACAACAATCGCAATACGACGACAGTATTCAGACACACAATTCATTACTTCAACACTCGTTACGGTGAACTTCGGTATGAGCAGACGATGCGGAACATACTCAACACCAACAGTACTCAAGAGTCATAACAATGTTAAACAATGTTCTCACAACATTCAGACGACCAGTCTGGCAAATTCCAGAAAACGTCTCTCTCTGACCATTCTCTTTTCACTGATTTATAAGGATTTTACAAGATGCGCGTACCAACTTTTCGTGCGTGTTTCAAAAAACTCCATTACATCTGGCATCCATTACATCTGTCCCACTCCGGCGGGCGACTAACATTGGCACGCACGGTGGACTCGAACCCACAAGTTTTCTACTGTTCGGCTACTAATCCTTCTAAGTACATGTTACGGGCTAGCCTAAAAGTTCGGGTAATTTTCTTCTTAAGTGTTTCTAACATCTCTACTAAAATATTAGGCTCTACTAATTGGGCCTTGGTTCTAACCGAGCTTAGCGCTATTGCTTTGGTTAATAAAATCTCGGCCTGTGTTTGCAAAAAGGCCTCCTATAAATAAAACGTTTCAAATGTTAAATGTTTCAAACATTAAATGTGTTACGGGTGTTAAACAAATCGCTTAGATTGTAACGTCTCTGACTATCCGAAAGTCATTATCAGGCAAACGTGGGTCCTTGGGAGTGATAGGGGTCTGTTAGACAGAGGCCCTTTACTTATTTCCCAAATCTTTGTCACGACAATAAAAGCACTAATACGCGTCTTAGCTCAGTTACTAGCATCAACTAGCCAATACTCGATTTCTATGTCCTGGGTGCCAAACTTCTCCAGACTAACCTGCCATTGGAACAAAGCAGTAGTTCGATCCCTACCACGACAATACTCACAAATAATAGAATTATAGAGAATACTGTACTAGTGCAAGTCAACACTTGCACAACTTCTACACAATGTTCTTAGGTACAGAATGTCATACTCACACAGACTCAACAGTATGTAGTAAATCAACCAGAGATAACACTATAGCCAACAGATTCATTTATTACAACACTTTACAGTGATCTCAGATAAAAGGTTCATGTTTTACCGAAGGTACTAGTTCTTCCTCGTATTCGGGATCAACAAATAATGACACCGAATGCAATGAATCAGGTAGAACAAACAGAACACACTAGAGCAAGGCTTCAAGTTATCTATTCAAACTCACACAGTAATATAGCTACTCCAAATGACTTAGAGTATTTAAACACTGAAGAACACACAACAATCGCAATACGACGACAGTATTCAGACACACAATTTGTTACTTCAACACTCATTACAGTGAACTTCGGTATGAGCAGACAATGTGGAACATACTCAACACCAACAATACTCAAGAGTCATAACAATGTTAAACAATGTTCTCACAACATTCAGATGACCAGTCTGGCAAATTCCAAAAAATGTCTCTCTCTGACCATTCTCTTTTCATTGGTTTATAAGGATTTTACAAGATGCGCGTACCAACTTTTCACACGCGTTTCAAAAAACTCCATTACATCTGGCATCCGTTACATCTGTCCCACTCCGACGGCCAACTAACAACCAACCACACCACTCAAAATTGTTGGTTCAATGGGAAGACCCAAAAAGGAAGTGGATGAGGTGGATATGGAAGCAATAGAGGTAGAGGTGGACACAACTCCAACAATAACAATAGAGGCTATAATAGGAGGGACTTCAACAATTATTTAGAAGATCAATCACATGAACACTCATTGCTTCTCATGAATCTAAGCCATGAAGAAGGCAAAGAAGATGATCATTTGTTCTACATAGATTCTGGATGTCCAAATCATGTTGCAAGCAACATTCCTCTTCTATCTCATTTGGACAGTCCAAAGCATATACATGAAGTATAAATAGGAGATGATACTAAGCACAATGTGGAGAAGATTGGTAATGTCAAAGATTACAATCGTAGGACAAACATTCTGAGTAAGGTTCTCTATGTATCCATTATCACTAAAAACCTAATGAGTGTAGGCCAAATAGTTAAAAAAGCTTGCAAGTTAGGTTCATCCAACATGGAGCTTTTGTGGAAGGTCCATGTCAAGGCTTCAAGAAGATAACTAGAGGTGAGAAGCATGGTAGGCTCTTTACATTCGAAGTAGGAGAAACAAGGAACATAGCTCTATTCACTTTCGGGTCTCAAACCCTAAGTGAGCTTGAAGTGTGGCATAAGATACTTGCTCATGTGAATGAAAGAACCTTGAAGGATATATGCAGGGATCAAAGTTTTCTAGGACTGCAAAACATATCAAAGCAACACATCATTAATAGATGTGATGCATGTCACCTCTCCTTGAAATAATTATAGTGCACCTCAATGTGCTTAGTGTGAGCATGGAAAACAGGGTTCCTCACAATTGCCAATGTGCTCTGACAATCAGTGAAGATGGTGGTGGTACAAGACTGACCAACACCCAAATCAACCATAAGGCATGTGAGCCACACACACTCAACAATCACTATGAAAGCTTCCCTATACTCACCCTCAAAACTAGAAATGGCCACAGTAGGCTGCTTCCTGCTCAACCAAGATATGCATGAGCTACCAAACATGAAGCAAAAACCACTAGTGGGCACACGAGGGTCATAGCAAGTAACTCAATCAAAGGTAGAAAAAGCATGTAAATCTTGTGTAGTGATCCCCCTTGGGATAAAATAGTCCAAGTAGTTGGGTACCACTCAAGTAGTGACAGATGCACTTAACAACCTGCCAATGCTTGAAACTTGGGCAATGCATAAACCTACTCATCTATGATATTGCAAACTGAATATTTGGTCACGTAATGCATAAGTAAATCAAGCATCCAATAGCCTATGGATAGAGAACAACATCAACTGCATCTGTAGCATCATGAAGACTCAATCGTAAACTTGTCTCCATAGGAGTGACAATAGGTTTGTTGTCTTCAAGGCCAAATCACTGCAATAATATGTCAATATATTTGTTTTGACACAAAGCTATTCCACTATCAACTTTCTTAAACTAAATGTCGAAACAGTGATGCAAATGCCCCAAATCTGACATCTCAAATGAGACATGCAAATGAGCCTTAAAATCAGCAATATGATTCTCATGAGGACCACTGAGCAACATGTCATCAACATACACAACAATGATTAGAAGCACATCATTTGCATGCGTAAAATATAAGGCGCTCTTAGTTTGATTGTTCTCAAAACCATTTGCAATCAGATAGGCATGTATCTTTTCATATCAAGCACATAGTCCTTGTTTCAAACCATATAATTCCTTTTTCAACCTGCACACTTTGTTTTCATGCTCTTTCTACACAAAGGCATGGGGCTGAAAAACATACACTTCTTCATGCAATCCACCATTCAAAAATGTAGTTTTAATGTACAACTGATGTATATTCCAACCAATGAGTTGCAAATGCACAAATGCTACGAACAATAGTCATTCTGCATGTAGGAGCAAAGGTCTCATCGAAGTCAATGGCTCTTTCTTGAGCATCACCCTTTTGCAAGAAGCCTAGCCATACACTTATCAAATGTTCCTTTAGGTTTATGCTTCATCTTGTATACCCACTTAGTGCCAATGGCCTTCTTGCCAGGAGGCAAGTCACATAAAGCTAGGTACCATTATTATAATGACATCATATTCAGATTGCATAACAGCCATCCAATTTTTTGAATTTTGTGCTTCATCAAACAAAATAGGCTCATTCTCATCACAAAGACTAGAGGCAACCATAGCATAGCAATATAATGCAAAAAAAGCACTACGAGAGTAAAAATGACTACGCTATGATAGAGCTGCATCTAATGTGTTATCTTGCAAAATCTGCACCAGCCATTTTGGCATAGTTTTTGCCTCCTCAATATCTGCTCTCTCATCAACAAGTATATCATGCAAATTTGCATCAGAAACGGAATGATCTGCATCATCACATGAAACCTATAAAGGCTAAGAAATTGCCTCATTTGGACCAACACTAGACTGTCCACTTCTAAAAAGAGGTAGCAAAGTGTCATACATATCTTTGGAGCTAACCGATGTCTCCCTAGTACATGAAAGTAATGGCTGAATAGTATCTTCCACAAAAATAGCACAACAACTAACCAAAATGCATTTAGTTTATGGATGATACAGACAATAGCCTTTGCTTGGAATTGTACCCAACAAAAATACATTTTACTACTTTATCATCCAATTTCTTGCATTGTTGTTTAGGCACTAATGCATATGCCAAACAACCAAAGAAACACAAATGAGCAATTGATGGCTTGCAATCATGCCAAGCCTCATATGGAGTGATAGAATGAAATGCTTTAGTAGGACACCTATTAAGTAAATATGCTACACACATAACAACCTCAAGCTAGAAACTATGTGGTAAATCCTAACTCTTCACCATACACCTTGCCATCTCCATGAGTGACCTGTTCTTCCTTTCACCAAATCTATTTTTTTGAATTGTATATGGAACTATATGTTGATGTTTTATCCCATGTTCAAATAGAAATGCATTAAAGTCAAAAGACATATATTCCCCCCGATCAAAATGCAGGGTACCAATTTTACATGTTGACAGATTTTCAGCCAAAACCAAAAACTGTTTGAAGCACATAAACACTTCGGACTTTCCTTTCAAGAAATACACCCATGCATGCCTTGAAAAATCGTCAATGAAAGTTACAAAGCAAAGGTATTTCCCAAAAGAAATTGTTTGCATAAGACCACAAACATCACTCTAAACAAGTTGCAATTTTTGAGTAGCTCAAAGTAAACCATCTTTTGGGAAGGAGGAACGTTGCATTTTTCCCAAAATATAGCCTTCAAAAACATGTTTGTCAGGTGCCTCAAGTTTGGGCTTTCACATTTCTGCAGGTGTAGCAAACTAGCAAAACTCAGATGACCAAAGAGTGCATGCCAAAGCTAAGCATCGAACATGGCATGAGAATCACGTACTACACATGCTGAATCATTTATAGATTTCTCATAGTCTATGAGCTTATACAACCCAGGACATAAAATTCCATAAGCAATTATGACATCATTATTTGATAGATCATGAATTGTACATCTATACAACAAATCTCATAACCAAGCTAGGTAAGCAACATGAGCCTAATTCCTAGCGTGGTATAAAGTGATATCCTAAGCATCCTTTGTTGTTTTGGAAGAGAAAATGTGAGGAATAATGGCACGTTTGATAGACAAGGCTATCAATGCATGTGCTTGAGCATCTCTGCCATCCCAAGGGAGTTGCTCCATAGTAGGTGCAGCAAGAACCACAACACGAATAGGAACCTGAAGAACATCATGATCTTCAATGCCATCTACATCAGCATCAGTATCTATATTATAGGTGTAATAGAAATTCTTCAACACCCTGCACAATATTCCATAGTCCTTTTGCAACCAATACATGATGCATCATATAAGCCCATAATGGGTAATTGGTATCATCCAGCTTATCCTCAACAGCCAACATATGGAATACATGCTTTCAACCATGGCCACTAACTAAAATACCTTGATGCAAAAAAATGGTTGTATCTCAAAAAGTCGAACAAAAATACCCTACTCAGTTCTGCTAAATTTGTAGCAGACTTTAAGACACTTATACTGGCAAACCAAAACTTGTATATATGTTTGGCACAAAAACAGAAAATTGCTTGCACAAGCACTGCGATAATGCATTAGAAGGCCAAAACGAGCTCAAATCGTGATTTTGTTGAACAAAGCTTTTTTGAACTCCTAATCAACCTGAGTATGCTCACCAAATTTTGTGTGATTTTGAGATTGTGACTTGAGGCATGTCAATGATGCCCTAGATGAAGCGATGACCTATTCTGATACCAATTGTTGGAGTCTGAGGTCTACAAAGCATCCAAATAACAAGAGGAAGATGAATCTTGGAGCACAACACACAATACTGAATGTATTACCACTAGAATGTACAAAGATAAGTGACCATTAGGGTTATAGGCTTATACAAAAGCTGGGGGGGAACCTCTTAAAGAGGGAAAAAAGTGCCCGGACGGTCCTAGTGTGTTCACATGCATCACCACCTAAATATATCAACAACTTTCATGTGCAAGGGATGCTCAAGCAAGGTCATACAACTAAACTCTATCTCTGATTTTGTATTACCACATATTAGGGGATGCAAGACATCTCAAGAGACTTGGGATGCCCTAGATACTTTCTTTTTTGCTAGTACCAAAGCAAGAAAGAATCATCTTTGAAATGAGTTCAACCAAATAAAGAAGACACTTAAATAAACTATCATGGAATTTGTGACCAAGGTCAAGGAGGTTGTAGATCAATTAGCATCCATCAAAGAGTTGACTAAAGAAGATGCCATCATTAGGAAGATTCTAAATGGAGTTAGAAGTGATAAGCAATGAAAATCCTTCACCACAACTTATGATCTCAACATTGATGTGCAAAATCTAGACTTCAACATCTTTCTTGGACAACTCTTCAATAAAGAGTCCAACAATAGCATAAAGGAAGGTAACTCCTATCATGGTAATTCAACTAGTTCTCTATATGCAGATACGAAGGATAAGAAAGTGAAAGGTAAGAAGATGGAAGAGGATACTTCCCAAGCCAACTTTGCAAGCATGTGCAAGTGGAAAGGGAAGAAGAAAGGTCCAAAGCATGACAAAACCAAAGGCCACAATGTTCAACCTTGTGCCATATGTGATAAGACCAACCACACCACTCAGAATTGTTGGTTCAATGGAAAGACCCAGAAAGCAAGTGGAAGAGGTAGATATGGAAACACCACTCAGAATTGTTGGTTCAATGGAAAGACCGTGAAAGCAAGTGGAAGAGGTAGATACAGAGGTGGAAACAATGTCAAGAACAACAATAGAAGTCACAATATAAGTGACTTCAACAATTATTCAAAACATCAAGCACATGAAGACTCATTGCTTCTAATGAATATAAGCCACAAGGAAGGTAAAGAAGATGATCATTTGTTCTACACGCATTCAAGATGTTCAAACTATGTTGGAGGAAACATTTCTCTTCTATCGAACTTGGAAAGTCCAAAGCATAGGCATGAAGTGCAAATAGGGGATGATACTAAGCACAATGTGGAGAAGATTGGTATCATCAAAGCTTCTAGTGGTAGGAAAAACATTTTGAGTAAGGTTCTCTATGTACCAACTATCACTAAAAACCTAATAATTGTAGGCCAAATAGTTTAAAATGTGCAAGTTAGGTTCGTCCAACATGGAGCCTTTTTGGAAGATCCATGACAAGGCTTCAAGAAGATAGCTAGAGGTTAGAAGCATGGTAGGATCTTTACTTTTGAAGTAGGAGAAGCCAAGAACATAGCTCTATTCAACTTTGAATCTCAAAACCTAAGTGAGCTTGAAGTGTGGCATAAGAGATATGCTCATGTGAATGACAGAACCTTGAAGAATATATGCAAGGATCAAAGTATTATGGGGCTGCCAAACCCATCAAAACAACACATGATCAACAGATGTGATGCATGTTAGATTGGGAAGGCACAAAGATAAGCATTTCAACCAGAAAGGCTACATCCTCAACAACCTTTTGGACTTAGTACACATTGATGTACGGTGTCATAGAGATATTCATCCCTACTGTTATGTCTTGATTAATCAAGCTCCTTGCAGCATCGCTCGATATATGAAGTTTATCAAAAGTCATCATATTGCTAGTTCTGAAGGAAATGGAAGAGAGTTCTGCTTAAAGAAGCCAATTGGTGCTTATGAGAACATAAATGATGGATCATTGATGATCTGTTCACATGCCGAAGACATCGAAAGTGTTAAAGGTATATCCCTGTTTTGTTCGCTGTAGAGTGAAGATGAAGAGGATTGTCTTTTGGATGCATGCATGCTGAGATTGTCGCAGTGCAAAGATCTTCTCGAAGGAGACATGTTAATAAGGTCTTCTGGATAAAAGAGTTTCCAGAAAATAGAGGAAACGGAGCTTATTCTTTAAAATCCATGCATCGAACACGAAGTTCTTTTTGGTAAAAGAAGTGAAGCTTACGATCAATTCTTTTTGGAAATAGAGCTTTGCATGGCATGCGTGTAAAAAGATAGGTCGACTGGAAGCATGGAGAAAAAAGAAAGGGGCCAATTGATCGTCCATATCTGGCGGAAATCTTGCGCATGACAGAGGCAGAAGCATGAAGCATTGAAGGGGGCATACAGAGAGTGCTGTCAGAAGAGGTGATCATGATGAAATTCTTATGCTCGTGAGGAGCCGAGGGGAGAGTTGGTGCGAAGCAATCTATGTCTGGCTGCAGAAAAGGAGGTCACTATGGGTAGAGGAGAAGGACTCTCTCAGGACTTCAAACGAGGCATTTTTAAGAAGAGAATGGGGCAGGCTTTATGAGCTCTGAGGGGAATTAGCATTGGGGATCAGAATTGAAAAGGCATCGTGCTGCTGGATACATCTGGTGCTGATCTTCAAAGACATCGATTCTCAGGGAGAAGAGGGGGGAAGCATTGTGGAAGAGTTCTTTGATCAGAAAACAAGATCAGTGTTGAAGGCACATCACTCCGATAAGGAGACGGGCCGCATGACAGTAAAGGAGAGACGTGTGCTAGACAATATTCAGAAGAAGGGGCATGAAGAGCTACAGAGGAGGGCGACACTATTGATCAGAGGAGATTCTAATTCTTGAATGAATTGGAGACGGCAAATAGGAGCTCTTTGGTCGACCATGAGAATCCTTGAGCTGAATCGCATACATTATTAAAAAAATGATAGGAACTATAGTCATTCTTGATGAACATGGGTTTGTGCATAAACGTCATACGGCCGACAAAATCTGACATGAATAAGAAAGAGATGTTGAGGCGGCAAAGAGAGATAGTCGGTCATCGATTTGACTCTATGTTGTTGATGTGCTACTTCTGCCATATAGATCTATAGCTGACTGCTCTACACAAACCTATTGAAGATGAATGATGAGCATTGAATAAAAAAGGAGACGTCCAAATTATGTATGTGGATGCTATATATAGTTTGTGCACTTTTCTCGAGCTGAAGGTTGGTACTTGTTTTGCAGTTCAATCACTTCATGCTATTAGATAGTTTGGATTTCCTTATCTATTGAAGTATCATCTTTATTAACATTTATGCCCTCTGTGATACTTCATAATTTGCACCGATCTAAGTTTTGTATAATTTTTTATGTGGTATGAATCATAAGCGTTTATGTACTGTATGTGCTACTCAGATCTCCACTATGTTTTATGGATGCTAATGACATGTGCAATATAAAATTAAAGAAAAAAAAGAAAATAATAATATAAAAAAACAATGTTGATTTATGCTCACATAGTATATGAAAGTTCTCCAATCTCTGAATAAATCTTTTATACATGCACTTATATCAGATAATTATCTAAGGAATGACGCTGTTAACTTCAGGAGGAGGTAGCATTTAGCATTTGATTTTTTTTAGTTCAATCACATCGTATTTTGCGCATGTTGATTTATTCTTATTTCAAAACAATTAGCGTTAGAGATTATTTCATGTTACTGTAGTAGCTTTGAAGTTTATGTTAGTTTGAGTTAGATAAAGTGAGGGGACGGGGGGGTAGTACAAAAATTTTCTTCTCTCATGTAGTCACTCTAAATGTTTTTCTGTTCTCAAAGACAGAGATTAAGATTGATTTTGATTTCATTCTCTGAACGTGATACCTGCTTCGCCTATGACATACAGAAACATTAATCTAAATCATTTGAGATCGCTAAATGATTCACAATGAATCTTTTCATGAAAGAATTTCCATTTTTAATTTCTGTTAATTTTATCATTTATAAAATCTGACGTATACGATTGTCACTTGCAGATTGTTTATCTTGAGCATGCACGCAAAATTGTTTCCATTTGGAGCATGTGTTTCTATTCAATTAGTTTGAAATCATAATATTTATGACTGCACACAATTCAATGATGTTAGTTGCTCTGTTTCCTTAATGTGTTTTAATATTGAAATTAGTAAAACTTACATCTATATTTTCATTTCCGCACAACAAAATCTTGCATAGTTTGAATAGGTACTCAAACCAAAAGTTTTAAACTCACAAATGTTGGAGGCTCTATAGTGATGCTCTTTGCACAAACATTGAGTTTGTATTGACTTTAAGTTGGCAAAGGAATCGCCAAAAGTTGATGGATTAGAATTTTTAATGAAATGATTAATGATATATGAGCTTATACGAAGATTGATTTTGTTTTCAAAAAGTTTTTGAAACATTTGAGCTAATCCAATTTCTCGAGTTTCCATTTCATAGAATCTCTTTTTTGTTCATTTGAGCTTGCATTAAACATAGATTGTACTTGAACTCGAAATGGTTCTCTACGTGTTTCCAACTAGTAATATGTGTTAATTCTTATATCTATAATGTTCGATATACTAGGTTTTTATAGGATTGCTATTGAATTTAGACCATATATGACTTAGCATTATTGTTATGAATATGATTAATTGAAAGCGAATTGCTATAGCACTTGAGCATTTAATGTTAGTCCCTTTAACGATAGAAACATAATTAAAGATTGGTATTTATTGAGATAAAAGGAATCATTTTTCATAAAATCTTTAAAACCTCGATCTTATGTTCGTCATGCAAAACCATGAAAAGAAAGTGATCATATATGCCATTGCATTATTGTGTATTACATCTCATTATTTCTGATTTGCAAATTGAATTAATCATAATATCTTTATAAATGATAAGTTTTTTATGAATCTACTAAGTGTCTTGCATTTTGTGAGTCGTTTTCTAAGAACGCGCAGTAATTTGGAAATGTAGATAAATGCATGAGAAGATGAGAAGTTACTATGGTTCAAAACAATTATCTTGAATGAATATGTCCTGAAGGCTAATACGTTTGACAAATGAATGTGTTTGAACTATTTTGGCTTATAAGGTCTTAAATTGAACTATTAATCATTGTTTCTTGAGTGCACATCTATACATGAGCTTGCTCCAAGCACCCCGTGTGCGCTGTATTTCTGGCGGTTGGCTTGATCCACCGACCGTCGCTTTCGCGCCGACATATTGGTGAACCCGACGTGAAGCACCACGGCATGGCAATCTCAGGTAATCTCAAAAACAAAAACATAAATTATAAAACGGGAGTTTTGTTGTGTTCTCCCTCAAAATTAAAAACACATATGCATGGGAGTTTTACCTCTCCCTTATCAAAAGGTATGATCACGGGAGTTGTATCTCTCCCTCATCAAAAGATAGAAGCACGAGGAGTTTTATCTCTCCCTAAAAAAAAGATAATTATGAGCACGATCACGAGGAGTTTTATCTCTCCCTAAACAAAAGATAATTACGAGCACGATCACGAGGAGTTTTATCTCTCCCTAAACAAAAGATAATTACGAGCACGATCACGAGGAGTTTTATCTCTCCCTAAACAAAAGATAATTACGAGCACGAGCATGAGGAGTTTTATCTCTCCCTAAACAAAAGATAATTACGAGCACGAGCACGAGGAGTTTTATCTCTCCCTAAACAAAAGATAATTATGAGCATGATCACGAGGAGTTTTATCTCTCCCTAAACAAAAGATAATTACGAGCACGATCACGAGGAGTTTTATCTCTCCCTAAACTAAAATTAAGAATTTAATGATGCAAATATTGCTTTTCTAATCAATGTTTTGAGTGGTTTAATGCAGGTCAAGCAAGAAAAGACGATTTGATGGAAGCTACAAAATTTGACTTAATATTACTTTGGTTTTTACAGATAGGTTATCCAGAAGTATTATCTTGAATTGATATATTTGATTTAAATTAGTTAATAGTTATGTTTTTCATGAGTTTTTTCAAGATGAATTATTTTTCAGGTTCAGGATGAAGAATGGGAGTTTATTGACAACCACGTTTTTCTTCAAAAGTAGACTATGAATAACCTTTTACTTCCAGTTTTGCACCATTTTGTTTCACTTTGCATTTAAAGTATGCATCAAATTATGTACAAACACATGTTGAGTTTTTCCCTTAGGTGCACGTCCATTTGCACCAATCTCCATTGTAACATGCATGATGAAATCTGTGAGCAAATTCTAATTATAGGAGATAGAAAACCTCTTCATCAAAAGCTCTTATCCCTTATGCACCATAATTTTGAAAATGCACATAAAGTATGCATGTATTAGGGTCACACTACATGACCATGCATTTAGGCACAATCTGATATGTACCCATGCACATAAGAGTGACTGTAAGGATTTATGTATAATCACATTGCTATGTATGTGAGTGAGTGCACAATCCTCACCATCCGGAGCCTTTTACCTTGCTTCTTGCACCATAATTGTTTTCTATGCATTTTAAAGTATGCATTTTATTAGGGCCCAATACATGGCCATGCATAAGGCACTTTATGACTTTTACCCATGCACTTACAGAATTTTATAAGAAAATCACATGAAAAACAAATTTGATGTTATGCAGAAAAACAGGTTTTGTTTGGTGCATCTAGAGGACGCACAGGTTTGGTGCGGGTGAATGTCATAGAGATATTCATCTCTACTGTTATGTCTTGATTAATCAAACTCCTTGCAGCATCGCTCGATATATGAAGTTTATCAAAAGTCATCATATTGCTAGTTCTGAAGGAAATGGAAGAGAGTTCTATTTGAAGAAGCCAATTGGTGCTTATGAGCACATAAACGACAGATCATTGATGATCTGTTCACATGCCAAAGACATCTAAAGTGTTAAAGTTATATCCCTGTTTTGTTCGCTGTAGAGTGAAGATGAAGAGGATTGTCTTTTGGATGCATGCATGCTGAGATTGTCGCAGTGCAAAGATCTTCTCGAAGGAGACATGTTAATAAGGTCTTCTGGATAAAAGAGTTTCCAGAAAATAGAGGAAACAGAGCTTATTCTTTAACATCCATGCATCGAACACGAAGTTCTTTTTGGTAAAAGAAGTGAAGCTTACGATCAATTCTTTTTGGAAATAGAGCTTTGCATGGCATGTGCGTAAAAAGATAGGTTGACTGGAAGCATGGAGAAAAAAGAAAGGGGCCAATTGATCGTCCATATTTGGCGGAAATCTTGTGCATGACAGAGGCAGAAGCATGAAGCGCTGAAGGGGGCATACAGAGAGCGTTGTCAAAAGAGGTGATCATGATGAAATTCTTATGCTCGTGAGGAGCCGAGGGGAGAGCTGGTGCGAAGCAATCTATGTCTGGCTATAGAAAAGGAGGTCACTGTGGGTAGAGGAGAAGGACTCTCTCAAGACTTCAAACGAGGCGTTTTTAAGAAGACAATGGGGCAAGCTTTATGAGCTCTGAGGGGAATTAGCATTGGCGATCAGAATTGAAAAGGCATTGTGCTGCTGGATACATCTGGTGCTGATCTTCAAAGACATCGATTCTCAGGAAGAAGAGGGGGGAAGCATTGTGGAAGAGTTCTTTGGTCGGAAAACAAGATCAGTGTTGAAGGCACATCACTCCGATAAGGAGAGGGGCCGCATGACAGTAAAGGAGAGACGTGCGCTAGAGAATATTCAGAAGAAGGGGCATGAAGAGCTACAGAGGAGGGCGACACTATTGATCAGAGGAGATTCTAATTCTTGAATGAATTGGAGACGGCCAAATAGGAACTCTTTGGTCGACCATGAGAATCCTTGAGCTGAATCGCATACATTATAAAAAAAATGATAGGAACTATAGTCATTCTTGATGAACATGGGTCTGCGCATAAACATCATACGGCCGACAAAATCTGACATGAATAAGAAAGAGATGCTGAGGCGGCAAAGAGAGATAGTCGATCATCGATTTGACTCTATGTTGTTGATGTGCTACTTCTGCCATATAGATCTATAGCTGACTGCTCTTCACAAACCTATTGAAGATGAACGATGAGCGTTGAATAAAAAAGGAGATGTCCAAATTCTGTATGTGGATGCTATATACAATTTGCGCACTTTTCTCGAGCTGAAGGTTGGTACTTGTTTTGCAGTTCAATCACTTCGTGCTATTAGATAGTTTGGATTTCCTTATCTGTTGAAGTATCATTTTTATTAACATTTATGCCGTCCGTGATACTTCATAATTTGCACCGATTTAAGTTTTGTATAATTTTTTATGTGGTATGAATCATAAGCGTTTATGTACTGTATGTGCTACTCAGATCTCCACTATGTTTTATGGATGCTAATGACATGTGCAATATAAAATTAAAGAAAAAAAAGAAAATAATAATATAAAAAAACAATGTTGATTTATACTCACGCAGTATATGAAAGTTCTCCAATCTGTGAATAAATCTTTTATACATGCGCTTATATCAGATAATTATCTAAGGAATGACGCTGTTAACTTCAGGACGAGGTAGCATTTAGCATTTAATTTTTTTTAGTTCAATCACATCGTATTTTGCGCATGTTGATTTATTCTTATTTCACAACAATTAGCATTAGAGATTATTTCATGTTACTGTAGTAGCTTTGAAGTTTATGTTAGTTTGAGTTAGATAAAGTGAGGGGACGGGGGGGTAGTTCTATACAATACAAAATTTTTCTTCTCTCATGTAGTCACTCTAAATGTTTTTCTCTTCTCAAAGACAGAGATTAAGATTGATTTTGATTTCATTCTCTGAACGTGATACCTGCTTCGCCTATGACATACAGAAACATTAATCTAAATCATTTGAGATCGCTAAATGATTCACAATGATTCTTTTCATGAAAGAATTTCCGTTTTTAATTTCTGTTAATTTTATCATTTATTAAATTTGACGTATACGATTGTCACTTGCATATTGTTTATCTTGAGCATGCGCGCAAAATTGTTTCCATTTGGAGCATGTGTTTCTATTAAATTAGTTTGAAATCATAATATGTATGACTGCACACAATTCAATGATGTTAGTTGCTCTTTTTGCTTAATGTGTTTTAATATTGAAATTAGTAAAACTTACATCTATATTTTCATTTCCGCACAACAAAAGCTTGCATAGTTTGAATAGCTACTCAAACCAAAAGTTTTAAACTCACAAATGTTGGAGGCTCTATAGTGACGCTCTTTGCACAAACCTTGAGTTTGTACTGACTTTGAGTTGGCAAAGGAATCACCAAAAGTTGATGGATTAGAATTTTTAATGAAATGATTAATGATATATGAGCTTATACGAAGATTGATTTTGTTTTCAAAAAGTTTTTGAAACATTTGAGCTAATCCAATTTCTCGAGTTTCCATTTCATAGAATCTCTTTTTTGTTCATTTGAGCTTGCATTAAACATAGATTGTACTTGAACTCGAAATGGTTCTCTACGTGTTTCCAACTAGTAATATGTGTTAATTTTTATATTTATAATGTTCGATATACTAGGTTTTTATAGGATTGCTATTGAATTTAGACCATATATGACTTAGCATTATTGTTATGAATATGATTAATTGAAAGCGAATTGCTATAGCACTTGAGCATTTAATGTTAATCCCTTTAACGATAGAAACATAATTAAAGATTGGTATTTATTGAGATAAAAGGAATCATATTTCATAAAATGTTTAAAACCTCGATCTTATGTTCGTCATGCAAAACCATGAAAAGAAAGTGATCATATATGCCATTGAATTATTGTGTATTACATCTCATTATTTCTAATTTGCAAATTGAATTAATCATACTATCTTTGTAAATGATAAGTTTTTTATGAATCTACTAAGTGTCTTGCGTTTTGTGAGTCGTTTTCTAAGAACGCGCAGTAATTTGGAAATGTAGATAAATGCATGAGAAGATGAGAAGTTACTATGGTTCAAAACAATTATCTTGAATGAATATGTCCTGAAGGCTAATACGTTTGAAGGCTAATATCTTGAATGAATATGTCCTGAAGGCTAATACGTTTGACAAATGAATGTGTTTGAACTATTTTGGCTTATAAGGTCTTAAATTGAACTATTAATCATTGTTTCTTGAGTGCACATCTATACCTGAGCTTGCTCCAAGCACCCCGCATGCGCTGTATTTCCGACGGTTGGCTTGATCCACCGACCGTCGCTTTCGCGCCGACAACGGGGACCAAGTCAATAACATTCATTGGAAGGATCAAGGTATTATGTCTCATTTATTGATGATCATAATAGATGGACTATTTTGTACTTTAGCAAAAGTAATAATGAAGTGTTTGATTGCTTCAAAACATATCTAGCAAGTGTGGAGGACCATAGAAGTAGATCACTCAAAAATATCAGATGTGATGGAGGGTGAGAATACTTCTCCAAGGAATTTGATGAGTTCTTGCAGGATAGAGGTATCAAGAGGGAAGTGACTACAAAGTACTCTCCTCAACTAAATGGAATTGCAAAAGAAGAAACAAGACGTTGGTTGGATCAACCAAAACAATGCTTGAAGAGAATAGGTTGCCACATTATCTATGGGGAGATGTTATTTCAACTATTGTGTACCTTTTCAATAGAAGACCATCCAAATCACTTCAAGGTATGAATTCTTATGAAGAACGACATGGAAGAAAACCTGGTCATGGACATTGCAAGGTGTTTAATTGTGTAGCTTATGTTCATATACCATCACAAATAAGAGGTAAGCTAGATGAAAGGGAAACAACGGTAGTGTTTATTGGGTATGACTCAACTCAGATGGGTTGAAGGTTGTAAAATCCTTCAATCAAGCAATTCAATACAAGTAGGGATGTTGTGTTTATTGTATTTTTTTCTAAAGCTTTTTATGGGTAATTTACCAATGTAAAAGCCTAGAGTTTTACACACGTAAAAGGAGAAAAGGGGAGCTCTAATTCCACAAATTTGGGATGGTTGTGCTTGAAAATCAATCACTTAAGAGTAGATCAAATTAGATCTTTGCTTTTCCTAGATTTTAGGAAAGTCAATTGATTCTCTTCAACAACCTATCCCGCCTTCATCTAAATTCAAAATCCACCTGTAAAATTCATGGAACAATTCAAGAGTCTATATAAAAACTTCAAATCACTTGTACATTACATGAAAGCAATATACATACACTTTTGGCCCTCAATGTCTTGCTCCATTTCTCTGCACCATCTTCTTCAACAGTAGTGAAGTTGCAAAGATGGTTGCTCTCTGCACAGGGCTTCAAATTTGATGAATGAGCATTCATTGAAACCATATAAGTGTATGGTTTATATATACACATTTTCAAAGAATTTTGTTGAGAAGATTTGCAGAAATAAACTTTTACTATCTCAGAGTCTATCTCTACATAGCCCTTAAAAATAAAGGATACCTCTGTTGAGTGTCAAGTTCATTCTAGAAACATATCTTGCTTATTACTTGTACTCTTGTGCATTTTAGACTCCAAACCCCATGTCTATTATTCCTAAAAAAGGAAACTTTTCAATTGCAATCATGTCGGTTTCTATGAGCATTTAAAGTTGATTGTTTTATCCAAAGATAACAAGTTTTTTGAGGTAGTCAATGCAAAAACCTATCTGTTTTGCACCGACTCTTTCTCCTTGATTCTCCAAAGTACATAGTGGATTTTATTACACTAATCACATGCATATAAAGTATACTTGAGCCTCAATAAGCTCAAGGGTTGGTTCTATGCTGATTGGTTGGACCAAACTTTGTCACTTTGCAACTCACTTTTCTTCCTCCTACAAGCTTCTTCAAGTTCTCTCAATGGTATCAGAGCTAGATCAGGATGGGTGATGGCTTTCCCTCAATCAATGAGAAGCATGATAGATATAACTATGCAGCTTGGAAATCAGAATGGAGGCCTATTTGCAAGGTAGAAATATTCATGGAATTTTAGCAAGTGATGAGGTGTGCCTACTCCAAGATTCAAATGAGGAACTACGCAAGAGGAGACAGATAACTTCAAAGATCAACCACATGAAGACTCATTGCTTCTAATGAATCTAAGCCACAAAGAAGGTAAAGAAGATGATCATTTGTTCTACATGCATTCAAGATGTTCAATCAATGTTGCAGGAATCATTGCTCTTCTATCGGACTTGGAAAGTCCAAAGCATAGACATGAAGTACAAATAGGGGATGATACTAAGCATAATTTGGATAAGATTAGTATTTTCAAAGCTTCTAGTGGTAGAAAAAACATTCTAAGTAAGGTTCTCTATGTACCCACTATCACTAGAAACCTAATAAGTGTAGGCTGAATAGTTTAAAAATTGCAAGTTAGGTTCATCCAACATGGAGCTTTTTTGGAAGATCCATGTCAAGGCTTCAAGAAGATAGCTAGATGGTAGAAGCATGTTAGGCTCTTTACTTTTGAAGTAGGAGAATCCAAGAACATAGGGCTATTCAACTTTGGGTCGCAAACCCTAAGTGAGCTTGAAGTGTGGCATAAGAGATATGCTCATGTGAATGACATAACCTTGGAGAATATATGCAGGGATCAAAGTGTTCTAGGGGCTTCCAAAAATATCAAACCAACACATGATCAATAGATGTGATGCATGTTAGATTGGGAAGGCACAAAGACAACCATTCAACTATAAAGGCTACATCCACAACAACCTTTTGAACTTAATATACATTGATAAATGAGGACCAAGTCAAGAACATCCATTGGAAGGATCAAGGTATTATGTCTCAATTATTGATGACCATAATAATTGGACTATTTTGTACTTTATCAAAAGTAAGAATGAAGTGTTTCATTGCTTTAAAAAGTATCTAGCACATGTGGAGGACCATACAAGTAGATCACTCAAGAAGCTCAGATGTCATGAAGGGGGAGAATACTTCTCCAAGGAATTTTATGAGTTTTTGTAGGATAGAGATATCAAGAGGGAAGTGACTACCAGGTACTCTCCTCAACTAAATGGAACTACAAAAGAAGAAACAAAACATTGGTTGGATCAACCAAAACAATTCTTGAAGAGAAGAGTTTCCCAATTTATCTATGGGGAGAGGTTATTTCAGCTGTTGTGTACCTTGTCAATAGACTATAATCCAAATCACTTCAAGGTATGAGTTCTTATGAAGAATGACATGGAAGAAAACCTAGTCAAGGACATTGCAAGGTTTTTAATTGTTTAGCTTATGTTCATGTACTATCACAAAAAAGAGGTAAGAAAGATAAAAGGGCAACAAAGGCACTTTTTATTTGGTATGACTCAACTTCGATGGGTTGAAGGTTGTAAAATCCTTCAATCGAGCAATTCACTACAAGTAGGGATGTTGTGTTTATTGTATTTTTTTGAAAGTTCTTTAGGGGTAATTTGCCAATGTAAAAGCCTAGAGCTTTATACATTTAGAAGGAGAAAAGGGAGCTCAAATTCCACAAATTTAAGGTGGTTAATCTTGACAATCAATCACCTAAAATTAGATCAAATTAGATCTTCACTTTTCCTAGATTGTAGGAAAGTCAATTGATTCTCTTCAACAACCTATCATGCCTTCATTTGAATTCACAATCCACTTGCAAAAGTCATGGAGCAATTCAAGAGTCTATATAAAGAGTTCAAATCACTTTTATATTACATGGAAACAATATACATACACTTTTGGTCCTCATTGTCTTTTTTCTTCATTTCTCTACACCATCTTCTTCAACAACAGTGTACTTGTAGAGGTTGTTTCTCTCTATACAACTAAATTGGATGAATGAGCATTCACTCAAAATATATGTGTTTGGTTTATACGTAAACATTTTCAAATCATTTGGTTGAGAAGATTTGCAAAAATATAAAGTTTACTATCTTAGAGTCTATCTCTACGTAGTTCTTAAAAATAGGGAATATCTTTTTTGAGTGTCAAGTTCATTCCAAAAACATACCTTGTTTATTATTAGTACTCTCTTGCATTTTAGACACTAAACTTGATGTCTATTATTCCTCAAAAGGGAGACATTTCAATTGTAATCATGCCGGTTTTTGTGAGCATTTGAAATTGATTATTTCATCCAAAGATAGCAAGTTTTTTTATCTAGTCAATGTGCAAAACTATCTATTTTCTATCAACTCTTTCTCCTTTATTCTACAAATTACATAGTGGATTTTATTTCACTAATAAAATTCCTATAAAGTATATTTGAGTCTCAATAAGCTCAAGGGCTGGTCTTATGCTGGTTGGCTAGACCAAACTTGGTCATGTTGCAACTCACTTTTCTTCCTTCTACAAGCTTCTCCAAGTTCTCTCAGTGGTATTAGAGCTAGATTAGGATAGGTGATGGATTTCCCCCAATGATTGAGAAACATGAGAGACATAACTATGTGGCTTGGAAAATTAGAATAGAGGCCTATTTGCAAGGTAGAAATCTTTATGGAATTTTAGCAGATGATGAGGCTATGCCTACTCCAAGGTTCAAAGGAGGACCTACGCAAGAGGAGACAAATAAGCCCACACTTTGGTGTGCAATGGATGATCAAGCAAGGTCAAAGATACTAAAATCTATCTCTAACTTTCTATTACCACATATTAGAGGATGCAAGACATCTCAAGAGACTTGGGATGCCATAGAGACTTTCTTTTCTGCTAGTACAAAAATAAGAAAGAATCATCTTTGGCCCATGAGTTCAACCAAATGAAGAAGAAACCTAAACAAACTATCACAGAATTTATTACCAAGGTCAAGGAGATTGTAGATTTGTTAGCATCCATTGGAGTGTTGATTGAAGAAGAGGCCATCATGAGGCCGATTCTAAATGGAATTAGAAGTGATAAGCAATGCCAATCCTTCACCATGACCTATGATCTCATCATGGATGTGCAAACTCTAGACTTTAATATCTTTCTTGGGAAACTCTTCAATCAAGAGGCAAACACCGGTGGATTAGGGTCTAGTGCTAGTGTTCCAAGGAGGATCTATAACTTGCAGGGCAAAGACCATTTTGAAATCCAAAAATTTGATGGCACAAACTTTTCTCTATGGAAGAATCAGATTAAAGATGTGTTGATTCAAAGGAGGCAATGGAAGCCAGTAAATGGAATTTCAAAGAAGCTTGCTGACATGGATGAAGATGATTGGGATCAGTTAGATGAAATGGCCAAGTCTACCATTTGCTTGCATGTGGCAGATAATGTTTACTTTATAGTATTAGACTATGAAAGTGCAAAGGAGCTTTGGAAGATGTTATGCAATACATATGAAAAAGAGACGGCATCAAATAAAGTATATCTGATGAGAAAATTATATGACCTTTGCATGAAGGAGACATAGTGTTGCTCCTCATCCAAATGAGTTTGATGCTATATTCTCCCAATTACAAGCTAAGAAAATGGATATGGATAATGAGATGAAAGCAGTATTGTTGTTATGCACCCTGTCATCATCATGGGATACATTTTGCACAGCTATTAGCAATAGTGCACCTGGTGGTAAATTCGACTATGATGACATATGTGGAGCACTCTTGAGTGAGGAGATTCGTAGAAAATCCATGGTTGGTACTCAGAGTAGAGATTCATATAATGTTTGTGATTCTTACCAAACAAGAACAAGGAAAATAATGGTCAATGGAATAAGACTAGAAGTAAATCAAGGAAGAGGGATATCGAATGCGATTATTGTCATAAGAAAGGACACATGAAGAAAGATTGTTATGCATTAAAGAATGCTAAAGGTAAATGACAGAATGTTGATGGGCATGTTAAACAGTTACCTGCACCATCTACTTCGATTGTGAAGATTGAAGAAATTAATGCTATTTCTGATGATGCTAATGTGTTGACACTTGATAGTACTGTGCCAACTGATGCTCTTATGGCTGATTCTCTTTCCCACGCCTGGCTGCTAGATTCTAGTGCTTCTTTCCATGTGACACCACATAGAGAATGGTTCTCTAATTATGCAGCAAAGTCTCTTGGTATCGTGAGACTTGGTGACTCTTACTAGTGTGGTGTTGTGGAGATTGGAGATGTGGTTGTGCAGTTCATTGATGGTGCAAAATTTACTATGCATAATGTATCCCATGTACCTCAGTTATCACGTAGTTTGATGTCAGTTGGTCAACTTGATGATCTTGGTTACAAGGTAGTCTTCTATGCTCATTCCTTTCATGTATCAAAGGGCAATATGGTTATTGCAAAAGGAAGCAAAGTTGGCTCACTTTATCCTTTATTTGTATCACAGAAAGAACACTTGTTAGCTATTACTAAACAACCTATGGCTTGTATTTGGCATGGTTATTTGGGCCATATATCTTGTAATGGAATGGAAAATCTTTCTCGTTTTGGCTACTTACCTGTGTTATCTTTCTCTGATTTTTCATTTTGTGAGCATTGTCAATATGGAAAGCAAATTAGAAATGTGCATAGAATGCACATTGACTCTTCAATTCAGCCTTTAGATCTCCTTCATACAAATGTGTGTGGTCCTATGCCCACTAGGTCCTTAGGTTGTTCTCTTTACTTTGTCACTTTCATAGATGATGCTACTAGAAAGGTCTGGGTGTATCCTATCAAATCAAAGGATGAGGTATTCCCTACTTTCAGAAAAATGGCTTGCTTCAATTGAGACTGAAAAAGGAACTAAGTTTAAGGCTTTACGATCAGTTAATGGAGGTGAGTATAGCTCACATCAATTCAGCCTTTTTTGTGAGTCTAGAGGGATTTGTAGAGAGTTTATAGCTCCTTATAACCCAGTACAGAATGGTGTAGCTAAGAGGATGAATAGAACTCTATTCAAGATAGAGTAGTCTCTATGTTGAATCATGCAAACCGCTCACAAGGTTTTTGGGTAGAAGTAGTATTGATTGGAGTTCATGTGATTAACCTTTCACCTAGTATTGCCAAATGTTTGAAAGTGTCACAAGAGTTATGGACAAGGAAACCACCATATTATGATCATCTTTGAGTTTTTGGGTGTGAAGCATATGTTCATATACCAAAGAATCTTAGATAAAAGTTGGATCATAAGTCAAAGAAATGCATTTTTCTTGGATATGGTCGCGAAGGACAATTTGAATATCCCTTATGGGATCTTGAAACACGGTCAATGATCAGAAGTAGTGATGTCATTTTCAATGAGTCTAAGATGCATAAACAACCCATTAAGGAAGTTGAAGTGAGAAGAGTGGTGTTTGAGGATACTAGTCCTCTGGTTAGCATGCATTAAAATGCTACACATAGGGATGTTCAAGAGAATGTCCATTCATATCTATCTGCACATATTCCTGTTCAGCAACCATTCAGACGTTCTGCACATGTCTCACATCCACCTGATAGATATGTTCCAGGTTTAGATTTTGTTATGCTAATAGATGTCGGTGAGCCTTCTTGCTACAAAGAGGCTATGCAGACAGAGGATCATGTCAAGTAGGAGCGTGCCATGAAGAGTGAGTTGGATTCTATTCACAAGAATGGTACTTGGGATTTAGTACCTTTGCCAAAGGGTAGGAAAGATTTACCATGTAAATGGGTATATAAGCTGAAACTCACATAAGATAGTGCTTCTCCAAAGTATAAAGCACGACTTGTTGCAAAGGGTTTTAAGCAACAACATGGTGTTGATTTCGAATAAATCTTCTCTCTAGTGGTCAAGATGACTACTGTGCACATGTTGCTTGGATTCATTGCAATGGAGGACTTAGAGCTAGTCCAAATGGATGTGAAAACTGCTTTCTTGCATGGATATCTTACCGATGAGATCTATATGGAACAACTAGAGGGTTATGTAGTTCCTGGCAACGAAAGTCTAGTTTGTAAGCTTAAGAAGAGCTTGTATGGACTTAAATAGTCCCCTAGACAATGGTACCACAAGTTTGATGCTTTTATGAAGTCTCAAGGCTATTCTCGAAGCAATGAGGATCATTGTCTCTACACAAAGAGATGCTCAAGTGGAAGCTTGATATGCTTGATACTTTATGTCGATGATATGCTGATTGCTGGGAAGTTCTCTTATGATTTGTCAATTCTCAAAAAGAAGTTGAGTCAGACATTTGATATGAAGGATTTGGGGGATGCCAAACATATTCTTGGCATGCGCAGTGGGAGTTGTGACCAGATATATGTCTAATCCTGATCAGAAACATTGGGAAGCAGTCAAGATGATTTTAAGATATCTGAGTGGCACTAAGGACAAGTGTCTATGCTTAGGTAGAGGGAAAGCATCCATTATTGGTTACACAAATTCTGACTATGCTGGTTGTGTAGACAATCGTAAGTCTACATCCAGGTACATTTTTCATTTTGCTCGAGGTGCTATCTCTTGGAGATCTCGTCTTCAAGAATGTACAGTTGTTTCCACCACAGAAGCAGAGTATGTTGCAACAAGTGAGGCATGTAAGGAAGCGTTGTGGCTTTCTCGTCTTGCTTGTGATATGATTTTACCTCAGCATGTACCTCATTTTCTCAGTGATAGTCAGAGTGCTATTGCTTTGGCTAAGGATCCGGACTATCATGCAAAGAATAAGCACATTGAGGTGAGGTATCACTTCATTCAAGATTGCTTAGCCATTGAGCACATTATTCTTGAGAAGGTTCAAACTCGAGATAATGCTACAGATGCTTTGACTAAAGCTCTACCACAAGATAGCTTTCGACATTATTGTCGCTTGATGGGGGTTACTTGATTCATGGTCTTACGCAGTCACTTGTATACTGTGTAACATGCCAATCAGATGGGAGGTATAGTTTTTATACTTACACTCAGGTATTCTTTATCATTCTTTATTTTTCTTCCATAGTTACTTTGGCCATATTGGCCTTTAGTGGGAGATTGTTACGGTTAGTATCCATGTGAAAGGCCAAATGGCCACTGGACACTTCTTTGTATATGTTCTTTAATAAAGCATATAGCGTCCTGGTCATTCACAGACTATAAGTTCGATCGCATTTTGTAAGACCTGAGAAGTATATCTTCGTGCTCCCTGTGTACTTTGTTTTCTGCATATTCTTCAGTCTCTGTGCGGAGTACCATGTGCGGCCTTAGGAGTTCCATTTTCTACTCTGAGGATATCGTCGTGGAGCTCTCAATAAGGAGAGCGCACCATGGTGCATCACCATTGAAATACTTCAATGGCTACAAATAAATCACATTGATCCTCCAAAATGATTCCATCATTTGATCATCACAAACTCACTTTATCCAATCATTCACAGACTTTTGAGCCTTAATTTGCATGCGAATCTTGCATTGGATTCAAGTGTTTTGTTTTCCTCAAAAGGTGAGTCTAAAAAAACATCATCACCAAGAAAAACCAAGAAAAAATTAGAGAAATATAAAGTCTATTAAAAGTTTAAAGACAAATTATGTATTAGCAATAATGGGGCAAATATAGTGGCCTTTGAAGATCCTAAAATCTTTGTCACTGTAGCACAATGGCAAGTACCAACGTGAGGAGATCCACCTCATAATTGTCAATCTGGGAAGATGTGATGAAGGTAAGATGACCCTAAGCAAGTGAAGTGCATAAGTGAGTGAGTGAGAAGCACATGAGCATGCGCACACATACTCACACATGTGCACACAAGGCAAGACAAGAGATGGAGCAATGGAATCCTCTATTAGCAAACTAAACAAAAGTATACAAAGCTCAAGAACAAGTTCACTCTCCACCTAGCTAACCCCCAAAAATGAGCTCTCTAACTCTTTTTATAGTTTTTTGGCTAGTTTTGGCCCTATCCAGAGCTATTGTGTCTAGCCTATTTAAAACTAAGGTTCAAAGGCTTATTGGAGGGATGAAATGGAGTCTAAAAATCATGAAAATCGGTACATAGGCACTTCTCAAGCTTGACGACTCCTTGGCTTGAGCAAAATGGAGTTGAAAAAAATGTGAAATGATATTTACAATGGTTTTTAGTGATCAGAATCATTGTTTTTATAGGGATTTATTCTAAAAATTTGACATATAGTTCTTGGAGCTCCCTATATGCTCCCTCTTTTTGTGTATCCACTTCTTTGATGCGTTCATGTGCCTTTTGCTTAACCTTGAGTGTCAACACTTCCCCCTTCTTGGGTTTTTCATCCTCGACAGACCCTTGTTGTGGTGGGCATTCCATTTAGTACTGTGAGAGGTAGTGTCAAGCATGAATCCATAAGAGCGGTCTATTTTTCTAATGTAGCCCGGTCGGTTGTCCTCGAGTCTTCTATCATTGCTATCATGTGCAAGTTTTTATCCCTTTGCATGTACTTCTTCCTTGGATTCCAGCATGATGGTGTAATTGTGAGCTTCCCAAAATTGCTAGCTGCTCAAAAAAGGTTGTCAATGTTGATTTTTGAGTAGCTATCGACGGTGAATTATTCATAGGCACTTATGTTGTAACATTAATGTCCTCTAGATCTTTCAAACATGTGTGTCACAATTTTCATGCCAAGTACCTGTAACCCATAATCAATGATGGATAAGTGTGTCAATGCATGGGTTGAAGAAAATATGTGCCTTGTGCACAGCCTTGTAATGAGGCCCTATGCATGCTTACTAGGGGATGATTTGTAAGAAGTATGGTGCAAAAAATTGGGTCTTGAGCTAATCTCTGAAGGGTATGTTGATGAAGAGGTTTCATAATCTATCATTGTTATAGTGCTACCCAAGTAGAAGATTCTTACCATGGTGAATGGCAAGTTGGTGTTAGTGTTGTACTCCCATCATGGTGATGGACCGTTGGCTTGTCTTTCGTTTTTTATGGATGTCCTTGTTGAGGGTTCACCGATGAGATTCGTTGAGCACATGGTCTTGTATCTCATTTTTGCATCTCCTCTTTTTTTCTTTTTTTTCTAGAACAATGGCACAAAACAAGAAGAAATAGGTTAGTATCAATAAAATATTTTACATATGTCAAATGTCTCATGTCCCTGGGATTCTCAATTGTGTTTATGCATGGCCTTGTAATGTAGCCCTATATTACTGCATAGCATGGAAATGCATGATGTGAATGGGCAAGGTTATGCCAAGGGACATTGTTGGAAGCAGCCAGAGGCACAGACGACGCGGAAGCATGTAACAACGGAGCAGGGAGCCAGTCGGATCAATTTTCCAAACAAATATGTTTCTTATTACCTCTTCAAACATCCAACAGTGATCTTCATCACTCTTGTAACATATGTAATATAGACAAAACCTCATTTTGTAATTCATAGCTCCATTTTGTGCAAGCCGAGGAGTCCTCGAGCTTGAGGAGCTTAGGTAGAATGCGCGTACCAATTTTCGTTATTTTTAGACATCGTTTACCCTTCCAAATAGCCTCTAGGACATATTTTTTAACTAGGCCGGTCACTAGATGTGAAACCGGTCAAAACTAGTCTAGAAACTATAAAAAGAGCTAGAGAGCTCATTTTTGAGGTTGGTTCATTTTGGTTAGTGTGAGCATAGAGCTAGTTGGAGCTTGTAAGAGTATTCTCGAGTAATAGAACTATTTTCCCACCTTCCATTGTGTCTTGCTTGTCTCTTCCTTGTGTGCGTGTATGTGTGTGTGCATACTTGTGTACTTTCACTCACATATTTGTACCATCACGTGCTCATAGTCTTCATACTAGTCCTCACGTCTCCACGGATTGACATTTACGAGGTGTATCTCCTCACGTTGGTACTCGCCATTGTGCTAGAGCAACACCAAATTTGGCGCCGTTGCCGGGGAGAGAGCTTGGAGGACGAGCGTGTGACGGTAAGAGTATAGCAAGAAGTGGCGTTGGAAGGTAAAAATTTCAGTTTTTGTTGTTGTTTTTATTTAGTTTTTAGTGTTTTTCACTCCCCCCACACTCCATCTTCATCACCGCATCATCATCTCCATTTCCAAAAAAATCAGAAAATTCACCATATCTCCCCATTCACCTCATTTTCCCTCATTTGTGCATGCGAGAGAGCGAGAGAGAATTTTTGTGCTAGTGTGTGCTTGTGTTTTCTTGAGTTTTCTTGCAGGAACAGGGATCCAGAGCATCAGGAAGCTTGGGAAAAGGTAAAATTTCACTCTCTGTCCAAGATCTGCCGAGTGTCTCAGACCATCGCGATGGTCTGCAACCTTCGGTATTTTTTGTAGGCGACCACACCACGAGGTAGGCGACCCTTGCATGTGTAGGAATCCATAGTTGCATTCCAAAAAATCATTGTTTGGTGGACCATCGCGACGGTCACTGACCATCGCGATTGTGTCACACCATCGCGATAGGCTCACGCCATCGCGACGGCCTGGCCGGACCATCGCGACGGTCACTGACCATCGCGATTGTGTCTCGCCATCGCGATTGGCTCACGCCATCGCGACGACGGTGCCACGTGGCAAGTCACGCCATCGCGACGATGCTAAGTCACGCCATCGCGATCGTGTAATTCCAGACCATCGCGACGGTGTTACTCCACGCCATCGCGACGATACCCTTAGACCATCGCGACAGCCCGAAAAATTCAGACCATCGCGATAGGCTCACGCCATCGCGCCCAGACCATCGCGGTCAGACCATCGCGACGGTGTAAGTTCACGCCATCGCGACGGTCCTGACTCACGCCATCGCGATTGTCTCAGACCATCGCGACGGTGTAAGTTCACGCCATCGCGACGGTCCTGACTCACGCCATCGCGATTGTCTCAGACCATCGCGACGGTGCAAGCTCCACGCCATCGCGATTGTGTAAGGCTCACGCCATCGCGACGGTCCCATTTCACACCATCGCGATTGTGTGAACCCACGCCATCGCGATTGTGTAAGGCTCACGCCATCGCGACGGTCTCATTTCAGACCATCGCGATTGTCCGAATCCACGCCATCGCGACGGTCCCATTTCACGCCATCGCGATTGTGTGAACCCACGCCATCGCGATTGTGTTAGGTCACGCCATCGCGACGGTCTCAGACCATCGCGATTGTCTCAGACCATCGCCAATTTTGGACTTCAATTTTTGACCAATTTTGGGGCTATTTTTGAAAAATTTTTGGACCATTAGACTCATAAGAGACCCCTTAGCCTATATTTGAAGGAAAATCTGATTGTCAGTTTTTACCCCCCAGGGCCTGAACGCTCATAACTTTTTCATCCGAAGTCCGTTTTTTGAGCTTAATAGCTCGTTAGAAAGCTTGTGACGAGTACTACGTGACCTCAACTGTTTTTTTCTTAAAGGATACGTCTATTTTTTGATAAACTATTTTGAGGTTCACACAGTTTGGGACTAGGAAGCTAGGGGGTACACATTGAAAATTTGGGCAAAAAGGGGAAAGGACTTAAATGATATATAGACTCAGGTATTTGATCATCCTGTGAATTGGTCTAACATTGGAATTTCCCAGGTCTAGCGAAGGCAATCAAAGGCGAGCAAGCAAGGCAGTGAAGACATCAAAGCTTGGGAAGCGCGGCTTCTTGGGCAACAGGGCATCAGAGCAACAGCAAAGCCGACTCGAGGTTGGAAGATTACTCAACCCCCTCAGTCAATTCTTAGCTTAGGATAAACGGTAGCATTGTGGATTTAAGACGATAGGAACACCTCAAGTTCAAGATAAGTAATTTTTTCAAGTCCAAGACTAAAGGTGTGTGTGACGAAAACCTAAAGAAAAGAACCTAAGTCTGACGGAACGAAAACTCAAAACTATAACGGAAAGTCGAATTCCTGACGCATCTATTAAGACAAGAATCCAAAGAAAATTAAAAAGAATCAAGAAAGTAATAACAAAGAACCAGTGACGATCTGAGCGTGTAATTGAGTGAGCAAGGAAGAAAATTAATGAACCTTAGATCGGGCAAACATATAGGCAAGTCAGACAGACGAAGCCTTAGATCATCAGAGGCTAGTGTAAGAACTACTGCTCGATCGTGGGCTCAGCAATTGAATAGTAATTACCCCAACGAGAGCTCAGATACTAGCGAATCAGAAATGGCATTTAGCACAGACAGACCAGAAGGAGGGTCTAACGTAGCATACTTAGAAAGACCAGAAGGACCCTACAGAACACAATTAGAGTTTCTCCGAACCAACCGACTAGGTGCTCGCATCTATGAGGATGGTTTGCGAAGACAAGTGGTGCAACTGCACAACCCCGATCAACCCATTGGATTGGAAAGACCAGTGGTGAAATTTGAGAGGGACGCTTACATAGACAAAGAAGGAACCATGTACGTCCTAAGTACGCAGCCAAATGATACGAACGAGTTTGGCGTAATTCAATTAGAAACGGAAACTAAATCTCAAGGGAAAGAACCATTAGAAGAGCCTAGAACACCTAGAGGGAAATCTGTACTGACACGAGTACTAATCCCAGAATGGATCCCTCAGGACAACAGAAGCATCGAGTTGTTGGTAAATAAAGAGACAGATGAAGCCTTTTGGAGGTACAGAAAGGAACACCCTAGTGAGGTAGGTAGCATCACAATCTACGAGTTCAAGGACCCGGATACACCTGGAAAGGTTGTATACCTGGATGAGACTTCAGAAAGAGTCTTTGTGGTGCCTGACCATGCTAGAAACACATACACATGGAGAGGTGACGTGATATTCCCTCCATCTAGAATGAACATGAATACAAGTCAACAAGGGGCTGGAACATCATCAGCCTTTGGAAATCAAAGAGAAAAGAATAAAGAGAGACCCGAAGTGAGCTTCACTCATCCCATAGGGAGAGATAGAACAACCGCGGATAGACAAAGAGATCATGGAATACCAGGTGGTAGAGATGATTTTCCTCTACCTAGACCACGTGAACACACAAGAATATTGAGACCCACTCAATTAGTGAAATCCATGAAAAATTATTTTGATGGGACAGGAGATCCCTATGATCATGTCGCAGAATTCAAGCAAGTACTAAGAGCAGAACAAGTCGAAGACATGTTCACGCAATACAACGCATTTGGACTAACGTTAAAGAATACCGCTTTAACTTGGTTCCAACCATTGCAACAAAGGCAATTTAGAGACATTCATCACCTTTTGGAGGCATTCATCACTGAATTCTCTAAAAGTGGGATTAGACATGACACGTCTTCGTTGATTCATAGCTTTAAACAGACCCCTCAGGAAACGGTTAGACTCGCAGGACGTAGGTTTAGACAGTATGTGGAACGATGTCCAATGCAAGAGCTACCCTCACAAGCCAAACAAGTGTCATTGTTCCTAGATGGCTTGTTGAGCTCTAAACTACGCTCCTATGTGTACCTAAAAGAACCCAGAACGCTAGAGCAGTGTGTGAGAATTTGCATAGACATTGAGGACAATTTAGGAGACGAGTTGGAACTCTCAAAGGTCTATAAGGACTCAGACTGTTCTTCGCTAGCATCCACAAAATTGTCCAATTCGATAGAGGACCTAGCAGAAAAAGTGGCCCAAAAACTAGGAGTTTCTAGTAAACAGGTGCCCAAGCTACCGACTAATGTACGTTGTTACACTTGTGGTGGAAATCATTTGGCAAACGTGTGTCCCAATGCACCACAACCTCAAGCCAACCCTAGTGGCCAATACTGTACAATTGAGAGAAGATACACGAATCATACGGCTCAAGACTGCCCATACAACAAACAAACCGTGAGACAGAACTACCCGCAAGCATACCAGCAGCCAGGTAGGTATCAAGGCCATTACAATGCTCAGCCTTATTACTATAGGCCTCCTCAGAACTACCCTTACCAGGCTCAACAGAGACCTCAACCTGTCTTAGCTCAGCAGCCACCACCACCAGCAAATGTCATCCCAGTCAAATATACTGCTGCAGAAGAGAACCTAAGTAGGGCCTTAGTGCCTTCTTCACCTTTGATCACAGAGAGTGATCCAACCTCAAACAGTTTTGATTCTACGAATATAGATAGTCCACCTGCATATTACACGGAGTCACCAGAACACGTGGAGACATATAATTATGATAGTCCATCAATGGAACCTAGTTGGGAGCCAGACTATGCTAATGTGATGTACGCAAACCCAAATCCACGGCCCCAATTGAGACAACAGAGACCACAGGGCCCTAGAGGACCATGCTTTAGGTGCCAAGGAGATCATTTCATAAAGGATTGTCCACACCCTCCAATAACACGGCAATCACAGTACTATAACATCCAAGGCTTTTGTGCCGATTGTGGCAAAGAGCACATAATCAAAGATTGTCCTAAGAACCCAGTTAACACTTCGAATGTGACACCGATCAACGTGATAGGTATTGTAAATAGTGCAGATGGATCCAATCCGACCTACGTGCCTATCCAAGCTATAACTAGAGCCCAGGCGCTCTTACAGAACCAACAGCTTAATCAAGAGAAGGTAGCTAGAACCAGTGAAGTTGCAGAATCTAGCAGTAAAAAGACGAAATCTTGGAAAGATTCTAGAGAAAGAATTAAGAGAAAATGGAGTAAAAAGATAACTGAGTTGGAAGGAAGTTTAAAGGAATCTAGAGCCAAAATCCAAGAATTGACCTCACAGGAATTGAATCAAGAGAATCCAGCTCAGAAATCAGGATCAGTTTTAGCGGAACCCATACCCGAAGATCTAGACATGATGTTTCGTGCATATGAGGCTAGATTAAAAGAGGGACCTCAAGTAGCGGAAATGAGTAAGAACTACCCTCGAGCTGATCTGGAAATTGAGAGAACTAAACTTTGCATGAAGATGGTAGAACTAGCACAAGCTTTGTTCGAAGCCTCTAGATATCTCAATTGGACTAACATGGCAAAACCGGAACTACACTTCCAAGGACTAATGGAGAGGTTAGAATCTTTGATTGAAAGCAAAGAGAAAAAGGATCAGCATAGGAACCCTATTGTCCCAGAGACACAGGAAAGAAATGCACCATCCCTGTCTCAAGTACCCAATACAGAAAGTCAAGACAACTTGTCTTCCATACATAGGTACTCACATGAATTTTTGAGAGAAATCCAGGAAGAGAAATGGAGAAAAGAACAAGGAACTCATCCTCCTATTCAAGAAATAGATGATTTGCAGGAGCAATTTCCCCAAGATATTCCCTCTATATATGATGATGTAGAGGAAGAACAACTGAGTGAGCACACAGACTTTGAATCTAATTCTTTACAAGAATTACCTCAGTTCACAGGACCTTGGGAAGCAAAGTCTATTAATATGAGAGCACCCACGATAATAGTGAGGAATGAAGAATCAGTAATCCCTAGAAACACGGAAGTGATCAAGAAAACTAAGGTACAATGTAACCTCACTCTGGAGGAGTTATTGAAGGTAAAACCAGAATTGTGGAAGCACGTAGCAAATCAATTCCCCGAGCTTGCTACTACTCCCTCACAAATAGGATCACAAAACAAGGTACCAGAGATACCCGTGGAAAAGATCGGAGATGTAAGCGAAGGAGAGGAAGGTAACACTTATCTCCCAATAACCCATCAGGGCTACACCACGAAAGCCATCTTAGATTCAGGAGCCGGAGTAGCCATCGCTACCACCGCTTTATGGAAACGTTGGGGTAAGCCAGCATTAAGACCCACCAGGATGAAGCTACAAATGGCTGATGGACACATAGAAAAACCATTAGGCTTACTGGAAGGAATATCTCTCACCACGTGTGGTGTAGAATTTGAGCATACCTTTGCCATTTGTGATTTCAGTAAAAACCATGCATATGAGATGATATTGGGACGACCATTCATGCGTCAGTTGCAAATTGTACAAGATTGGGGAACTAATTCTTTGTACTTGCAACATTTAGGAGTGACTACCAAAGTCAATCTTAAAGACTATTCACATAGAGATGTACCCCCAATACAATGGAATACCATCCATAAGACACAAGTAGAGACGGAATCCGTGCACTCATTAGAATCAGATCCTTCTTGGTTGCACGAGGATACTCATTTATGGATGTGTAAAGTTGCAAAACAAGAGGAAGAACGATTAGAAGCAAGGACTTTAGGTGCAGAACAACATCCACGAACCCTTCAAGATCCAGCTTACGCACCTGTAGTATTCCCTGACGAGGAGTTTGAACCCCATGGTTGGGCAGAAATCCTAGCAACCATGGACGTAGCCATCAATGAAGAACAATGGACACCCCACTGTGACGAGGATGGCTATGACATTTCAGTTTTCACGATAGAGCCAATCATGTGCGATGCAATTTTAGAAGAGTGTGAACCTAACACTGATGCATTTGAGGATGCAAGCGAATTCGAATTAGAATCAATTATCATGGACCCATCCTTTGCATCAGAGGAAGAATATTTCTACGAAGTAGAGACTCACACTCAGAGACACGAGGAAGTTATGAATGACGTGAGAATAGTCACTCAAGTGACTAATAAAAGTGAAGGCAAGAAAAGAAAGAAGAAAGAAACCATGACAGAAAAAGAAGAATCTTTAATTGAAGTACCCGAGAACTTCAAGAAATATGAAATTGAAGATAGAAGAATCATGGTACGAATGCCTAATAGGAAGGCGAATGACGGACAAGTATATGATAACCGAGAGAAAACCAAGAAAATAGTAGTTGCCATAGAAGGAGAAGAAGAAAAATGTACCTACATAGGGCATGATTTGACAGCTGAAGAAGAAGAAGAGTTAGTTGCTCTATTGCGCGAATATAGAGATGTGTTTGCGTGGAGTTACAAAGATTTGAAAGGAGTAGATCCAGATATATGTTCTCATAGAATCCCTATGACTCCAGATGCAAAACCTACGAAACAAAAACCATACACATACAATGATAACTACGCTGCGAAGATTAAAGAGGAGATAGACCGGCTGATAGAAGCAGGATTCATTTACGAAATTGAGCATACCGAGTGGGTATCCCCTATTGTGGTAGTGCCCAAGAAGAATGGAAAATTGCGTGTGTGTATTAACCTTAAAAAAGTTAATGCCGCCACGATTAGAGACAGTTATCCTCTTCCTATCACAGAACATCTATTGGAAAGAGTTGCGGGCAAGGAAGTTTACAGCTTTCTTGATGGCTTTTCAGGCTATAATCAAGTAGCCATTGCTCCAGAAGATCAACACAAGACGGCTTTTGCCACTGAATGGGGCATATTTGCATTTCGTGTAATGCCATTTGGCTTAACAAATGCACCCGCCACTTTCCAGCGACTCATGTGTCATGTTTTTAAGGAATTCTTACGCAAGAGTTTGGAAGTTTATGTTGATGACATATGTGCTCACTCTAATGTAAGACAGACGCATATCCTAGAGTTAAGACAAATATTTGACAAATGTCGAGAATATCAGGTTTGTTTGAACCCAGAAAAATGCGTTTTCATGGTCAGACAAGGCAAAATTCTAGGACACATTGTGTCAAAAAATGGAATCTCTACGGATGAAGAAAAGGTGAAGGTAATTGCGGAATTACCTAGACCAACTAATGTGAAAGAGGTACAGGCATTTATGGGCCATTGCGGATATTATAGGAGATTCATACACATGTATGCAATCATAGCCAAGCCATTGTACTCTCTTTTAACTAATTTCGAATGGACAGATGAATGTGAAAATTCATTCAATGAACTTAAACGACGTTTGTGCTCAGCACCTATATTGACTACCCCAGATTGGAGTAAGCCATTCCATGTACATGTGGATGCATCCAATTACGCCATAGGATGTGTGTTAGCACAACCCACGAGTGAAGGTAACATAGATCTCCCCATAGCTTACGCGAGCAGACAATTGAACGCAGCAGAAAGAAATTACACCACGACGGAACGAGAAGGATTAGGGATGATCTACGCAGTAAAGAAGTTCAGGCACTACTTGTTGGCCAACAAATTCAAGTTCTTTACAGATCATCAAGCCCTATTGTACTTAGTCAACAAGCCATGTAACACGGGATGATTGATACGTTGGTTTCTATTACTCATGGAGTATGATTTTGAAGTAGTAGTCAGGAAAGGAAAGACACATCTTAGACCTGACCACCTTTCAAGATTAACATCAGGAGAAGCTCCTCAAGGAGTAATGGATGATCTACCAGATGCATATTTGTTTAATCTTGAGATAGCACCAGAATGGGCTAAGTCTATAGTACCTATTCTCACATATGGACCCAAGAACCCTAGGATAAAGATCAAAGAAGGAGAGATTACCAAGTCTCAGAGATACCAAATCTTAGCAGGAAGCATATATAAACAGGATAATCAAAAGATTCTTGCTTGCTGTGTAGATGAATCAGAACACGCGAATTGGTTGCAATTAGCACACATAGGTGCATTAAAGCAACATCATTCGAAACATCGAACATTACAGACTCTGCAGAGATTAGGAGTATATTGGCCTTCAATGGAGGCAGATGTCTACAAGTTGTGTAAAGAATGTCATGTTTGTGGTGAAAGACCACCAGTAGAGCACGCTACGTTATATCATGTGTCTCTCACACCAGACTGGAGTGAACCTTTAGTGACATACTTGAGGACGAACACATTCCCTCAAGGCATGACCATAGCTCGACAACGTAGTCTGGAGCAGGAAGCTCAAGACTATTCACTTATTGGCGATAATCTATACAAAAGAGGACGAGATGGATATCTAAGACAATGTGTTCATGAAGGCGATTATCTGAGCATACTAGAGACTGCACACCAAGGTGTTGCAGGAGGTCATTTTGGACCCGATAGGGTAATCAAAGCCATTCTCTTTGCAGGATTATGGTGGCCCACTCTTCACATGGATGCTCATACCTATGTAAAGAGATGTGATGTGTGCCAAAGAACTCAGTTTCCTATTCGCAGAGATGAAATGCCATTGAAACCCATGATGGGCGGACGTGCATTTTCTAAGTGGGGTATAGACTTTGTAGGACCCATTAACCCCCCTGCAAAAGGTACACATGCGGAGTACATTATTGTTGCCACAGATTATCTTACGAAATGGGTAGAGGCAAAAGCCACGAAAAAGAATGATGCACACACAACTGCAAAATTCTTATTTGAAAATGTCTTTACAAGATATGGATTGCCTATAGAGTTAGTGAGCGATCGAGGCACTCACTTTCTAAACCAAGTCATTGAATATTTGTTACAGGATTTTATGGTGATTCACAAGAAATCCGCACCATATCATCCTCAGGCCAATGGTCAGGCTGAAAGCACTAATAAGATCCTTTGTAACGTACTGACGAAACTCGTGAACAACAAACGTTCAGATTGGGACAAACAGTTACACCACGCTGTTTGGGCATATCGAGTGGCCTACAAGACCGTACTCAATGCAACTCCCTTTCAGATGGTTTTTGGTCAAAATGCAGTGCTTCCTTTGGACTTCTTGATACCGACCCTTAAGGTTGCAGAAGAACATCAGTGGACCGGCCATGAATTATCAACGAGAATAATGGACTTGGAACGATTAGGAGAAACTAGGCTAAAGGCAGCAGCAGGAATATATGCAGCGAAGAAGCGACAGAAAGCATATTTTGATGCACATGTGAAGGATAAAGGCCTAAAAGAAGGAGATTTAGTGCTAGTATATACGCTGAAACAACATGCACGGAAGTTAGAAAAGCGAGGTTACGGACCTATGATCATTAACAGACTCTCAACAAGTGGAGCAGTACAGTTAGCCACCTTAGAAGGAGACGTAATGCCTAATTATATTAGTGGCTGTAGAGTCAGGTTATATCAGGAACCTCTTACGGAGGATATGCTTAGACGACTCACATTGGCGAAGAAGCGTAAGGAGGAAGAAAATAGAATACGAGCGGAAGCTCAGGCAGAAGCAATAGAGCGCATTAAACGCATGAAGCTAAGAAGACAAGGACTAGGGAGAGAACATTATAACTATCTAGAAACTACACCCAGATACCCCATGGCCATGTGTCAAGTAAAGTCAACCACTCATCCTAGTATAGTGGACAGGAGACCATTCATTACAGTTAGGCTAGAGCACGGCAACCCTTGCCAAGAGCTCAGGGCTTTAATTGACTCAGGTGCTGCAACTAGTGCGATTAGATGGTCCCACTATAAGGATTCAGGAATAGAAATGCGGCCAATTGAGGCATACCTCATAGGGCTAGGAGGCATGGAAACCCCTTGCATGGGTGAAGTGGACCTTCCTATCCTCATAAAGGATGTGACCATGACGGCGAAACTACTAGTGTGCCATGATGATGACCTGATAGAACCCCTAATCCTTGGCCAAGATTGGCTATACGATCACTCAGTGGACCTAAATCTTAGACAAGGCTCCTTACAAATTGGAACCTTAGAGCAGAAGCGAATGATACCCCTTGACTTCCCTAACGGCACTCTGCCTGACGGTTGTGACCCTAGACCCTATGAAACGCATGCGACGGAAGACCGGAAGATCTTTAGTCAGCTCAGTCACGTTACGTCTACACCAAACCACTCGGGCTTGGCCATGGACAGTTGTCGATCAGAAGGACGACAAGAGATCTTTCCTGGGACTTCCTGCAAACTAGAAGAGACAGCTACCCAACCACTAGGGCAGATGGACACAATCAGCGGTCAGGTGGGTTGCATCAGCGGCCAAATGAGCACGACAACCTGCGGTGCTCATTCTTCCAAACTTGCTGCGGACTGGCCTAGATTAAAGATAAAGAACAGATCACTTCCTAATGGGCAGGTCACGCAAGTGTTGGACCTCCCTTCTTTTCCAAAGCAGAGTGTCCACCGGACCTCTCAAACCCAACCACGAAGGAGTCGACCACAACAGAGGAACCAAGACCGACGACACCACCAGATAAGGCAAAGACACCAGCAGTATCAACATCATAGAACAAGTGGCACGAGACAAATATGGGTGCAAAAGGGACAGCAAACACAGCCTATCAACAACACTGCAGAAGAAAGCAGGACAAAGTTTCAACAAAAGCAGAGTCAGCAGACAAAGTCCTCTCGATCTTCTTCTACAAGCATCATTACTCGACAAATTTGGATCGCCAAGAAATATCTTACCCATAGACCCACACCCACGCAGATTTGGGTACCCAAACCATGTATCATAGCTCAAAGCCATGTAATATATATCCCTCAGAAACCTTTTCATCCTTCAAAACCACCAAACCCGATACCGTTTTTTGCCCCTCAGCAGAAACCCACCACCCACTCCAAGATCCTCAGGAAATGGATACCGAAACGTGTCCAACCGTCTCCCCCTAACCCCATGTCTGATAGAACTACCCCCCGACTAACATACAACCTTGTACTAAATCACTAACCTTCAAACCTTGTACAAATTCACACACCATCATCACACGTCACTTATAATCTCATCTCATCAAGGAATGTATGCATAATCTGACCATGTAGGTGTCTAGAGACCTGCACTAGTGCTGCAAGAAACATTGCATACATCACATCACAGCACTTGGCTACACGGGTTACGCATCAGTTATGGAAAGGGATTGCGGTCTCACTTTAATGGGATCATAATTAATTTCCATGCTAATGTGTTAATCTTTTGTAGCAGATCTTTCTCATTAGCGCATCAGTCACCATGCAAACCGACGAAGGAACATCAGGAGTAGGCCCCAGTGTAGCGGCTGTGCCCCTCAACGTGCTACGAGCAGAGTCCCACCCGACTGCTCCACCACCGGAATTTCAGGGATTTCCAGGGCCCATGCCTATCGACAACCCACCCATGGGCTACACTGAAAAGATACACAGGAACTCACATTGGTTTCAGGGCCTTGCAGGACCCCTTGCGGACGCGGATTTTATATTTGAATCCTCTTTGACATTTGATGACCGCACGTGGGGAAAATACCAGTTTTTCTCCAGAGAATTCGAAGCCCTACAGAGCACCCAGGATTTAACTCATGTTTGGGCCAGAGCAGGCTTCACAGAGTATTTCAGTGATCCTCTGCCCAAACCGGATTTTTACAGGTGCTATTACTTAATCACTACCCTACTGGCCTCAGAGAATAAGGACATCCCAGGGACCTTCATATTGCCTACTCTAGTGGATGATCCACCTTACAAAAGGTTCTACCTCTCAAAGGATTTGATTAGAGCTGCCATCAAGATACATGGAACCCACACTCCAACGGAAAAGGAACGGCTAGTCCCAGAGCAGATGAAGCGTGGCGATGTAACGAAGTGGGAGGATATCTCGGCTATAACACCTGAGCTCTCTAAGCCATTACGGATATGCATGCAGCATTTTGCTTTCCCAGCTCAGGATCGTTTCACTATGCCCCACAAAAGAATCTGGTTTGGCTTATACTTGGCATGTACGGGACCTCAGACTGTCGATCTGGCGAGTTGGATAATTGATCAACTGTATTTGGCACAACACAGATGGGAACGAAAGAAAGTGCTTAATGGATGTTGTGCACTGACAAGAATTGTTTATATGTGCTTGGCTTATGACTTGCCAATTGAGCGTGCATTAACAGGAGAAGAGCTGAAGGCATTCAAAGGGACGACGAAAAAAGCCAGGAAGCCCAGCAGAACACGGGCAGGAAAGCGCATGAGAGGCACCATCCCTTGCCTTCAAGTGCCAGAGTCGCCATCACCACAACCATCTCCAGAACGACCACAGACAGAAGCGGCTCCCACAGTACAACCTATTCGCATAAGGTTGTCCAGACCAGTGGTTACGGAGGCCACCACTAGTACCGCTGCACCTCAGGCAGCTGCCACCACAGAAGCTCAAACAACTATTGGTGCGGAAGCCTTTTCTTTCCCGATACCACACATGGAGGCAGAACCATTAAATACAACTTTCGATTTTGAGATGCCGGATGCATTCTCAAATGAGTTCCAGTTTTCAGAGGCACAGATGTTCTCCCAAGAATATGAACGCCCCAGTTACCCTACCACACCGCGGGATCTGCCACAAGGACAAGCTGTGTCGAGCTCTGAAGAAGAAAGAACCGAAACAGACGACGAGGAAGGCGACGATGAAGCGAGCCAGGGCTCACAAGACGGACAGACAGATGGCCAAGGCCAACAAACTGACGCACACGGCGACACCAGCACATATGAAGAAGAGACTTTCGAAGCCGCAGCATACACGCTGGCCATAAAGAAATTATATCGTACCATGGAGAAAGTCTGGGCCCGGAAGAAGTTAACTGAAGAGGAGAGCCAGGCATTAATTGAACAAGAACTCATCTCCGGAGGATTCGAAGACGCATACATCAGAGGGTTCAGGGAGTTAGTCAAATCAGTAGGCTCCCATGAAGCACTCTGGTTTTTACAAAGAAAGCAACTACCACAGTTTGATCCCCGCCGAGTGCGACTACTTTCAAAACCCGGAGAGTATATTCGCGTGCCAACAGGAGCTCAGTCTTCAGCACAAGTCAGGGAGGCACGCCTCGTCCCCGAAAGTTCAGTGACCGCAGCACCCATCCTTGTAGATTCCCCACCACGTACCACTGTTGTACATACCACTACTACTTTCGAAGTAACATCCACGTCCTCTACTCCTCTCTCACCTCATCTTTCACCAACCCATCCTGTATCCCCCGTACACCCACCCACTTCCCCCACAGCCTCACCAGTTCAAGGCAACCCACCCTCACCCTTTGCCTTACCAATTCATACTTCCATGCCCACACCCAACCCTCCGCATCCATATGTTAACCCCTTCACCCCTTCATCCTTCCAAGCTTTTCCCACACCTTTAAGACCCCCTTTCACATTTCCACCACCATTAACCTTCTCACCAGTTTCACCACCCCAACCTACCATAACCTCTAGTTCCCCGTTTCACCAAGCTGCTCCAGCTATCCCCCCTGTAAATTATTCTACATTTGTAAATCCCGTCTTCACACCTACACAACCACCCACTTACACACCGCTTTTCACAGTCACCGCACTAGACACGTCCACTGACATGGACATCTCACCACCCACTGCACCATCACTCACTTCACTCACGGCACAAACATTCTTAGGCACATCACAATTTTCAACAATCACTACATCATCCACCTTCCCATCCCCATTCCCCGTTCCCATTGCATCCACACCAACTGCATCTTCATTTAGCACCCCGTTAATACTATCACCCATTGTAGATAATGCATTCCGACAAATGTTCATGTGTATGACGCAAGTAAGGGATGAGTTCACATCTCTTGGTGATAATTATCAGCAGCTGCAAAGGACAACCAATGACTTACAGTCGCAGCTTAATTTATTGTCTATAGAGAATGCCTCACTAAACACCCGCTACCAGGAATTACGCGAGGCATATCACAAATTGGAGTTAGAAAGCGAAGAAAAGACCAAGGAAGCCACTGCTGACTTGGATAATTTATTAAGAGCCCAGACAGTCCGCAATGCAACGCTAACACGAAACATGGGCTTACTAAGAAGACACCTAGCCGCAGCAAAAGAGGAGAACCAGAGACTCCAAGAACAGAATAGAGAGTATTTAGAAGCGGCATTGGACCATCCAGAACAACCATTAAGTCCTAGCAGATTCAAGGCAATCCCATCTGAATCGATGCGGATGTTACTAGATGACCACGTTCGACTGCTAGAGGACTACGATCGAATGCACGAAGAGCATCAGAAGCTAAAAGAAGATCACAAGTTACTACTACTCAGAGAACCGGCACCACAACAACTACCAGTGGTAGCAGAAGTACCAGAACCTGTGGACCCCTCTCCTGAACTCATAGAGGAACTCCACGCACTACGGGCCCAGGTAACAACTCTCCAATCACGCATAGATATGTATGAAGCACCACCAAGGCCAGACTCCCCACCTGAGCTACCAGCTGAGGAAGAAACCGTCACTATCCCGGTGGAGGAAACATTTGAAGAGGCATACGAACCGATACCCATCCCAGGCGGACGTGTCACGGCCGAAGGCCAGATGACCTATGAACTACCTACTCCCGCGTGGATGAAGACAGTGGAAGAACTCGGAATGACACACTCGGCCAGAGTAGAGGCACAATTACAGGCCATGGCCATGATTGAAGAGAGGATTTTACAGTCACCATTTTTTGCTCAATTGGCCCCGCGACGATACATATCTGGGCACGAACTTCAATATAAACCGTACTTCATGTTAATGGCTGAATATCAGCTCGCTATAGAGAAAGAAACCGGCATGAAACCCACGCATGCCACTCAATTTGAGCCGGCGGACTTGCCACCAAATGCGCAAAGAGGAGAAATCCATCAACCTGATTGGCGCAAGGATCTTCTTCAGAAGTACCCAGAAATGATGAGCACATGGGTGAAAGCGCCCTTACATTTAAAGTATAATCCTTGCTGGGGACCAGTACCACGACGCCGCTCCTGGACTGCATTCGCTATCAAAGTACAAAACAATAGGCAGTGTCAGGATTGGCTGAATTATCCCTACTTCAAGCCACCTACCGAGTTGCCCACTGTTGGCTATATGATGGCTACTATCCGTCACTGGCTCCCTCGCCTGAAGCATATGAACGATATTGCAGCGCATATGACTGTCAAAATTTTTGACATGATGCAAATGGTATTTAAAGTCTTCCGACGCGTCAAGGCACCGCATGTAAACACCCCGGGATTTGAGCATGGTAACTTTGATCTAGTATATGACATGAGCACAACGCCATCGCTCCGGGTGTGTTATGCCTGGCACTGTAGAATAAAATACCTCCCGGCATGCTACAAACAAACCTTTGAGGAGATGTTCACCACCGGGTTTTGGGAATACCATTCAGAGGTATTCATCAGCAGGCCCACACATTTGTTGCAACTTTTTGCCTGTGAGCGCATGGTCTATTCCACGCATTATCAACTGCCGCCACCCGACGAACCACAACCGATCGACTGGGAGAAGCTCGAGGCTGATCTGGCCCGAGGCATTCGAGTAGCGGAGCACACCCTCGCTCAAGACCTCCTACAGAACTATATCCGGCAGACCTCACAACAAGGTTCTGTCAGGGACGACAGAAGCGAGAGGGAGGGGAGTGTTGGAAGCAGCCAGAGGCACAGACGACGCGGAAGCATGTAACAACGGAGCAGGGAGCCAGTCGGATCAATTTTCCAAACAAATATGTTTCTTATTACCTCTTCAAACATCCAACAGTGATCTTCATCACTCTTGTAACATATGTAATATAGACAAAACCTCATTTTGTAATTCATAGCTCCATTTTGTGCAAGCCGAGGAGTCCTCGAGCTTGAGGAGCTTAGGTAGAATGCGCGTACCAATTTTCGTTATTTTTAGACATCGTTTACCCTTCCAAATAGCCTCTAGGACATATTTTTTAACTAGGCCGGTCACTAGATGTGAAACCGGTCAAAACTAGTCTAGAAACTATAAAAAGAGCTAGAGAGCTCATTTTTGAGGTTGGTTCATTTTGGTTAGTGTGAGCATAGAGCTAGTTGGAGCTTGTAAGAGTATTCTCGAGTAATAGAACTATTTTCCCACCTTCCATTGTGTCTTGCTTGTCTCTTCCTTGTGTGCGTGTATGTGTGTGTGCATACTTGTGTACTTTCACTCACATATTTGTACCATCACGTGCTCATAGTCTTCATACTAGTCCTCACGTCTCCACGGATTGACATTTACGAGGTGTATCTCCTCACGTTGGTACTCGCCATTGTGCTAGAGCAACAGACATGGTTGTCGCTCGTCGAGGTTTTTGATGTTACTTGTAGATGTTGATGCAATGTTTGTTTTTAGGTATCTATGGGATCTTCAAATGATTTTGATCATCCCTCCTTATAGGGATCCATTGTAGAATAATGTTCGGTAGCGTACAGATCACTTTTGAATTCTTCATCTTTGGATGGTTTCTTAACTTTTGTATCCCTCATGATTGGCTCTTTAGCTCTATTGGGGCTACTAGTGCTTTTGGCTTCCAAACCCATACCTGTGTTGCTTGTCATCATACTATTGTCGAATAGGTGAGTTGATCTTCTTTTGATCTCGGTGCTTGATTTTGACACTTGCCTTTCCTTGACTTCTTTGTTGAGACTTTATTCATGTGGGAGAACATAGGGTTCTGTGCAAGTAAGAGTTCCTTGGGTACCCACATGTGTGATTTCCATTTTTGAGATGTAACTAATGCCATAGGCACCCAAATTTGAATGCTATTGTGGTCGGCCTTCATCGACCACTTTGATATCCAAATAGAAACAACCCTCGCTCATTGACTCTTGGAATACTCTGTTTACTTCAATCATGAGTTTTTAGGAGAATCTTTTCATGAATTATTGTTGAGTTAGATGGATATTGAGTTCCTAGATTCTAGAGATACTTTTTGGTAGAAGTTTGAATTTCAAATTCAAAAAGAGCTCCAACTTTAGCTATAAAAGAGGACTTCAAAAGTTTCATAGCAACAACCTAATTTGAAGAGATTTTCAGAGGGATTTAAGTTTGCATTGAGCTGACACCATAGCTATATCATTGCCTTCACATTTCGCAATCATTTATTGCCAATGTCAATGTAATTTATGTTCATTAATACATATAGTTTTCTCATATCTCATATCTTCTACTATGTCATGTACCACTCAGAATAGTGAAATTCTCTAACTTGTTTCTCAGTGTATACTTGATCATTTTCAATGAACTAAGTTGATATATATTCAATATAATGACTATTTTCTTGCTATTAAGTTTCATTATGATTGCCTTATCCAATCTCGAGTTATCAGCAAAACATTGCTCACTTGTTTGCATACTCTTAGTGCCCAAAAATGTCGGGATATATCTCTAACTTGCTAAGCATAATTCTCTGAGCATGGTCTATCATTTCAAGGGAGATAACTTGTAGAAGTTAGCTATCCATGTGAATTAGATATGTCCAAAAGTATTTTACTCAATTGCTAGCAGAGAAGGAGTACTGTTCATTTCTTTGAGTGGGTGTAGTGACCAAAATGGCAAGTTTTGGTTCATAGTTGAAACTCCTACTCATATGTTTTGATTCAATGATTAGAGGATCATATTCCAAAGTACTTGGGTGATTATTTATGCTTCCTAGAAAGATCAATAGATCTACTTTGCACTCCTCAACTCAATTTTGGCTGGTTTAAAGCAAGAATTTGTAGCACCATCTCATCTCTAGAAGGTGTCCACCATCACCTCCAACAGTGGTATCAGAGCAACATCAAGGTAAAATGGAGAAAATCATTCATTGACAAATTGTACATGGACAATTATCCAGCATGGTCCCTAAGGATGAAGGCTTACCTCCAAGGAAGAAGCTTGTATGGATACACATCTAGAGATGAAGAAATGCCAAGCCTTAGAAGCAAACATCAACCTACGAGAGAGGATCACAAGAGACTAGCTCCATGTTGTGCAAAGGATGCTCTAGCCAGGTCTTATATACTCAATTCAATATCTGATTTCTTATTACCTAATACTAGGAATTGCAAGACTTCCCAAGAGACTTGGGAAGTACTTTCTTCATACTTCTCATCAAATACAAGGGCTAGAAAGAACCATCTTTGGATGGAGTTAACAACCTTGAACAAGCAACCAAAGCAAAGTGTAGCTAACTATGTGACCAAGATGAAGAATGTAGCTGATCAACTTGGGAGTATTGGAGAAGAAATAGAAGAAGAACAGATAGTAAGTCAAATCATAAATGGCATCAAGGCTAATGACAAATGGGAGTCCTTTGCCACAACAATGGACCTATATATGGACATGCAGATACCTAACCTCAATACATTGATTGGGAAGCTCTTCACACATGAGACAAAGCTCAACAAGAATGGAGGTACTTCTAGAGGTAGTCATTCTTCTACCCTTTACATATATAAAAATAAGAGTAAAGATAAAAGCAAAGGTAAGGGGAATGAAGAAGAAGAAAGCACCTCTCAAGTGAACCTCATAGGTAGAGGAAGAGCTACGAGGGGAAGGGGAAGAGGAGCAAAGCAAGGCAAGGGGAGACCATACAACTCTTCACCTTGCAAAATTTGTGGCTTGACGAGTCATACCACATAAGAATGCTTCAGGAACACAAAGAAGAGGCTTCCATAAAGGAGGCTATGGAAAATCAAGAGGTAGGTCCAACAATGGAGGAAACTACTACCATCACAATAACAACCAAGGCTACAACAACAACTACCAAGGAGGCCTCAGAGGAAGAAGAGACTACAACAATTATATAGATGATCAAGAGGATTCTCTACTACTCATGAATATGATAGCCAAGCAAGGTAAAGATGATGAGTACCTATTCTATATTGATTCTGGGTGCTTCAATCATGTAGTAGGCAATGTAGCATTATTGTCTGACCTTGAAGAACACAAAGGAAAGCATGAATTCCAAACAGGTGATCATACCATTCACTCAGTAAAGAAGATTGGAAATATTAATGCATTTGATGGTAGCCCGAAACTCCTAAGTAGGGTGTTCTATATGCCAATAATAACAAAAAATCTAATCAGCATTGGACAAACTGTTGAGAAGGGTTTATGGGTTAGATTCACAAGCCATGGAGCATATGTGGAAGACCCTCAAGAAGGCTTCAAGAGGATTGCAAAAGGTGAGAAATCAGGTAGACTTTTGACATTTGAAGTTGAAGATACAAGAAATATTGCTCTCTTAAATTACAAAGATCAACCCCTATCTCAATAGGAGATATGGCATAAGAGATTATGTCATATAGGTGAAAGGACATTGAAGCAAATATGCAAGGATCAAAGTGTGCTTGGCATTCCAAATGTGTCCAAGCAACACATGATTTACAAATGTGGAGCATGCCAATTTGGAAATTTGCATAGGCAACCATTCAACAAAAGAGGATACATGTATGAAGACTACTTGGAGCTTGTGTACGCAAATGTGTGGGGTCCCTTGGAGAGAACCATGAATCTCAGGTTCAAGGTATTATGTTTCATTCATAGATGACTATAGTAGATGGAAAATACTTTATTTTATGAAGTATAAAGATGAAGTCTTCACTTGTTTCAAGAAGTATTTGGCATTGATTGAGAATTAAACAGATAGAAGCTTGAAGAGGCTCAAATCTAATGGAGGTGGTGAGTATTGCTCACATGAGTTTGACTCCTTCTTACAGGATAGAGGCATAAAAAGAGAGATTACAACAAGGTACACCCCTGAATAGAATGAAGTGGTAGAGAGAAGAAATAGACTAATAGTAGAGGCTGCAAGATCAATGTTGAATGAAAAAAAACTTCCAAATTACTTATGGGCAGAGGCTATTTCTAGAGCCACTTACCTAATCAATAGGCTTCCATCCAAGCCTTTGGATGTAATGACACTTTATGACGCATAGAATGGTAGGAGACCTTCTTTAGATCATTGTAAGATCTTTGGGTGCATTGCTTATGCACACATACCCTCACAGATTAGAGGAAAGGTTGATCCAAAAGCTGAAAGATGCATATTCATTGGTTATGATCAAAATCAAAAAGGATATAGGTTATATAATCCCACTAACAAAGGATTTAGAGTTAGTAGGGATGTGGTATTTGATGAAAATAACTCATGATTTGAAGATGATTTCAAGGAGATAAATTTACCCTATGACTTGGAAAATCATTTTCCAAATTTGACCAAAGAGGAACCACATACATCTCAAGTCATCAGCTAAGAAGATGAAGAAAAAATTGACTTCAAAGCTTGGAAGTCCAAGGGCAAAACAAAGTACAAAGGTTTGGAGGACATTCTAGAGTCATCCAATCAAGCACTTAGAAGATCTCAAAGGGAAAGCAAGAAACCTATAAGGTATGGCTATGCCACATCACTAGTCACCAAGCATTCTATGTACATGGCTAAAGATTCTATGTCAGAAGAACCTTCTTCATTTGAAGAAACCAACAAGAAGGAAGAATGGAAAGAAGCTATGTAGGAAGAAATTGAAGCACTTCAAGAGAATAGTACTTGGGATTTGGTTCCAAAAAAAAACCATTCATGAAGGTAATAGGTTCTAGGTGGATTTACAAAGTGAAAAAGAATCAAGATGGTACAATAAATAGGTATAAAGCAAGACTAGTGGCAAAGGGGTTTGCTCAAACCCATGGAGTGGATTATGAGGAGACCTTCTCACTTGTAGCTAAGATGCCAACCATCAGAGTTTTAGTAAGTATTACTGCTTCAAAGAATTGGAATTTGTATCAATTAGATGTTAAAAATGCATTCCTTAACGGATGGATCTTGGAAGAGGTCTACATGGCTCAACCACTATGATATGAAGACAAAGACAAACCTGATTCTGTATGTAAATTAAGGAAAGCACTGTATGGTTTAAAGCAAGCTCCTAGAGCTTGGAACCATAGGATTTTCATGTACTTGCAGGACCAAGGCTTTGTCATAAGCAAGGCAGATTATTCATTGTTCATTAAGAAGACTAATTTGGAAGCTATATATCTATGTGTGTATATGGATGACATTATAATTATAGAAAACGATGCCAATGGCATCAAGAAGATCAAAGCTCATATGAAGGAGGAGTTCAAGATCAATGATCTTGGATTTCTTACATATTTTCTTCCCTTAGAGGTTGTTTATATAGATTCTGGTGTTTTCATTACCCAGAGGAAGTATATCCATGATATGCTAGTTAAGTTTAAGATGGAAAATTCAAAAAGTGTAGGTACATCCATGGAATTGAACCACAAATGTTGGGGGATTCTTGTGTAGAAAGGAACTTGAGTGTTTCTAGGAGAATGGAGAGTGAGAAAAAGAGAATTAATGACACCAAAAGCTTTTGATCAATTAGGAAGAGAAGAATACAAGCTTATTCATAAGCCAATTGCTCTGCGCAATATGCCAAAGACTAAATAATGCTCATGGAACAAGATTACAAAGTACTTAGAATCTGCCGCCCACCTCTGCACCAGACCTCCACCTTCTCCAAGCTTGCTATTGTGCACACCTTGCACCAAGCTTCTGTTGGAGTTTATTGATCTCCAAAGTACAACTAGAGGTAGGTGAAACCCAACAGGACCTAGTTGACTTTTTCACAAACTTGTATACACAGACCAATTTTCTTGCAGAGCAAATTGCTCTTTACTCACTTGGAATTTTCCAAAACTGTTTCACACACATAAACTAGACTCTAAGAGCTTTCCAACAAGATATAGAACACCTCAAATGGATAAATACACAATGAGATATGACCTCTGCAATATGCAGCTTTAATGGAGACCTTGAAACATAGATGAACCTGAGGACACATATCACTTGCAGAGACTACTGTTCTTAACTCACAACTCCAATGACTTTGAAACTTTATAGAATACAATTAGACTTAAAGATCTTTCTAACAAGCCAAAGCACACATGATTTGGATACATACAAAAGGCGATATGACCTCTGCAAGTTGGATGTTTAATGGAGACCTTCAGCAGGGATAAAAAAACAGAGAACACACACTACTTGTAGAGAGTATTTCTCTCAGCTCACAAATCCAATGATTATGAAAATTTATAGGAACAAAGTAGACAGTAAGAGCGCTCCAATGAGCTATCAATCATGTAATTGGGATATATGATGAGGGAGATACAAGCTCTGCAATCTCTGCATACAAAACTACAGTAGTGTAGAGATACACATATGACTCTCTTGGACATCCCACAAGATCACGACTTTTCTCCTCTTTTTATAGCATGGGAAACTAATCTAAAACCTTCCTAATACATCTAAATTTGTGGTAGACACTTGAATGGAGGTATTACATGACTCAAGTGCTCAAATAAGCAAAGTATTGATGGACTTTGAGAGCTAGCCACATCGACCTTCCACTAGGACACCACTGAAGCTCCCTTGTGACTCACTAATTTGACTCACCATGTTTTAGAACTCACGTGGTATTTTTGCTACATTTTATGAATAATATGAGCCTTCTTGAAGTATTTGAAGATTTCCCAAAGGTATTTACATAATTTGAAACTTGTACCCTACATAAAACAAATGTTCGCAACATTCTCCCCCTCAAGTTTCAAAGGGTATTTCCTTCATGCCAAGAATATAGTTGAATCTTTGAAGCTTTGGTCCATCCAAGGATTTGGTGAAGATATCTACAACTTGATCCTTTGTTCCAACAAAAGAAACCTGCACTTCATTGTTCATGGCCTTCTCTCGAACATAATGATAGTGAACCTCTATATGCTTTGTTCTAGCATGAAAAATAGGATTTGAGGTCATATGAATGCTACTCAAGTTATCCCCATATATGAGTGGTACATCAACCTGCACATTCAAGTCATGAAACAACTTTTTAAACCACATAACCTCAGTAGTAGCCAATGTTAAACCTCTATACTCAGCCTCTGTAGAAGATAAAGCAACTGTAGGCTGTTTCTTTGAACTCCATGTTAATGTCTTGTTTCCTGCTATTACCACATATCCACTTGTGGATCTTCTGTCATCTTTGCTTCCAGCCCAATCTGCATCACTAAAGACTTTAAGAGTTAGATCAGTATCATGACTATAAAATAATCCTTCGTTCATGGTACCTTTCAAATACCTAAGCACTCTTTTCGCTGCATGCATATGAGGTACTCTAGGTTCATGCATAAACTGTGACAATACTCCCACTGCATAGCATATATCAGGTCTAGTTTTTGTTGCATAAATCAAAGATCCTACCATGGATCTATATACATTCATATCATGCAACTCATCACCTTCCTTTGCACTCAGCTTTACATTACATTCCATTGGAGTAGAAACAAATTTACATTCCTGCATACCAAATCTTTTCAGCATATCACATATATACTTTCTCTGTATCAACCACATACATTCATCACTATACACAATTTCAATCCCAAGAAAGTATCTAAGAAAACCAAGATCTGAAATTTTAAATTCCTTTCCCAAATTACCTTTTATCTCATCAATTGCTTTTGCATCATTCCCTGTAATCAACAAGTCATCCACATAAATGCATGCATAGACACACATGCCATCTCTGTGTTCTACATAAAGTGAAGGATCAGCATGACTCGCCGTGTATCCTTGCAGCATAAGATACTTTACCAACCTTGCATTCCATGCCCTTGGTGCCTGCTTAAGACCATACAATGCCTTCTTTAACCTGCATACATGATTATGACATTTTGCATCCACATAACCATCTGGTTGTGACATATACACTTCTTCATTTAACTCACCATTAAGAAAGGCATTCTTTATATCGAGTTGATATATATTCCACCTTTTACTTGCAGCTAAAGCCAACAAAGTTCTCACCGTTGCCATATTTGCTAATGGACTAAATGTTTCCTCATAGTCCACACCTTGAGTTTGATTATATCCTTTTGCTACAAGTCTAGCCTTATATCTAGACACACTACCATCACTATTTCTTTTAATCTTAAAAACCCACTTGCAACCAATTACCTTTTGTTTTGGTGTACTTGGAACTAAATTCCAAGTCTTTTTATCCTGTAGTGCTTCCATTTCTTCTCTCATTGCTTTCTCCCACTTTTCATCTCCTTTGGCCTCATCATAACATGTGGGTTCATTTTCCTGCTCAACTTTTGTCATAAAAGCATAATGAGTATTCATGAAAGATTCATAAGTATACCTTTGAGGTTGCTTACTCACTCTTGAAGTTCTTCTTACCTCCAATGTAGATGCTCTTCCTTTCTTATTAGGAACCTTTGATGATTCTCCATACTCACATACATCACTAATTTCCTCTCCTTCATCATTAACTTCAACAAGTTTGAGTTTACCTTTAGTTTTAACACTTGGAGGTGACTCTTGCCTTAATCTTCCATTGAAAGGTGATCCTCTTTCTTCATCTAAACCACTCCTTTCATCATTTAAACTTCCTGATGGTTGAACTATGCATTCATCTCCTTCAACCACACCTTCTTCATTTTCATCCATGACCTGCAAACAATTCTTATCTGCATACCATGAAAGTAATTTGTTGATATATTTAGGTAGTGATGTGTGTGAACACTCTAGGACTGCCGGGGCACTTTTTTCCCTCTTTAGGAGGTTTTTTTCCCCCGGCTTGTATATACGCCTATTGCCCTAATGGGCTACTTATCTTTGTACATTCTCTAGTAATACATTCAGTCTTGTGTGTTGTGCTCCAAGCTTCTTCTTCTTCCTTGTGCTATTCGCGTGCTTCCGCAGACGTCCAACTCCAACAATTGGTATCAGAGCAGGTCGTCGCTTCTTCTAGGGCGCCATCGACACTCCTCCGTTTGCAGTCTCAGATTCGCACGAAATTTGGTGAGCATACTCAGGGTGTTTCCGAGATCAAAATAGCTTTGCTATGTGGTGCCAAAATCGCGATCTGAGCTCGTTTCGGCCTCCGAACGCACTATCGCAGTGCTTGTGTAGGCTATTTCGTCCTTTTGTGCCAAAGGTATATACCAGTTTCTGTTCGCCAGTTTAAGCGTCTCGAAGTCTGCTACAGGTCTAGCAGAACTCGTTTGGGCAGTTCCGTTCAACTTTTTTAGATACAATCAATTTTCTGCATCAAGGTATTTTAGTCACCGGCCATGGCTGAAAGCAGTGATGTATTCCGTATGTTGGATGTTGAGGATAAGTTGGATGGTACCAACTACCCATTATGGGCTTATATGATGCGACATGTGCTGGTTGCAAAATGATTGTGGAACATTGTGCAGGGTGTTGAAAGACGTCCTGTTACACCTGTAACGATAGGTACTGCAAATACAGGTGTTGGAGCTGATGAAGATGGTGTCGAAGATGATATTCCGCAGATTCCTGTTCGTGCTGCTGTTTCTGTTGCACCTACTGCAGAGCAGATTCGTTGGGATGGCAGAGATGCCCAGGCACATGCATTGATAGCTTTGTCTGTCAAACGTGCCATTATTCCTCACATTCGCTCTTGCAGAACAGCAAAGGATGCTTGGGATACACTTACCACTTTGTACCAGGCTAGGAATGAGGCTCGTGTTGCTTACCTCCGAAAACAGTTGGAGAGTGAGCACATGAATGAAGGTGATTCTATGGACAGTTTTCTTACAAAGATCAAAGACCTGAAGGAACAATTGATTTCTGCTGATGAGGTTATACCAGATAGCTCACTTGTGCAGACCGTTCTGAATGTTCTTCCTGATTCATATCAGAGTTTTGCCTCTACTCTTCGGTTGATGATGAAAGGCAATCCGAATGCCTTGTCATTTGAGGAATTAGTCTCTGTTCTATTGCAGGAAGATCAGTCCAGGCAGAACAGGTCCATTATGCGTGTTGCAGATCAAGCTTTCCTGGCTAGTCAGAAGGGCAAAGGAAAATGGAGCTCTTCTACTAGTAAGCAGAAATCTGCAAATGCTGCACATTCGAAGAACCAAGACAAAGATGAGAAAAAATCAGAAAAGCAGAAATTGTTTTGTAAGTACTGTAAAGGCAATGATCATATCATAAAGAACTGTCCAAAACTGGCTGCTAAAGAGGCAAAGAAGAAAGAGGCTGGAATGGTTGTTGCAGAGGCCTCTACACCTAAAACAGAGTCTGCAAATCTTGTGCAGGAAGAAGAATGGGCGTTTACTACTGTCTGCAGTTTTGACCCATCTTCTCCTGATCAGTGCATGTCTGCAGTAGACTCAGATGTTTGGTACTTTGAGAGTGGGGCGACCAAACATATTACCTCGCAGTGTAGTTTCTTCTCTTCACTTGAGCCTGCTCCTACAGGGAATACTGTCACATGCGCCAATAACTCCTCTTATCCTGTTATGGGAGTTGGTAAGATCATTCTGACTATTGCTGATGGTAGTTCTTTCACTTTGTCAGATGCTTTATTTGTGCCAGGGATCAAAAAGAATCTGTTATCAGTTTCTGCATTAGCCAAGATTGGCTTGGTTGTGAAATTTGTTGATGACAGGTGTACAGTCCATGATCTCTCAAATGGCGATGTGATTATTGCTTCTGGCATTTTATGTCGTGGGCTGTATAAGCTCATAGACTATGAAAGATCTGTGAATGATTCGGCATGTGCAGCTCATGATTCTCAGGCTATCTCAGATGCAAAGCTTTGGCATGCACGCTTTGGTCATCTGAATTTTGCTAGTTTGTTACGCCTGCAGAAATCTGAAATGGTGTCCTCTTTGCCCAAACTTGAGGCACCTGGAAAACATGTTTGTGAAGGCTGTATTTTGGGCAAAATGCAGCGTTCTTCCTTTCCAAAAGATGGTTCAGTTCGGGCTACGCAGAAATTGCAGCTTGTACATAGTGATGTCTGTGGTCCTATGCAGACACCCTCTTTTGGAAAGTACCTTTACTTCGTGACTTTCATTGATGATTTTTCCAGGCATGCATGGGTATATCCACTCAAAGCAAAGTCCGAAGTGTTCATGTGCTTCAAACAGTTTTTGGTTTTAGCTGAAAATCTATCAGCATGTAAAATGGGCACCCTCCGTTCTGATCGAGGGGGGGAATATATGTCTTCAGATTTTAATGCATTTCTGGCTGAACGTGGGATAAAACACCAGTGTACAGTGCCGTATACACCTCAACAGAATGGAGTTGCTGAACGAAAGAACAGGTCACTCATGGAGATGGCGAGGTGCATGGTCAAAAGTCAGGCTTTACCACATAGTTTCTGGCTTGAGGCTGTCATGTGTGAAGCATATGTACTGAACAGGTGTCCCACTAAAGCGTTGCAGTCTATCACTCCATATGAGGCTTGGCATGACCGCAAGCCATCTGTTGCTCATCTGCGTGTTTTTGGTTGTTTGGTATATGCATTAGTGCCTGAAGAACATCGCAGAAAATTGGATGATAAGGCAGTAAAATGTATTTTTGTTGGGTACAGTTCTGAAAGTAAAGGCTATCGTCTGTATCATCCACAGACTAAACGCATTCTGGTTAGCCGTGATGTTGTCTTTGTGGAAGATGCTATTCAGCCATTGCTTTCATGTACTAAGGAGACATCTGTTAGCTCCAAAGACATGTATGATACTTTGATGCCTCTTTTACAGGTGGACAGGCTAGTGCTGGTCCTAATGAGGCAACTTCTCAGCCTTTGCAGGTTTCATATGATGATGCAGATCATTCCATTTCTGATGCAGATTTACATGATGCACTTGTTGATGAGAGAGCTGATATTGAGCAGGCAAAAACTATGCCAAAATGGCTGGTGCAGACTTTGCGTGACAGCAAATTAGATGCACCTTTGTCATATCATACTCGTTCAGGCTCTCATAGTGCCTCCTTTGCATCAGATTGCTATGCTATGGCTGCATCTAGTCTCTGTGATGAGAATGAGCCTGTTTCTTTTGATGAAGCACAAAATTCAGAAAATTGGATGGCTGCTATGCAATCTGAATAGGATGCTATAATGAAGAATGGTACATGGTCTTTATGTGACTTGCCTCCTGGCAAGAAGGCCATTGGCACTAAGTGGGTATACAAGCTGAAGCGTAAACCTGATGGTACAGTTGACAGGTATAAGGCTAGGCTTGTTGCAAAGGGTTATGCGCAGGAAAGAGGCATTGATTTTGATGAGACCTTTGCACCTACATGCCGTATGACTACTGTTCGGAGCATTTGTGCACTTGCAGCCCATCATGGTTGGAATGTACATCAGTTGGACATTAAAACAGCATTTCTGAATGGTGACTTGCATGAAGAAGTGTATGTTTTTCAGCCCCGTGGCTTTGTGCAGAAAGGGCATTAAAACCAGGTGTGCAGGTTAAAGAAGGTGTTATATGGTTTAAAGCAAGCACCAGGTGCTTGGTATGAGAAGATACATGCCTATCTGATTGCACATGGTTTTGAGAACAGTCCAACTGAAAGCACCTTATATGTTAAACGTGCTAATGATGTGCTTCTGATCATTGTTGTCTATGTTGATGACATGCTGCTCACTAGTCCTATTGAGACACATATTGCTGATTTTAAGGCTGATTTGCATGCCTCATTTGAGATGTCTGATTTGGGGCATTTGCATCACTATTTGGGCATTCAGTTTATGCACGTTGATGGTGGAATGGCTTTGTGTCAAACGAAATATATTGACACATTATTGCAAGCGTTTTGGCCTTGAAGACTGTAAGCCTATTGCCACTCCTATGGAGACAGGTTTACGATTGAGTCTTCATGATGCTGGAGATGCATTTGATGCTGTTCTCTATCAGCAGGCTGTTGGATGCTTGATTTACTTATGCATTACTCGGCCAGATATTCAGTTTGCTGTCTCACAGATGAGCAGGTTTATGCATTGCCCAGGAGTCACGCATTGGAAAGCGGTTAAGCGCATCTTTCGCTACTTGAGTGGTACTCGGCTACTTGGGTTGTTTTATCCCAAGGGGGGATCACTACCGCCAGATTTGCATGCTTTTTCTGACTCAGATTGGGCTGGTTGCTATGACACTCGTGTGTCCACCAGTGGTTTTTGCTTCATGCTTGGTAGCTCATGTATATCTTGGTTGAGCAAGAAGCAGCCTACTGTGGCCACTTCCAGTTGTGAGGCTGAATATAGGGCAGCTTTCACAGCGACTGTTGAGTGTGTGTGGCTCAGACGCCTTATGGTTGATTTGGGTGTTGGCCAGTCTTCTGCCACCACCATCTTCACTGACAGTCAGAGCGCATTGGCAGTTGCGAGGAACCCTGTGTTCCATGCTCGCACTAAGCACATTGAGGTGCATTATCACTATGTCAGGGAGAGGTTCTCTGCTGGGGAGATCAGCTTGGCATATGTGCCCACGCAGGAGAACATTGCAGACCTTTTCACAAAGGCTCTGCCTAGGGAGAAGTTTGAAGCTTTCCGCAAAGCTTTGGGCTTACTTCCTTTTGTGGAGTGATTTCCACATAGCTTGGCACTTCCTTATACATGAGTGCCAGCTCCTTGTTCACCGCATCACTCCTAGGGGGGATTTGTTGATATATTTAGGTAGTGATGTGTGTGAACACTCTAGGACTGCCGGGGCACTTTTTTCCCTCTTTAGGAGGTTTTTTTCCCCCGGCTTGTATATACGCCTATTGCCCTAATGGGCTACTTATCTTTGTACATTCTCTAGTAATACATTCAGTCTTGTGTGTTGTGCTCCAAGCTTCTTCTTCTTCCTTGTGCTGTTCGCGTGCTTCCGCAGACGTCCAAATCCAACATAATTCATCAAAGTTTACATCTCTTGACACAAAAACCTTATTGGTATGAGGATTATAGCATCTATATCCTCTTTGAGTATCTGCATAACCAATAAATATACATTTTTCTGATTTTGCATCAAGTTTAGATCTCACCTCACTAGGTACATGTACATAATATACACAACCAAATACTTTCAAATGACTTACACTTGGTTTCCTTCCATGCCATACCTCATATGGTGTCAAATGATGAACTCCAACAGTTGGAACTCTATTCATAATGTAAACACTTGTGCTAACAGCTTCAACCCAAAAATAATTAGGCAAACACATATCATTAAGCATGCTTCTAGATGCTTCTGCTATGATTCTGTTTCTTCTTTCTACGACTCCATTTTGTTGTGGAGTATACTTGCATGTAACTTCTCTTTTGATACCTTCATCATACAAAAATTCAGTAAAAGCTTGAGAGAAATACTCTCCCCCTCCATCAGATCTTAGCTTCTTAATATACCTTCCTGTTTGCTTTTCGACATATGATTTGAACTTCTTGAAACAATCAAAGACCTCACTCTTATGTTTAATGAAATACACAAATGTCATTCTACTATGATCATCAATGAATGATACATAGTACTTATTACCAACCAAGGATGCCTCTTTAGTAGGTCCCCACACATCTGTGTGTATGAGATCTAGCAAACCATCACTTACATAGCTTGAATGCTTGAAAGTTTGTCTACTCTGCTTACCCATTTGACATGCTTCACAAAGATGCACCATATGTTGCTTAGTAAGATCAGGTAATCCTTCAACAATCCTGTTCTTTGATAGCTCCTTTAACCTGTGTACATTCATGTGTCCAATCCTTTTGTGCCATATATCAAGCTCTGCTATTCGATGCATACCATAAGAGAAATAGTTTGTATGATTTGGGTTTACCTTGAATGTAAATAGTCTACCTTGTTTTTGACCTCTAGCAATTAACCTCCTTTGCTTTGGATCCTCAATGAAGCAACCAGCATGATTAAATCTCACTTGTAGACCTTTTTCTACCATTTGACCAACCGACATCAAATTCTTAGTGATCGTTGGCACATAAAGTACATCCTTCAAGCAATTTGTCTTGCTCTTATCCTGCATAACAACATCTCCAACCTGCATAATCTTATGTGTTGTATCATCTCCTGTTTCAACATGACCTTTGCATGAAGGATTATGCATATTAGAAAACCATGAAGCATCATGAGACATGTGATTAGAACACCCACTATCTACATACCATACATCGCTATTGCAATTCATCTTAGTTTCTACATTCATCATAAGAAGAGAATCATAATCATCACTTTTACCTTCAACTGCATAATTTCCTTGTTGTTTACCTCTTCTTGAATAGCCTCCTCTTCGATTACCACCTTGATTATTTTCATTTTGATAGCAATCTTTGGCATAGTGTCCATACCTTCCACATATATAGCAATTGTTGTTATCTTCACTCCTTTGTCTTTGATTGTAGTTGTAGTAGCCCCTCGTACCTCTAGCACTTGATCTTCCTCTTCCTTTTGTGTTGAAGAAGCCACTTGAAGTCCCTTGATCATCGCTCCTTCTTCCTCGACCTCTATTTGAACCTCTTCTACCTCTGTTTCCACCTCTTGATGATCCTGCATAAAGAGCTTGTCCTTGAGATCCTTTTTTATTTGAAGAACCATTTAGATTCATCTCCTCCGTGACCATGAGAGCAATAAGTTGATCAAAATCTAGTAATTCTCCTCTAACATAAACTGAAGTAATGAAGGGTTTCCATCTCTCATCATCTTTGAGTCCGTTGAGAGTATTTGCAACCAAGTCGTCGTCCTCCACATGAGCTTGAATTGATCCTAGTTGATATGCAATCTCTTTAACTTTCAATATGTAATCATTGACCGATGTCCTTGTATCTTTCTTTATGTTATTCAACTCATTTTTGAGTTGAATCTTCCTTGCTCTTGTACCTGTAGCATACAACCTTTCCAATGCAAGCCAAATTACTTGTGTCTAGATCTTGTATGTGTCCTACCATTGAATCTTGAATATTTTGTGATAAAATGAATATAACCCTTTTGTCTCTCTCATTCCAAAGTCTAAACTCCCTCAATTGTTGTTGATTTGGGTCCTCTGGTAATGTGGGTTTGATATATGTGCCATCAATCAAACCATACAAGCCTCTACCTTCCAAGTATGTTGTGATTCTAAACTTCCATGCTTGATAATTGGTCTTATCAAGCTTCTCTATTTGTGCATGTTGGTCTCCCATAATACAAATGCTAAGCTTCCTCCTTTAAGCCTTCTTTCCAATGTGTGTGATGAGAAGAAATATAATATTTACCTTGTAAATGAGGTATGTGCACCTTTCTTTGCTTGGATGTTGCTTGAGATGCCTCCTTGCGATCTTCTTCTACCTTTGTGTAGTGTTGATGATGAACTGCTTCTTTGATAGCTTAAAATTCTTCGTCAAGGTATGATAACCTTCTCCAAGCCTCCAAGTACTTGCTCTGATACCAATGTTGGAGTTTATTGATCTCCAAAGTACAGCTAGAAGTAGGTGAAACCCAATAGGACCTAGTTGACTTTTTCACAAACTTGTATGCACAGACCAATTTTCTTGCAGAGCAAATTGCTCTTTACTCACTTAGAATTTTCCAAAACTCTCTCAGAAACATAAACTAGACTCTAAGAGCTTTCCAAAAAGATATAGAACACCTCAAATGGATAAATACACAATGAGCTATGACCTCTGCAATATGCAGCTTTAATGGAGACCTTGAAACAGAGATGAACTTGAGGATACACATCACTTGCAAAGACTACTGCTCTTAACTCACAACTCCAATGACTTTGAAACTTTTCAAAATAAAAGTAGACGTAAAGAGCTTTCTAACAAGCCAAAGAACACATGATTTGGATACATACACAAGGAGATATGACCTCTGCAAGTTGGATGTTTAATGGAGACCTTCAGCAGGGATTAAAAAAAACAGAGAACACACACTACTTGCAGAGAGTATTGATCTCAGCTCACAAATCCAATGATTATGAAAATTTACAGGAAGAAAGTAGACAGTTAGAACTTTCCAATGAGCTATCAATCATGTAATTGGGATATATAATGAGGGAGATACAAGCTCTGCAACCTTTGCATACAAAACTACAGCAGTGTAGAGATACACATGTGACTCTCTTGGACATCCCACAAGATCACGACTTTTCTCCTCTTTTTATAGCATGGAAAACTAATCTAAAACCTTCCTAATACATCTTAATTCGTGGTAGACACTTGGATGGAGGTATTACATGACTCAAGTGCTCAAATAAGCAAAGTATTGATGGACTTTGAGAACTAGCCACATCGACTTTCCACTAGGACACCACTGAAGCTCCCTTGTGACTCACTAATTTGACTCACCATGTTCTAGAGCTCACGTGGTATTTTTGCTACATTTTATGAATAATATGAGCCTTCTTGAAGTATTTGAAGACTTCCCAAAGGTATTTACATAATTTGAAACTTGTACCCTACATAAAACAAATGCTCGCAACAGCTTCCAATAAGGTGAGGGATGGACACCTTCTGTCGATGCGCACCTTCAATGGGACTTTGGAACTCTTGATATTCCTTGCTTCACCTTCTCTGCATACAATCTAAGAAACTATTCTTGCACCTTACAATGGCTCTTTGTGTCCTGCACACTCCCTCTAAATGTGTGTCTCTTGTCTCTCTTGCCCTAGAATATGCTCCCACTAGCTTAGTCCAACCAAGAATACTCCTTTCCTTGGGTGTCGGTTCACGTACACTCCTAACTCCCATAGCATCTTGGTGCTCACTTTGATGTCCCAAGATTGTCTCCAAAAGTGGGCAACCAACAGATCCCTGTTTTGTGCTGTGGTGACTTTAGACTAAAACAAAAATTTTAATTAGGTGGGCCATACTTTCACTTTTGCATACGCGGCCGCTTCACATACCTTCATATTTTTCCTTTTTAATTCCTCAAATGTGCAGCTAACAGAGTGTTCAGCTGAACCTTCCAAAACACTTTAAAAACACTTTGAACCTTAGAGAAATTACAGAAGGACACTATGCAACCTGCATCCAACTTTGTGCAAATATAATCTTTGTGAACAATTAATTGTGCACAACCTGTGCACCTTGACACCCAAACTTTGAACGCTTTGACTTTGCCCATGTTGACCTTGACAAACATGTTGAATTCGATCACTTTGACTTTGTTTATGTTGAGTTTGACCAATATTACTTTTATGGGCTCAATAGTTGCGCACCACCTAATGGGCTCTCCGTCCTAGAGAGCCACCAGCCAAAACTTTGAGCAGAGATGACACCATGATTCCTCTGCTGCAAAATCTTCAAAAGGACACTTGAGCAGCTACCAAGTCAACCAAGAGCAGTAAAGAACAAACACCAGTGAAGAACCAAAAGGTGGAAATTTCGCATTGAAGAGAAAAGAGGTGGAGAATGGAGGGTAAGAGGATTTTGGAAGGGGGGTTGAGGGGCTGAGAGGGATAGGGTATGGAGGGGTAAGGATGGGGCTTGTGCGAAGGCTAAAGGGAGGTCAGGGAGTAGGGTTGTGGGCTTTGGAGAGGGTTAGAATGAGAAAATAGTAAAGTTAGAGAGGGTGCATATGGGAAAATATGAAACATATGGTAAAATAGTGAGAATAAACCATGGGAACCACATGCATAATGAAAAACATGTGATCAATGTGCTTAAAAAATGTGGGTTTTGACCAAAAGGCAGCAAAAAGTTGGGATTTTGGAAAAACTAAGTCAAAAAATGAGTCCAGAGCCAAAACATTGGACCAAGGAAAACAAATATATATATATATATATATATATATATATATATATATATATATATATATATATATATATATATATAATGTATCTATTATTCTATATAATTATTATTATTATTATTATTATTATTATTATTATTATCATTATTTGGGGGGGAGAGGGGTGGGGAGCGTTGCGGGAGGCAGGCGGGGAGCGTTGCTAGGGCGGGGTGGGGAGCATTGCGGGGGGCGGTGTGTGTTGCGGGGGGCAATGCGGACGTGGGGGGGGGAGGGACGGGGGTGGGGCGGGGAGTGGAGTGGTATGGGACGGGGGGAGGGTGGGGAGGGGGGGGAGGGGGGGGAAGGGGGGAGGAGGGTTGAAAAGGGGGGGGGAGATAGATAGATAGATAGATAGAGAGAGGGGGGGGGCTTTTTTTTTGGGAAAAAATATCCATGGGCCCCTTTTTTTAATTAAAAAATTAGATAAAAAATACAAATAAAATCCCAAAAAAGTAAAAAAAATCCAAGAAAATCACAAAAAAATCTCAAAAATTTCATAATATTCTAGGCCATTTATCTCCCTCAAAACCACAAAGAATATTCTTTCTTCCTCCATTTTATCAAGAAAATGACATTGAAAAAGATGAAAAATGCTGGGAAAAATCCTAAACAAATTCTAAAAATGCTTTGAAAAATCTCAAAAAATTCTTAAAAATTTTCTTATGAAAAGGGTTATGAAATGGTTTCTAATTTTTCATAAAAAATTCAAGGAACAACATGAAATTGGTAAAAATACCAAAATTTAAGCAAAACAAATAGAATGAGGAGGCTATGTACAACCTGGACTGATTTTGCAAGATCCAAGTGATTCAGAAAGCTTCAGTTGTGTCGATGATAGGCCTTGAGACATGATGTGATGACCAATAGAAACCCCTCCATAATCTCCAGTTGTACTGCACTTCATTCGTTTTGACTTCTTTTTGGGCATACTGACCATCTGATAGGGTCATCCTAAATCCTTCATTAGAATACTATCTCCTCCATACTGCATCTTTTGTATCTTTGTTTCAACTACTGTGTGACTTAATCTGCAAAATGTCATTTTTACTATTCTTGCTTCTTCAGCCAATGGAATCCTTTGTTTTCAAAGACTTTCATGTACTCCTTTTTCTTCTTTGTAAAGCCCTGCACCTACTACCAAAAAAATTGACATAACAGATGATATCCATACCACTATCCATAACAAAGTGGCCATTAATATAGTATTTGAAATAGCTTCATCACTGCTGCACTTAAGGGCTTTTCTTTTCTTCTCTCTTCTTTGGCCTTTGATTGAGGCGGTTTCACTCGAATCAGTAACCTGAATGATGTCCTCTTTTTCTTCATAGACTTCCTCTTTACTTGAGTTTGGAAAAATTCCATAGCAAGAAGATGGGTCTTCTGTATGGAGTCAAGCCAACATGTTTTCTTCTTCATACAGGTCTGCCTCTGGGTTATCCAACAATACATCTTCCATACAAATACCAATTGTCTACATCATGCTGGTATGTCTTTGATTGTCTGGTGCTCCTTCTAAAAATATTTGCTAAAACTCTTTCCCCTCTTGCTTTACCCACATATTGTCCTTACCCCAGTCATTGTACATTGGCATGCCTTAACCAAGGTCTCCCAATCAATAGGGGGAAACTTTCTTCTACGGATGGCAGTGTTAGAACAACAAAGTCCAAGTTAAATATGGTACCTTATATCTCGACTAGGACTCCAGGAACCACTCCCATAGGCCTTACTATGCTTTGGTCTGCCAGTGTTACAGTGACGTTGGCAGGTCTTGAAGGTTGTAGTCCAATATTTTTCATGCTATGTTCAGGCATCAAGTTAATGCCAAATCCACCATCCACAATAACTCCTTGAAACTCATGACCTTTGATAGAGATTGTTAGCCGGGGGCTCTTATAATCTATGAGGGATCTTTACCCTACAATTTTATCTTTATGCATGACAACAGCCTTTGCCACTAAAATTGTTGTGGAAGCCTCATCAATTATCTGCAAGAGTTTTGACCTAAATTTCCCATCCATCTTTATTAAATAAAAAATACTGACCTCCTTTTTGAGGGACTTCAGTAGTCTTGAAGCTTTTGATTCCTTAAGAGCATGGGCTCCAATTGACTTATCAAACGCCTCATGAGCCATGTTGAATGCATGCCCAATGGCATCACTAGTACCCATGAGATTTTCTTTTTGCCTTGTATCTGCGCATGTGTTGGCTTTGCCATCAAATGCCTCTTTGTCTCTATTCAGCCCATTAATCCTTGATTCTTGATCTATGTCCAATTGAGCCTTCCCCTTGCTTCTTGTGTGCACTATAAAAGATTCAATTTCTTCTATTTGCACCACTCTGGTAGATGGTGATGGCACATTGACTTGTTCCACAACTTCTTATTTGCTCACAACAATCATTTGAATGTGTGGCCTAGATGAAGATGCTTGGTTCTTAGGACAAAAAAGGGGAAACTGGTCCCTAACCTCTGGGCAATTCCTGAAAAGGAGGCATTTTCTGGTAGAGTACCTACTTTGGTAATGCCCACATTCTCCACATCTGAAACAAATAATTGGCCTTCTTGGCGCATTTCCAAAGTTATCCCTGTGTCCAGGGTTGTAATTGGTACCTTGATTAGGTGCAGCCGCCATCACATTAGCTAGTGGTTGGGCTCCTCCTTGTGTCCAATATGTTGTTGTAGGCATACCTCTTGAGTGACATTCTTGGGTCTCATGGCCAGCTTTCCTGCATAGCTGGCAAGTTACACTTAGAAGCAGACACTCACTTACCACATGACTCTACTTGCTGCACATGGTGCATCACAACCCACTTTTGATGCCACCTCCCTTGAGTTCTTGCAACTCCTGTCGAAGTTGAGCCAACTCTTCTGCTTGTGCTTCTTCTTCCTTTTGTAGCTTCAATGCTTCAACTTCTCGCCTCAACACGGCTACTACATTTTCTTCTTCCTTTTGAGGTTTACTCCTTTTTAAGTTCTCTAGCTCTTTCTTTAATTGAATCACTGGATCCTCAATTTCTGTAGAATAGGGCAGTTGGGAAGAACTTGCTCCATATTGTTGTCTTATTTGTTCTAGTCATGTAGCTGTATTGATGAACTCTTCTATGGAGGCTGTTGGAAACACTAATTCTTTGATTTTACATTGTGTAGTCACCGAAAGTGGTTTAGCTAACCATTTCTTAATAAAGAAATCATGTGGAGGGTCTAGCAACTTAGTCACTAATGCCTTGGCTCTAGTTACAAACTATGGAAATGTTTGACCAGGACCAAATCTCAAGTTTTCTAACTCCTCAATGATTATCTCTCTAGTGTTCCCATGCTAGAATTGATTTTTGAATGCCTATTTCATTAAATCCCACGTGGTGAAATGGTTTTTAGCAAACTGAATGAACCATTTATCTGCTAGCCCTTCTAATGTGGCAGGAAAGAGGATAAAAAAGGCATCCTCTCTTCCCATCAAACCTCTTGTTTTGAATAATGCTAAGTGTCACATGGAGTATCATATGAGTTAGGACTTAGAGGTGACAACCTCCCCTTATACATTAAGAGTATGATACTCACATGAGTGCCAAGTGGCACTCACATGAGAGGCTTTGATTATTGCCCATATTGGGTATGCTGAGATTGAGAGAGTAATATTGGAAACCCCCACACGGCTGGGTGGCATAATCATCATGAACTCCATGCAATTCCACTTCAATTTTGTAGCCGGAAAAAGTCTATCTTCGACCTCGGACGGAGTGCAAAGCAGTTAGAGCTTTATTAAAATAAGGGGCCTCATCGGGGACCGCAATATTGGCATGAGAGCCCACACGACAATGATGGAAGACCCACATGGATGGAGCACGCAGAGATGCCATGCGGACAGAGCACGTAGAGGTGCCACGTGGATCGAACACGCAGAAGTGCGAAGAAATACCAGCCGACAAGCAGCACAGGCCGATGGCCTTTTCTCTCCTCCTCCTTTTCTCTTGGATGAGGGAGTGAAGAGAGTACTTCTCTTTATATAGGAAGGTTTGGTGCTTCTGAATGCCCATGTGGGATAAATCAGCTTGCCATCGACCTCCTCCTGGTTCCAATCTCCAACAATACCAAGCTTGGAGTTAGAGAAAAATTCGAGTTTTTTTTTTCAATTTTGGGGGAACAAAATCCATCATTTGGATATAGATTTTGGAAGAATGGATGGATGCAAACTCCCAAAAGCATTCAGTGATGCAAGAGCGAAGAAGGCAATCAGCATTAGGAGAGCTCAGGATAGAGCTAAAGCCTATGCTGACCCTCAAAGGAGAGATATCAACTTTGAGCAGGTCTATCTTAGAGTTCCATCTAGGTTTGAAACCATGAAGACGGGACATTGTCCAAAACTAACTCCTAGGTATTGTGGACCTTTCCAAATACTTAAGAGAATAGGAAAGATGGCTTAGCAGCTCTAACTTCTAGAGAATAGTCAAATCCATCCAGTTTTTCATGTTAGCAGGCTTAAGAAAAGGCTGGGTGAATCTGACAACCTCATTCCAGATAGTGAGATAGTAGAGCCGATTTCTCTTCAATCTATTCCACACAAGCCTGAGAGCATACTACGCACTCGAGAGAAACGGACAGAAAGTCACTTGTATAAAGAGTGTCTAATAAAGTGGAAAGATAGTTCAGAAGATAGTGCCACATGGGAGCGGGTTAGCACCCTTTAGAGACGATTTCCCAAATTTAGACTACCTTCCCAAGAGTCTTCTTAAGGGGAAGGATATGGGGAAACAACACAGAGATATGACCATGTACATGAGGTGCATGGGGATATAGTGGGAGTGGTGGTTCTATTATTTCTCTCTTTCTATCAGACCTTCCAATACCATTTTTGAGGACAAAAATGGAACTAAGGGGAAATGTCACATGGAGTATCATATGAGTTAGGACTTAAAGGTGAGAACCTCCCCTTATACATTAAGAGTATGATACTCACATGAGTGCCAAGTGGCACTCACATGAGAGGCTTTGATTATTGCCCATATTGGGTATGCTGAGATTGAGAGAGTAATATCGGAAACCCCCATGCGGCTGGGTGGCATAATCATCATGAACTCCATGCGATTCCACTCCGATTTTGTAGCCGGTGAAAGTCTATCTTTGACCTCGGATGGCGTGCAAAGTAGTTAGAGCTTTATTAAAATAAGGGGCTTCATCGGGGACCACAATACTAAGAGTCTCCTAATGTGCTCATCCAGATCTTCTTGAGCTAAGCCTTTGAAAGATGGAAATTTTTATATTTAATCTTGAAAGTAGAGTTTCCAAATCTACCTCACCTGCCATGTTCTTTACTGAGGATGTTGATGACAGTGGACTGGGGGATCTTCTAATAGCCTTCCTTCTTGTTGCTTTGCAAGTGACCCTCAATGTTTGAGACCGGGTTGCAGTCATGAGCTCTTCATAATCCTCTTAGGCTAGGATAATTAATAAGATGATTTACCTCTTAACCCAATGAAGTAGTACTGTAGCACTGTTGGCACTTGAATAATGCTTCTCCACACTGCAATATTGCTTCTCCTATGTTCAAGCCTCCTTAGGTCCCACCGGGCATGCCAAATTTTGTTGGGGGATTCTTGTGCAGAAAGGAACTTGAGTGTTTGTAGGAGAATGGAGAGTGAGAACAAGAGAATTAATGACACCGAAAGCTTCTGATCAATTAGGAAGATAAGAATGCAAGGTTATTCATAAGCCAAATGCTCTGTGAAATATGCCAAAGACTAAATGATGCTCATGGAACAAGATTACAAAGTACTAATAATCTATCGTCAACCTCTGCACCAGACCTCCACCTTCTCCAAGCTTGCCATTGTGCACACCTTGCACCAAGCTTCCAATAAGGGGAGGGATGGACACCTTCTATCGACGTGCACCTTCAATGGGACTTTGGAACTCTTGATATTCCCTACTTCACCTTCTCTGCATACAATCTAAGTCACTCTTCTTGCACCTTGCAATGGTTCTCTATGTCGCGCTGTAGCTCAGTGATGAGTAGCACCTCCTTTAATGTCAATCCGGGAAGACGTGAGGATGGTATGAAGACCTCGAGCAAGTGGCGGCACAAGTGCGTGAGTGAGAAGCACACAAGCATGCACACACATACACACACACGCGCACACACGGCAAGACAAAGAGTCAGAAACAATGGAATTCTTAGATTACTTTCAAAAGCTCTTACAAGTTCATTCCAATCACAATCTAACCCAAAAATGAGCTCTCTAGCTCCTTTTATAGTTTTTGACTAGCTTTGGCCCTGTCCAGACCTAGTGTCCGGCCTAGTTAAAAATTAGGTTCCAGGGCTTATTTGAGGGCTCAAACGAGGTCTAAAAAATACGAAAATTGGCAGGTAGATACTTCTAAAGCTCCTCAAGCTCAAGGACTCCTTGGCTTGCACAAAATGGAGCTACAAAAAGATGAAATGGTATTTACAATGGTGTTTAGTGATAAGAATCACTTTTAATTGGTGTAGAGGTTTTGAAACAATAAGGATGCCTTAGTGCTAAATCGGCGTGAATGCTCATACATACTTCCTTCCTAAAGAAAATTATTGGCCTATTTTCCAGATCTTCGTTGACTCCCTTGTCTGCTGCTAACACCCCCCCCTCTCTCGCGTCTGTCGTCCCTGACAGACCCTTGTTGAGTGGGTTTTTGGATGTAGTACTCGACGACATCCTGCGCTAAGTGATGTTCAGCAATTCTCAACCCTTTGGCCAAATCTGTCAGAAGAGCATCCCAGTCTACCGGCCCGGGAACCTCTGGATGTGGTATACGTAGCTTTTCGGAATGTAGAGCTTGTTCCACTGCAAACAACTGCAAGAGATGGGATGGTCTGGGAATGAATATCTCGGAGTGATATTCCCAGAATCCCGTGACAAACATCTCTTCAAACGTTTGTTTGAAGCAGGCCGGTAGATATTTGATGCGAGCGTGCCATGCATACACAACATTAATCGATGGGGTTGTGCTCATGTCGTATACAAGGTCCTGATTACCTTCATTAAATCCTAGTGCTGAGAGATGTGGTTCCTTGACATTCTTGAAGGTTCTGAAGGTGACCAGCATAAGTTCGAAAATCTTCAGGCACATCTGAGTCATGACATCAGGTACATTCTTGAAACGGACCCCCCAATGTCGAATCGTCGAAATCATATATCCAATCGTAGGTGGGCCCTTCGGGGGTGCGAAGTACACATAATTGAGCCACTTCTCACATCCTTTAATCTGCAGCACTGTTTGTGTGTACTCCGGCCATGATCTCCTTCGAAATACAGGGCAATAACATGGGTTATATTTGATGTACGGTGGCATGTTGTTCCATGTTCTTACCATTTCCGGGTACGTTTCAAGCAGCCGAATTCTCCACATTGGTTGGCGAATATGTCCCTGCTTGGCACTTTCTGGGATGTCGTCAGGTGCAAATTGGGTGGCAGAGGTGGGTTCCCTTGAGGTGTGGTGCTTGATCTCTGTGTTGTAATCTGCCATTAGCACGCAAAAAGGAACATACAGGTCGTCCGATGGGCTGATCCACCTATGGTGTGAGAGATTCTGAAAATAATCGGACTTTATTACCACCTCTTCTAATTTTGACATCAATGCGATTTGGACTGCCACCCTATCATCATGCGTCGTGGCTACTTTCTCTAATTTTTGCATCCATTCAGGTGCCTCAATTTCAATTGTGTCCATGCCCTGTTCTGTTCGCTTACCCCCGGGTGTTGGCATCGGAACATAGGGATCCTCAAATGTTTCTTCTACTTCAATTGGCACAAGATCGTCAGGCTCTGGTTCTGCCAAGGGGGAGGGTTGGCGTTCATATACAAGCACTTTCTTTTCCAATTCTGCAATTTGTGCTTTGAGTGCTGCTATTTCCTTTTCTAAGGCTGCATGGGCTTCGAGGAGATCCGCATGGGTTTCCAAAATGATTTGCATATTATCCGAGGGGATAGCCTTAAATCTCCCCGGGTCAATGTCCTGTGGGGAACCTTCCATGGCTAACTCCAAGTTCTCTTCATTTTGTGTCTGAAGCCGTCTATTTTCTTCTAGGGCTGCAGACATATGCTTCCGTAATAGAGCCATGTTTCGGCGGAGTTTGAGGTTCTCTGTGATTTGAGAATGTAGCAACTCGTCCATGTGTCGTCGCTCTTCATCATCTGCTTGGGGTGGGTTGGCTACTAATTGTGCATATTGTTCCTGTAAGGTCATGTGCTGCTGTTGTAGTAGCTGCTTCTGCTCTTCAAGATCCTTACACCGTGCTTGGAGATCTTCGTGGCTTCGGAAAAGCCTTGTATGTTGGTTGTCAAGGTGTTGGTAATGTTGCTGAAGTTGGGACATGCATTGATACATACTATTAAATACATTATTAATGGGGATGGATGTAGGGAGGGTGTTAGGTGCAGCGGGGAAGGGAAAGGGGAAGGGGAGTGTGAATGCAGTGCTGGGAAATGGTGAAGTGGGTGGTGGGGGAATGGGAGATTGTGGTGGTATGGGGGGAGGGAGAGGTGCAGTGGAAGGTGATATGTCCATAAAATCTGTGGTGGAAGCAGTAGTGGGAGTGATTGTGAATAATGGAACAGTGGGTGCAGTGATTGTGGTGAATGTGTACAGTGGTGTGTGCAGTTGTGGATGTGAACTGCCCGAAAGTGTGGGTGGGGGAATGGGGATGTCAGTAGATGCCGTTAGGGTTACAGTGGTAGTGGAGGTGTATACACGGGAGGTTTTGAGAGGGTGTGTGGGTTGATAGGTCGTTTGTACTTCAGTCATGGCGATGGGTTCGGAGACGGTAACGGTGGTAGTTACATTGGTGATGGGAGGTGAATGTGGTGGAGAGGGAGGAGAAGGTGGTAAGGGAGGTGATGGAGGTGCACTTGATGTATGGGCTTCCTCGGTGTCGTGAGTGGTGTGTGCAGTGCCCGTGGTTGTGGGGGTGCCTTGTGGTCCGGATCCTAATACATTCATTTGTTTTCCCGTGCGTGGGGGGCGTCTTCCATATCTTTTCTCTGTCCTTCATGATTGCACTAGTGCAGTATGCACCGTCTCAGGTACTCCCAAAGCATCTGATATCATTTCCAGGGTGGCACGGTATTGCTCGTCCACGCCTTCCTCCTCCAGAATTTGGTTCATGAGGGCTTTACCTGCAGCTAATGACAGCCTGTGTTGCTGTTGGACTCGGTTCATCGTATCGTAGAGCTTCTTTAATGCGTTAGTATAGGCGGGGGCACCTTCCAGTACTTGTAGGGCTTCCTGATCATACTCTTGTTCTTCTGCTTCTGATTGTCCACCCCGTGCCTCCTCCTGTGCTTCTTCTTCATCGTCCACATTGACTACATCCGGTTGGCTGGGCTGGGGTTGGTCTGGGGCAGTTTGCTGTCCTCCCGCTTGCTCTGCTTCAACTTCTGCATTTACAGCGTCGATGATTCTAGCAACTTCTTCGTCAGTTAGGTCCTCCAGAGTGAATCCATGCGGGAATTCCAGATCAGTCGGTATTGGTGGAAACACAAGGTTCGGGCCATCTGTGCTCTGCCTGGGTAACCTGATAGTAAATGGTTGTACTCGTCGAGGAAGTCTTGGGGTTGTTTCAGGCGTTAGGGTTGCACCGCGAGCTTGTGCACAAGGCATCTGTACGGTGCCTCTCATCTTTTTAGAGGGAGGTCCGACAACGGACAACCTGCGTTGAAACTCCTGTGCTCTGGACCAAATGAGAGCCCTCTGCACCGGTACATCATATGCGAGACATCTGTATACAATTCTTGTAAGTGCACAGCAACCATACAACACAGACTTTTGCTTCTTATACCATCTCTGATGGGCCATATGAATCTGGTCAATAATCCAGTGGGGCATATTGATGGACAATTCAAAAGCATCCGCCAGGTAGAGGCTAAACCAAATCTTCTTCGGAGGCATTGTGAACCTGTCTTGTGCAGGGAACGCGAAATGTTGCATGACCATACGTAAATGAATGGCTATTGTGGGAGTCATTGCCACCATGTCCTTCAGTTTTGTCAGATTCCTGTTCTTCATGTTATCAGGGACCATGGTCTCCTTTTCCGTAGGAATGTGCATTCCATGCATATCAAGAGCTTCTCTTACTAGGTTGATAGTCAAGCGGAAGCGCTTCAGCTCATTGCCCCTTGTGAGTGATGGGAGCACAAAGGAGCTGTATCCTTTCTTGTCTTTGCTGGGGGTGAGGGTACTAATTAAGTATGAGCACCTTAGAAAATCTGGCTTTGGTAGTTGGAACTCGAAATAATCATATAACCCAGCCTTCCTCCATATTGGCTGCAGTCCTTCGTTGTTCTGTAGCTTTTCAAACTCTCTGGTAAAGAAGTGGTATCTGCCCCAACGTCCATTGAATTCTACTTCGGACTCCCACATGTATGTGCCTTCACCGAGAGGTCCCGCAACATCACTGAACCAGTGTGAGGTTTTGCCCATCGGCATTGTGTGACCCTGTGGAGGATTCTGAATAGGTATGGCATGTAATGCCCGTAATGCCACTGGTCTTTCCTTTAATTCCTCCTCGACCGGAAGGCTTTCAATGTCCACAATTTGGGGGCCGGTGCCCGCCTGGGAGCTAGTTCCTACCGTATCCGCAATGTTACTTCTTGCTTCCTGTCTCTATGAGAATATAGAAACATGCGTTAACATTGTACAGGACAAGAGAGAACCGTTGTTGTCCCCATTACAACATTAACATGAGGGTCGGGAGAGATTAATGGGTTAGTAAGTGTTCGGTGTGAGTGTGTGTGTGGTTAGGAGTTCGGTAGACCTAAGAGCTAAGTGAAATAATGTAGTGTGATAGTGATGCGGTTAGTAGGTGGTCATGGATTTACAAATGGGGTCTGGGGGTTTGTTACAAGTCTTAGGCTGCCAAATGCAGCGGATAGGTTTTACTCTTGGTTTCATAGAGACTCTCGAGAGCCTTATGAGTGTGTCGGCTTGAAAATGAGGCTTTTTAGGGACCCATTTACAAGTGGTTTTGTTCGTGCTCATGGGCCTGAGTGTGTTTCTGAGTGTGGAAAATGTGTGGATGTCAGCGGTGGGAGCGAATGGATCACGATGTAAAGGGTGCGGCCTTGGTGTAGCTATTTGAGCCCGCAAACAAGCCTTAGGCACCCAAATTTGTCTTGATTGTGGGCTAGCCTTCATTGACCTCTTGGGCACCCAAATAGACTTCACATTAGTCGAAGAACTTTTGAAAGACTTCTTATTAGTGTCAAGTTGTTGGTTACTAATAAGAGGCTGTGCTCGTGTGGTTGGCTTGAGTGTAGCCGGGTGTTCGCCTTTCCGCACCCACACTTGTTTCACTTTCTGAGACATTTTGGTGCGCCGGTACTTTTGATCTCCAACATAGGTATTACTCTGCTTCTTATGCCTTTGATCCACCTTTGGTTGTCATCTCCTGTTGGCCTTCGAAAAAGAAGGGAGTTCCGTTGCCTCCCTGATTCCTTGTTTACAACCATCATTCCTCTGCAACACATAGTTTTGGACAAGAACAGCATGGTCATCTTCATGTGTACCCCTGGAAGGACTAGGAGTGTGTGCCTTTCCTAGTTCCTTGAGTGCTCCATTATCTAACTCTACTGTAATTCGACTATGATTGACCCATACCTGAAGAAGTCCGCTTCTTAGGTTTAAATTGACTGCTTGGTCATAGATCCAGTCTTGACCCAAGACAAGAGGTTCAGTGAGATCCTCATCTTGACACACCAGTACCTTAACTGTCATTGCCTCATCATGAATACAGAGGGGGAGTTCCACCTCGCCCATGCAAGGGGTTTCCACACCTCCCAATCCTATGAGATATGCTTCCACGGGAGTGACAGTTAACTGCAACTCTTGACAATAAGACAATTTAACAGCACTAGTGGCTGCGCCTGAGTCAATCAAGGCTCTTACAGTCCTTGCACTCTTTCCTTGTCCTATATCTACGGTTATGAAAGGACGTCGGTCAGTTATTCTATGTGAGCTAACACCTGAAACTTCACACATAGCCACATCGTATCCTAGATCTGCATATGCATCTTGCCTAGGGTGTTCTCTACCTTGTCTTCTTAATTTCATTCTCCGGATGCGCTCTAGGGCTTCTGCTTGAGCTTCTTCTCGAATTCGCTTTTCTTCCTCTTTGCGTTTCTTAGCAGTATTGAGTCGGCTTAGCATCTCCTCCGTGAGAGGTTCCTGATACAACTTAACTCTGCATCCGCTAATATAGTTTGGGAGAACATCACCCTCTAAAGTGGCTAGTTGTACTGCTCCACTCGTGGAGATCCTATTTATGATCATAGGTCCATAGCCTCTCTTTTCTAGCTTCCTTGCATGTTGTTTCAATGTGTAGACTAGAACTAAGTCTCCTGCTTTCAAGCCTTTATCCTTCACATGGGCATCAAAGTAGGCCTTCTGTCTCTTCTTAGCTGCATAGATTCCTGCAGCTGCTCTCAGTCTTGTTTCTCCTAATCGTTCAAGGTCAAAGATCCTAGAGGAGAGCTCATGACCTGTCCATTCGTGCTCTTGAGCTACTTTCAATGTAGGAATCAGGAAGTCCAAGGGTAGCACAGCGTTTTGGCCAAATACCATCTGAAAGGGGGTGGCTTGGAGTACTGTTTTGTAGGCAACTCGGTAAGCCCAAACAGCATGGTGTAGCTGTTTGTCCCAATCAGAGCGTTTAGTGTTCACTAATTTCGTCAGTACATTGCATAAGATCTTATTGGTGCTTTCGGCTTGCCCATTAGCTTGAGGGTGATAAGGGGCAGACTTCTTGTGTATTACCAAGAATTCTTGGAGTAGATTTTCAATAACTTCATTCAAGAAGTGAGTGCCTCTATCACTTACAAGCTCTATAGGTAGCCCGTATCTTGTGAATACATTCTCAAACAAGAATTTTGCAGTTGTTTGAGCATCGTTCTTCGTTGTGGCTTTTACCTCTACCCATTTAGTTGTTGATATATTTAGGTAGTGATGTGTGTGAACACTCTAGGACTGTCGGGGCACTTTTTTCCCTCTTTAGGAGGTTTTTTTCCCTCGGCTTGTATATACGCCTATTGCCCTAATGGGCTACTTATCTTTGTACATTCTCTAGTAATACATTCAGTCTTGTGTGTTGTGCTCCAAGCTTCTTCTTCTTCCTTGTGCTGTTCGCGTGCTTCCTCAGACGTCCAACTCCAACAATTGGTATCAGAGCGGGTCGTCGCTTCTTCTAGGGCGTCGTCGACACTCCTCCGTTTGCAGTCTCAGATTCGCACGAAATTTGGCCGAAATCGCGATCTGAGCTCGTTTCGGCCTTCGAACGCACTATCGCAGCGCTTGTGCAGGCTATTTCGTCCTTTTGTGCCAAAGGTATATACCAGTTTCTGTTCGCCAGTTTAAGCGTCTCGAAGTCTGCTACAGGTCTAGCAGAACTCGTTTGGGCATTTCCGTTCAACTTTTTTAGATACAGTCAATTTTCTGCATCAAGGTATTTTAGTCACCAGCCATGGCTGAAAGCAGTGATGTATTCCGTATGTTGGCTGTTGAGGATAAGTTGGATGGTACCAACTACCCATTATGGGCTTATATGATGCGACATGTACTGGTTGCAAAAGGATTGTGGAACATTGTGCAGGGTGTTGAAAGACGTCCTGTTACACCTGTAACGACAGGTACTGCAAATACAGGTGTTGGAGCTGATGAAGATGGTGTTGAAGATGATATTCCGCAGATTCCTGTTCGTGCTGCTGTTTCTGTTGCACCTACTATAGAGCAGATTCATTGGGATGGCAGAGATGCCCAGGCACATGCATTGATAGCTTTGTCTGTCAAACGTGCCATTATTCCTCACATTCGCTCTTGCAGAACAGCAAAGGATGCTTGGGATACACTTACCACTTTGTACCAGGCTAGGAATGAGGCTCGTGTTGCTTACCTCCGAAAACAGTTGGAGAGTGAGCACATGAATGAAGGTGATTCTATGGACAGTTTTCTTACAAAGATCAAAGACCTGAAGGAACAATTGATTTCTACTGATGAGGTTATACCAGATAGCTCACTTGTGCAGACCGTTCTGAATGGTCTTCCTGATTCATATCAGAGTTTTGCCTCTACTCTTCGGTTGATGATGAAAGGCAATCCGAATGCCTTGTCATTTGAGGAATTAGTCTCTGTTCTGTTGCAGGAAGATCAGTCCAGGCAGAACAGGTCCATTATGCGTGTTGCAGATCAAGATTTCCTGGCTAGTCAGAAGGGCAAAGGAAAATGGAGCTCTTCTACTAGTAAGCAGAAATCTGCAAATGTTGCACAATCGAAGAACCAGGATAAAGATGAAAAGAAATCAGAAAAGCAGAAATTGTTCTGCAAGTACTGTAAAGGAAATGATCATATTATAAAGAACTGTCCAAAATTGGCTGCTAAAGAGGCAAAGAAGAAAGAGGCTGGAATGGTTGTTGCAGAGGCCTCTACACCAAAAACAGAGTCTGCAAATCTTGTGCAGGAAGAAGAATGGGCGTTTACCACTGTCTGCAGTTTTGACCCATCTTCTCATGATCAGTGCATGTTTGTAGTAGACTCAGATGTTTGGTATTTTGACAGTGGGGCGACCAAACATATTACCTCGCAGCGCAGCTTCTTCTCTTCACTTGAGCCTACTCCTACAGGGAATACTGTCACATGCGCCAATAACTCCTCTTATCTTGTTATGGGAGTTGGTAAGATCATTCTGACTACTGCTGATGGTAGTTCTTTCACTTTGTCAGATGCTTTATTTGTGCCAGGGATCAAAAAGAATCTGTTATCAGTTTCTACATTAGCCAAGATTGGCTTGGTTGTGAAATTTGTTGATGACAGGTGTACAGTCCATGATCTCTCAAATGGCGATGTGATTATTGCTTCTGGCATTTTATGTCATGGGCTGTATAAGCTCATAGACTATGAAAGATCTGTGAATGATTCGGCATGTGCAGTTCATGATTCTCAGGCTATGTCAGATGCAAAGCTTTGGCATGCACGCTTTGGTCATCTGAATTTTGCTAGTTTGTTACGCCTGCAGAAATCTGAAATGGTGTCCTCTTTGCCCAAACTTGAGGCACCTGGAAAACATGTTTGTGAAGGCTGTATTTTGGGCAAAATGCAGCGTTCTTCCTTTCCAAAAGATGGTTCAGTTCGGGCTGCGCAGAAATTGCAGCTTGTACATAGTGATGTCGGTGGTCCTATGCACACACCCTCTTTTGGAAATTACCTTTACTTCGTGACTTTCATTGATGATTTTTCCAGGCATGCATCGGTATATCCACTCAAAGCAAAGTCCGAAGTGTTCATGTGCTTCAAACAGTTTTTGGTTTTGGCTGAAAATCTGTCAGCATGTAAAATGGGCACCCTCCGCTCTGATCGAGGGGGGGGGTATATGTCTTCAAATTTTAATGCATTTCTGGCTGAACGTGGGATAAAACACCAGTGTACAGTGCCGTATACACCTCAACAAAATGGAGTTGCTGAACGAAAGAACAGGTCACTCATGGAGATGGCGAGGTGCATGGTCAAAAGTCAGGCTTTACCACATAGTTTCTGGCTTGAGGCTGTCATGTGTGCAGCATATGTACTGAACAGGTGTCCCACTAAAGTGTTGCAGTCTATCACTCCATATGAGGCTTGGCATGACCGCAAGCCATCTGTTGCTCATCTGCGTGTTTTTGGTTGTTTGGCATATGCATTAGTGCCTGAACAACATCGCAGAAAATTGGATGATAAGGCAGTAAAATGTATTTTTGTTGGGTACAGTTCTGAAAGTAAAGGCTATCTTCTGTATCATCCACAGACTAAACGCATTCTGGTTAGCCGTGATGTTGTCTTTGTAGAAGATGCTATTCAGCCATTGCTTTCATGTACTAAGGAGACATCTGTTAGCTGCAAAGACATGTATGATACTTTGATGCCTCTTTTTACAGGTGGACAGGCTAGTGCTGGTCCTAATGAGGCAACTTCTCAACCTTTGCAGGTTTCATATGATGATGCAGATCATTCCATTTCTGATGCAGATTTACATGATGCACTTGTTGATGAGAGAGCTGATATTGAGCAGGCAAAAACTATGCCAAAATGGCTGGTGCAGACTTTGCATGACAGCAAATTAGATGCACCTTTGTCATATCGTACTCGTTCAGGCTCTCATAGTGCCTCCTTTGCATCAGATTGCTATGCTATGGCTGCATCTAGTCTTTGTGATGAGAATGAGCCTGTTTCTTTTGATGAAGCACAAAATTCAGAAAATTGGATGGCTGCTATGCAATCTGAATATGATGCTATAATGAAGAATGGTACATGGTCTTTATGTGACTTGCCTCCTGGCAAGAAGGCCATTGGCACTAAGTGGGTATACAAGCTGAAGCGTAAACCTGATGGTACAGTTGACAGGTATAAGGCTAGGCTTGTTGCAAAGGGTTATGCGCAGGAAAGAGGCATTGATTTTGATGAGACCTTTGCACCTACATGCCGTATGACTACTGTTCGGAGCATTTGTGCACTTGCAGCCCATCATGGTTGGAATGTACATCAGTTGGACATTAAAACAGCATTTCTGAATGGTGACTTGCATGAAGAAGTGTATGTTTTTCAGCCCCGTGGCTTTGTGCAGAAAGGGCATGAAAACCAGGTGTGCAGGTTAAAGAAGGCGTTATATGGTTTAAAGCAAGCACCAGGTGCTTGGTATGAGAAGATACATGCCTATCTGATTGCACATGGTTTTGAGAACAGTCCAACTGAAAGCACCTTATATGTTAAACGTGCTAATGATGTGCTTCTGATCATTGTTGTCTATGTTGATGACATGCTGCTCACTAGTCCTATTGAGACACATATTGCTGATTTTAAGGCTGATTTGCATGCCTCATTTGAGATGTCTGATTTGGGGCATTTGCATCACTATTTGGGCATTCAGTTTATGCACGTTGATGGTGGAATGGCTTTGTGTCAAACGAAATATATTGACACATTATTGCAAGCGTTTTGGCCTTGAAGACTGTAAGCCTATTGCCACTCCTATGGAGACAGGTTTACGATTGAGTCTTCATGATGCTGGAGATGCATTTGATGCTGTTCTCTATCAGCAGGCTGTTGGATGCTTGATTTACTTATGCATTACTCGGCCAGATATTCAGTTTGCTGTCTCACAGATGAGCAGGTTTATGCATTGCCCAGGAGTCATGCATTGGAAAGCGGTTAAGCGCATCTTTCGCTACTTGAGTGGTACTCGGCTACTTGGGTTGTTTTATCCCAAGGGGGGATCACTACCGCCAGATTTGCATGCTTTTTCTGACTCAGATTGGGCTGGTTGCTATGACACTCGTGTGTCCACCAGTGGTTTTTGCTTCATGCTTGGTAGCTCATGTATATCTTGGTTGAGCAAGAAGCAGCCTACTGTGGCCACTTCCAGTTGTGAGGCTGAGTATAGGGCAGCTTTCACAGCGACTGTTGAGTGTGTGTGGCTGAGACGCCTTATGGCTGATTTGGGTGTTGGCCAGTCTTCTGCCACCACCATCTTCACTGACAGTCAGAGCGCATTGGCAGTTGCGAGGAACCCTGTGTTCCATGCTCGCACTAAGCACATTGAGGTGCATTATCACTATGTCAGGGAGAGGTTCTCTGCTGGGGAGATCAGCTTGGCATATGTGCCCACGCAGGAGAACATTGCAGACCTTTTCACGAAGGCTCTGCCTAGGGAGAAGTTTGAAGCTTTCCGCAAAGCTTTGGGCTTACTTCCTTTTGTGGAGTGATTTCCACATAGCTTGGCACTTCCTTATACATGAGTGCCAGCTCCTTGTTCACCGCATCACTCCCAGGGGGGATTTGTTGATATATTTAGGTAGTGATGTGTGTGAACACTCTAGGACTGCCGAGGCACTTTTTTCCCTCTTTAGGAGGTTTTTTTCCCTCGGCTTGTATATACGCCTATTGCCCTAATGGGCTACTTATCTTTGTACATTCTCTAGTAATACATTCAGTCTTGTGTGTTGTGCTCCAAGCTTCTTCTTCTTCCTTGTGCTGTTCGCGTGCTTCCTCAGACGTCCAACTCCAACATTAGTTAGGTAGTCTGTTGCAACAATGATATATTCTGCATGGGAACTCTTAGCTGGGGGATTAATAGGACCCACGAAGTCTATTCCCCACTTGGAGAATGCGCGTCCACCCATCATAGGTTTCAGTGGCATCTCATCTTTACGTATAGGATACTGAGTTCTCTGACAGACATCACATCGTTTCACATAGGTATGTGCATCCATGTGAAGGGTTGGCCACCAGAAGCCTGCAAATAGAATTGCTTTGATCACCCTATCTGGTCCAAAATGTCCTCCTGCTACACCTTGGTGAGCAGTGTCCAATACCTTGAGATATTCACTTTCATGGACACATAGCCTTAGGTAACCATCTTTACCACGCTTATATAGATTATCACCAATGAGTGAGTAATTCAGGGCTTCTTGTTCTAAACTCCTTTTCCTCGCCAGAGTCATGTCTAGAGGGAATGTGTTTGTCCTCAGGAAGGATACTAGAGGTTCACTCCAATCTGGCACAATGGACACTTGATAAAGAGTAGCATGTTCCACAGGGGGTTTAGTGCAACAGATTGGGCATTCCTTGCATAATTTTTGGACATCAGCTTCCATAGTTGGCCAATGCACTCCGAGTCTCCTGAGTGTCTGTAGGGTTCGTTGTTTTGAGTAGTGTTGCTCCAATGCACCTACATGTGCTAATTGCAACCACTTCGCATACTCGTCCTCTTCTACACAACAAGCCAAGATTCCTTGATCTGTGTGCTTGTACATGCTTCCTGCCATGATGTGGTACTTTTGGGCTTTAACAACCTCTCTATTCTGTGTGTTTACTACAGGATGGTTAGGCCCGTATATCAATACTGGCACTAATGGCTTAGCCCACTGCGGCACCACTTCCAAATTAAACAAGTAAGCATCAGGAAGATCATCTGACACTCCTTGTGGGGCTTCTCCAGATGTGAGCCTAGAAAGGTGATCAGCTCTCAAATGAGTTCTCCCTTTTCTCACCACTACCTCAAAGCCATATTCCATTAGCAAGAGAAACCATCTCACTAATCTTCCTGTATTGCATGGCTTGTTTACGAGGTATAGCAATGCCTGATGATCCGTAAAAAATTTAAACTTATTTGCAAGCAAATAGTGTCTAAATTTCTTGACTGCATATACCATACCTAAGCCTTCTCTCTCTGTAGTGGTGTAATTTCGTTCAGCTGCGTTCAATTGTCTACTAGCGTAAGCAATTGGAAGATCCATATTACCCTCACCAGTAGGTTGCGCAAGCACACATCCAATGGCATAATTGGATGCATCCACGTGAACATGGAAAGGCTTATTCCAGTCTGGCATGGTCAAGATTGGTGCTGAACATAATCTTCGCTTAAGCTCCTGGAAGGAGTTCTCACATTCATCAGTCCACTCAAAGTTAGTCAGAAGTCCGTACATGGGCTTTGCAATGACGGCATACATGTGAATGAACCGGCGGTAGTAACCACAATGCCCCATGAAAGCTTGTACTTCCTTGACATTCCTCGGCCTAGGTAGCTCTGCTATGGCTCTCACTTTCTCTTCATCAGTGGATATGCCATTCTTTGACACTATGTGTCCTAGAATCTTGCCTTGCCTGACCATAAAAACACATTTTTCTGGGTTCAGACAGACCTGATATTCTCTGCATTTATCAAAGATTTGTCTGAGTTCGGGGATATGGGTTTGTCTGATGTTGGAATGAGCACAAAGGTCATCAACATAGACTTCTAAATTCTTCCTCAAGAACTCTTTAAATACATGGCACATTAGTCTCTGGAAGGTAGCTGGTGCATTGGTAAGCCCAAATGGCATTACACGAAAGGCAAATATGCCCCACTCTGTGGCAAAAGCTGTTTTATGCTGATCTTCTGGAGCTATGGCTACTTGATTGTAGCCCGAAAATCCATCAAGGAAGCTGTACACTTCCTTGCCTGCTACTCTTTCTAAGAGATGTTCTGTGATAGGAAGCGGATAGTTATCTCGAATTGTGGCTGCATTAACTTTCTTCAAGTTAATGCATACACGCAATTTGCCATTCTTCTTGGGCACCACCACAATGGGGGATACCCATTCAGTGTGCTCAATTTCATAGATAAATCCAGCTTCAACTAGTCTATCTATCTCCTCTTTGATCTTAGCAGCGTAATTATCGTTATATGTATAGGGCTTTTGCTTAGAGGGTTTTGCATCTGAGGTCATGGGGATAGTGTGAGAGCATATGTCTGGGTCAACACCCTTCAAATCCTTGTAACTCCAAGCGAATACATCTCTGTATTCTCTTAGCAAGGCTATTAATGCATGCTCTTCTTCCTGTGTTAAGTCATGGCCTATATATGTGCATCTCTCCTCTCCTTCTTCTAGGGCCACAACTATTTTCTTGGTGGTTTCTTTGTTATCATAGGCCTCTCCTGACTGTGCCTCTCGTTTAGGCATTCTTATCATGACTCCCCTGTCGTCTATCTCATACTTCTTAAAATTTTCTGGGACTTCAAACAAAGATTCTTCCTCTTCTTGTGAGACTTCTCTCTTCTTTCGTTTCTTTCCTTTTTCCTTCGGGGTCACATGTGTTGCTAATCTTACCTCATTTGTGAGTTCTCCATGCCTCTGGGGTTGAAATTCTACCTCCTGGAAGTATTCTTCATCTGATGCAAAAGGTGGGTCCATAATGATTGACTCTAGATCGGAGTTACTTGCATCCTCAAATGCATCAGGGCTAGGTTCGCATTCTTCTAGAACTGCCTCTCCCATGATTGGTTCTATGGAGAAGACTGAAATGTCATAGACATCCTCATCACAGTGGGGTGTCCATTGTTCCTCATTGATGGCTACATCCATTGTTGCTAGGATTTCTGCCCAACCGTGAGGTTCAAATTCCTCATCAAGAAAGATTACAGGTGCATAGGCTGGGTCTTGAAGTGATCTATGGTTTTCTTTGGCACCTATATCTCTGGCCTTTTCTCTTTTCTCCTCTTCTACTGCTACTTTGCACATCCATAAGTGGGTGTCTTCATGCATCCATGAGGATCCTTATCCTATGGAATGCACCGATTCTGTATCGTCTTTGGCTCTATGGATGGGATTCCATTGGATAGGGGGGACATCTCTATGAGAGTAATCTTTGAGATTCACTTTGGTCGTAACACCCAAGTGTTGCAGGTACAAAGAATTGGTTCCCCAATCCTGCACTACTTGCAACTGTCGCATAAAAGGTCGTCCCAAAATCATCTCATAGGCATGATTTTTGCTAAAGTCACATATAGCGAATGTATGTTCGAACTCAACACCACAGGTGGTGAGAGTTATACCTTCTAGCAATCCTAAGGGTCTCTCTATGTGACCATCTGCCATCTGCAATTTCATTCTCGTTGGCCTGAGTGCTGGCTTGCCCCAACGCTTCCATAGGGAAGTGGTGGCAATTGCAACTCCTGCACCTGAGTCCAAAATTGCCTTGGTGGTGTATTCCTGGTAGGTAATGGGAAGATAGGTGTTCCCTTCTTCACCTTCACACGTATCTCCTATCTTATCCAAGGGTATCTCTGGCACCGTTCTGTGTGATCCTACCTGAGAACGAGGTTTTGCTATCTCTGGTACCTGTTTGGCTACATGTTTCCATAATTCAGGTTTAACCTTGAGTAGCTCTTCCAACTTTAAATTGCACTGCACTCTAGTATTTTTCACTACCTCTGTGTTCCTAGGTAGGACTGAATCTTCGTTTCTTACCATGACTGTGGGTGCTCTCATACACGTGGACTTTGCTTCCCAAGGGCCTGTGAAATGGGGTAGCTCTTGTATGGAATTGGATTCAAAGTCCAATCTCTCGTGAGACTGAGTACTCTCATGTTCCCCATAAATAGATGGGATGTCTTGTGGGAATTGGTCGTGTGCATCATCCACCAGTTCAAAGGGAGGGGCGACTTCACTTTCGTTATCCCATTTATCTTCTTGAATTTCTCGTAGGAAGTCTGGTGCAAACCAATTCATAGAAGAAGAAGTGTCTGGCTCCGTAGAATTAGGCACATAAGCAACCTGGGAAGGAGGGCTTATTCTATCGTTGGCTCTTTCCTCGCTCTCATAGATGGTTGGAGCACAAGCTTCCTGGGGAGGATTACTTATTCTATTACTTTTCTGAACAGGCTCATATGCTCCCTGAGAAGGAATCTAGGCAACCTGTGGAGGTATGTGAGCTTTCGAGGGAGGCTCATCTGCCTTTTGTGGGGAAAGATAAGCTTCTTGAGGAGGCACATGGGCTTCCTGAAGAGGCTGGCTTATCCGTTCTCTTGCCCTTTCCTTTCTTTGAGGGGCAGGTTCCTTTTCTGATTGTGCAATTAGCCTCTCTATTCTTTCTAGCAGTCCATCAAAATGTAACTGCGTCTTAGCTCAGCTAGAGATATTAAAGAGGCGACTCGCTTCAAACATGGTTTGAGCCAATTCCACCATTTTGGCACAAATTTTAGTTCGTTCAAGCTCTAGTTCTGCTCTAGGGTAACACTTTTCATGATCAGTTATGTTTGGCCCTTCTTGGATTCTGGCCTGATATGCTTTAAGCATCATATTTAGGTCCTCGGGAGTGGGATCTGCTAGGACTGATCCTACTCTTGGGGGTGGTGGGTTTAGGTGAGGCGGGTTGGATGGAGATGGTATGGATGGAGAAGGTATGAAGGGTGGCAGGGGAGGTGATATGGATTGAGGCGGGGGTGACCTGTGAGAGTCCGGTTGAGAGGTGAGCTCCACAACTCTGGCTTTTGTTTCTCTTATGCTTTCTTCTAATTCGTTCATTTTCTTTGCCCATTGTCTTTTCATTCTTTCACGGCTATCTCTCCATGCTCTAGTCCTTTTCTTAGTTATGCTCTCCGTTTCACTAGATTCTGGGCTCTTTTCCTGACCTACAGCTTGGTTTTGCTGCAATGCTTGAGCTCTAGTGACTACCTGCACTGGTGCAGTGGACGTCACACTCCCTGTGGAGTCTACTACTAACCCAACAACGTTGATAGGAGTGATTTTTGGCATATTATTGGGGTTCTTTGGGCAATCTCGTAAGAGATGCTCCTTTCCACAATCTTGGCAAAAGCCTTGGATCGTCACTGACTGGGGTTGTGTAGGTGGAGGTAAGGGGCAGTCACGAATGAAGTGATCTCCTTGGCATCTGTAGCACGGTCCTCTAGGGAACGGAGGTCTTACCTGCCTAGGTTGAGGCCTAGGGTTGGGGTTTGCATACATGACGTTTGTGTAATCGGACTCCCAACTAGGTTCATTTGGCTCTTCACTATAGTAGGACTCACCATGTTCGGGAGATTGCATGTAGTAAGCCTGGGGGCTATCAACATGTGTAGAGTCGAAACTATGGTCACTAGGATCACTTTCTGAGAGCAGTGGTGTTATAGGGACTATAGCTCTATTCAGGTTTTCTTCTGCTGCTGCATATTTTATTGGGATCACATTAGCTGGTGCAGAAGGTTGTTGTGCTAGGACAGGCTGAGGCCTTTGTTGGTTCTGGTATGGTTGGTAAGTTTGTTGAGGCCTAGCATACTGCTGAGGTGGGTACTGGTTCTGGTATCTTCCTTGTTGTGGGTATGGCTGTGGGTAATTCTGCCTAACGACTTGCTTATTGTAGGGGCAATCTTGTGCGGTGTGATTGGTGTACCTTCGCTCTATGGTGTAGTACTGGCTACTAGGATTTACTTGGGGCTGGGCCATAATGGGACATACATTCGCCATGTGGTCGCCACCACAAGTATAGCACCTTTTCACAGGAGCAAACCTTGGGATCTGTTTGCTTGTTACACCTAGTTTCTGAGCCACTTTCTCTGCAAGTTCCTCGATTGATGTGGATTGCGTGGATGAGAGGTTAGAGGCACTATCCGACTCTTTGTATATCTTGGAAAGCTCTAACTCCTCCCCTAGGTTATCCTCAATATCAATGCACATGCGTACATAGTCTTCTATGGTTCTAGGGTCCTTCAGGTACACATAAGATCTCAATTTGGTACTTAGCAATCCATCCAAGAATAAAGCCACTTGCTTGGCTGGTGTGGGTAACTCCGAAACAGGGCATCTTTCTAAGTATTGCCTAAATCTTCTTCCTGCAAGTCTCACAGTTTCTTGAGGGGTTTGCTTGAAGCTGTGAATCAGCGAAGAGGTATTATGCCTTATGCCACTCTTAGAGAATTCAATAATGAAAGCCTCTAGGAGTTGGTCTATGCTCCTGAACTGCCTCTCATTTAGTGGCTAAAACCATGTCAGGGCAGTGTTCCTAAGGGTCAGACCAAAGGCATTATACTGTGTAAACATGTCCTCTACTTGTTCAGCTCTCAGGACTTGCTTAAACTCAGCCACATGATCATATGGATCTCCCGTGCCATCGAAGTAGTTCTTCATGGACTTAACTAGCTGAGTTGGCCTCAAGGTCCTTGCGTGCTCTCTAGGTCGTGGTAGCGGGAACTCATCCGCATTTCTTTGATTCCTGTGAGCTCTAGGTAACTCAGGCTCTACTCTGTTTGTTTCCATTCTTGTTCTTTCTCTGCCCCCCAGGGTGGCAAAGCTTACTTCTGGCCTAGCTCTATGTCTGTCTCTTTGTAATTCATGAGCTTGGGATGTTCCAGCTCCAGGGTGACCATAGGATACATTCGATCTTGGTTGGGGAAAAACAAATTCACCCTTCCAAGTGTAAGCATGCCTATCATTTTCTGTCACCACAAAGATCCTTTCCGAAGTGTGATCTAAGTAGGTCACTCTACCTGGGCTATCCGGATCCTTAAACTCATAGATCATGATAGTTCCTATATCAGTTGGCTGATTAGATTTATATCTCCAAAAGGCTTCATCGGTTTCTCGATTGAGTAGCAAATCTAAGCTTTTATTATCCTGGGGAATCCACTCCGGTGTGATAATCCTAGTGAGAACCGATTTACCTTGAGGGGTTCTAGGTTCTGCACCCATGTTTCCTTGTTCTAGGTCACCTAAGTCTGCTTCGGGGATCACATTTCCAAATTCGTCCGTCCTATCTGGGTGACTGGTGACTACGTATATGGTTCCTTCTTTGTCCAAGTATGCTCCATTTTCAAACTTGACAGCTGGGTGCTCTAATCCAATGGATTGATCAGGATTCCTAATCTGTACCACAGATCTTCCTAGGCCGTCCTCATAGATGCTAGCACCTAATCGATTGGTCCTAAGGTATTCTAACTGCATTTTGTAGGGGCCTTCTACCCTGTGCAAGTATGGCACTCCTGCACTGCCTGTAGGTCTCTCCATACCTTGAGACATCTCGGATTCACTAGTCTCATAATTTGGGTAGTATGAGTGATGGCTCAACTGCTGGGCCCATGAGCTAGCAGTGTGGTTGACACTAGCCTCTGAAGACCTAAGGCTCTGTCTCTCCCTTACTAGATGTCGCCCTGATCTAAGGTTCATATGCCTAATTAAGTAGCCCGATTTTTGCCCAGAGTACAACCTCGTTGCTGATCAATTGGTCTCAGTTACTTGATTCGTTTTTAGTGAGTTATTATGTTTATGATCTTGTCTGGTATTGCGTCGTCAGGAATACTTGAGTGTTCTTCGTGCTTTCAAGTTGATCGTTCCACGTTAGGTTCTTTTCCTTTATGTTATCGACAGTACAGAGGTTAGGTTTTTAGCTTGGACTTGAGTTTTTTAGGTAGTCTTCAACTTGATACCTGCCTATCGTCGCCCTGACTTACTCCTACCTCTCGTCGTTCTTAGCCTAAACTATGAATTGACAGAGGGAGTTAAAAGTTTCCAACCTTTTGTTTCCTGCTTGGTTGCCCTTGAGTGCCCAGGAAGTGTGTTCCCAAGCTTGCACTTACACTTGCTTAGAACGCCTTTCGAAGCTCTCAATAGCTCTGTAAGAGTTCCAAAGTTAGCCTTAAGATTTAAATTCCAAAGACAGAACCAATGATTTCATTCCTATAGCACAAACACTAATTTGCATAGTGAATTTTAGGAAAAACAATTCTTAAGTCTCCTGACTTTGATCCCCCTGGGTATGGTCAACTTCAAAATACCCTATCTAATAATCCTGATCTTAATTTAACTATAACCAGTCAATGTTTTGGTTGTGCTCCCCACGAGCTTTCCAACAAAACAAAAATCACTGCAAACAGATTTCGTATGAGAAAGTTATGTCTGTTCAGGGTTTAGGGGGTCAAGACAGGATTCAATCTGACTGATAGATCCTAGGATTTTCTCCCAAAACACAAGCGTAGGAACCTCCAAAGTGCTAATGGATTGACTATTTGCCCCAAAATTTACCCCAATTTTGAATAAAAACAAAACCCTAATTTTTGGCCGAAAAGCCTGTCAATCGCGATCGACAGGTCTGTCAATCGCGATTGACAGAGGTGTCCGTCGGGCCTGTCAATCGCGATGGACAGTGTCAATCGCGATTGACAGTATCAATCGCGATCGACAGAGTCGATCGTGGCTGTCAATCGCGATTGACGGTATCAATCGCGATGGACACGTGGCTACGCGCAAAAGTCAATCAATCGTTGACTTTCAGTCAATCGCGATTGACGGTGTCAATCGCGATTGACAGAGGTGTCGGTCGTGGCTGTCGATCGCGTTTGATGGTGTCAATCGCGATTGACAGAATCCTACGTGGCAGTCTGTCGATCGCGATTGACGGTGTCAATCGCGATTGACAAGGTCTGTCGGTCGCGATTGATAGAGGCTCTCGATCGCGATTGACAGAATACCTCGGAATTTTTCTACTGTTTCTAGTGTTTTAGGATGTGCTCATCATGCTTGTGCTAGTGGTGAACTTTGTTTTGCAAAATGGTCGAATTTTCTGTCGATCGCGATTGACAGAGGCTGGCGACCGCGAGACAGATTAGACGAATTTTGTACCTGCGCAGCGTGCTGGAGGGGATGATGATGGTGATTCCTGCAAGAAACACAATAAACATGCAAAAACAGTGCACGCAATATCGCTCTCTCGCTCTCTCTCACAAGTAGAATGAAGGAAATGAGGTGGAGATGGTGATATGATAAAAAAACAGAAATTTTCGCGATGATGGAGATGGAGGTGGAAGATGGTGATGATGATAATGGTGATGAAGATGGTGACGAAAGTAAAAAGAAAATCGATGAGAGTGAAGAAAATACCTACAACTCCAAGCATCCACTCTACGTCTTACCATCACATGCTCGTCCTCAAAGCTCGATCCCCGGCAACGGCGCCAAAATTTGGTGTAGCTCAGTGATGAGTAGCACCTCCTTTAATGTCAATCCGGGAAGACGTGAGGATGGTATGAAGACCTCGAGCAAGTGGCGGCACAAGTGCGTGAGTGAGAAGCACACAAGCATGCACACACATACACACACACGCGCACACACGGCAAGACAAAGAGTCAGAAACAATGGAATTCTTAGATTACTTTCAAAAGCTCTTACAAGTTCATTCCAATCACAATCTAACCCAAAAATGAGCTCTCTAGCTCCTTTTATAGTTTTTGACTAGCTTTGGCCCTGTCCAGACCTAGTGTCTGGCCTAGTTAAAAATTAGGTTCCAGGGCTTATTTGAGGGCTCAAACGAGGTCTAAAAAATACGAAAATTGGCAGGTAGATACTTCTAAAGCTCCTCAAGCTCAAGGACTCCTTGGCTTGCACAAAATGGAGCTACAAAAAGATGAAATGGTATTTACAATGGTGTTTAGTGATAAGAATCACTTTTAATTGGTGTAGAGGTTTTGAAACAATAAGGATGCCTTAGTGCTAAATCGGCGTGAATGCTCATACGTACTTCCTTCCTGAAGAAAATTATTGGCCTATTTGCCAGATCTTCATTGACTCCCTTGTTTGCTGCTAACACGCGCGCACTCCCTCTGAATGTGTGTCTCTTGTCTCTCTTGCTCTAGAATATGCTCCCACTAGCTTAGTCCAGCCAAGAATACTCCTTTCCTTGGGTGTTGGTTCACGTCCCTGTTTTGTCTTGTAGTGACTTTAGATTAAAACAAAAGTTTTAATTAGGGAGCCATACTTTCACTTTTGCATACACTGCCGCTTCACATACCTTCATATTTTTCCTTTTAATTCCTCAAATGTGCACCTAAGAGAGGGTTCACCTGAACCTTCCAAAACACTTTGAACCTTAGAGAAATTACAGAAGGACACTCTACAACCTGCAACCTACATCCAACTTTCTACAAATATAAAATTTGTGAAAAATTAATTGTGCACAAACTGTGCACCTTGACACCCAAACTTTGAATGCTTTGACTTTGCCCATGTTGACCTTGACCTTGAACATGTTGACTTTGATCCCTTTGACTTTGATCCTTTGACTTTGATTGTATTGACTTTGATCAATATTACTTTTATGGGCTCAACAACAAACTTAGTACTCATGAAGGAGAACTACTTGAGGACATTACAGATTATCAAAGACTTGTTGGGAATCTCAATCATGCAACCCTAACAATAGGGGATATATGCTATGGGGTGAGTACATTAAGTCGATTCATGCATAGACCAAGAAAACCTCACATGGAAGCTACCAAAAGGATCTTAAAGTACTTGAAGGGTGCCATAAATGAAGGGCTATTTTATCCATTCACATCTGACTTGGATATCAAGCTATACTTTGATGCAGATTGGGATGGCTCAAAAGATAATAGGGGGATCACCTCTCGCAACTTATCTTTTTCAAGATCAAAGTTGATTTCATGGTCATGAAAGAAACAACCAAATGTGGCATTTTCATCAACTGAAGCTGAATATAGGGGTCTAGCAAATGCAACACAAGAGGCAATGTGGTTTAAGCTACCCTACTCAGATTTGGGGATACATACATACATTCCAATGATTTTGGGAGATAACACTAGCTCACTTCATTTGGCTACTAATCATGTATATCATGCAAGGACTAAGCACATTGAACTGCATTATCATTATGTGAGGGAGAAACTACTTAGTAAGGATATAGAATTGTCCTATGTATCAAGAAACCTACAATGTGCAAATATGCTAACTAGATCTTTGGATGGAACAAAATTGAACAGGTTCAAGATGATGATAAGATTGTAGGTGATTAAAGAAAATTGAAGCCCAAGCATATTAGGTTTGAGTTGGGGGAGCTATTGGTGTAATTACTCCAAGCCTAAATGCTTGATCATTTATCCTAAGGCTCATATGTGCATTCATGTATTAGCACATGAATAATCTTTTGTAAAAGATAGATTTTTTACTCCTTGTAAAAGTGCACATATGGAATCACTTCAATCAGGAGTTCTTAGGAGAATCTTTTCATGAATTAATGGTGAGTTAGATGGAGATTGAGTTCCTAAATTCTAGAGATACTTTTTGCTAGAAATTTCAATTTCAAATTCAAAAAGAGCTCCAACTTTAACTATAAAAGAGGACTTCAAAAGTCGCATAGCAGCATCCCGATTTGAAGAGAGTTTCAAAGGGATTTTAATTTGGTATTGATCTTATGCCATAGCTCTATCATTTCCCTCACATTGTGCAATCATTTATTGCCAATGGAAATGTAATTTATGTGCATTAATACATATGGTTTTCTCATATCTCATATCTTCTACTCTGTCATGTACCACTCAAAATAGTGAACATCTTTGACTTGTTTCTCAATGTATACTTGACCATTTTCCAGTGATTTAAGTTGGTATAGATTTAGTATACTGTCTATTTTTTTCTATCAAGTTTCATTATCATTGCCTTATCCAATCTTGAGTTATGAGCAAAACATTGCTCTCTTGTCTCCATACTATTAGTGCCTGAAAATGTTAGGATACATCTTTAACTTGCTAAGCATAATTCTCTGAGCATGGTCTATCATTTCAAATGAGATAACTTAAAAACGTTATCTATCCAAGTGAAATAGTTATGCCCAAAAGGATTTCACTCAATTGCTAGCAGAGACGGAGTACTGTTCATTTCTTTGAGCAGGTGTAGTGACCAAAATGGCAAGTTTTGGTTCATAGTTGAAACTCCTATTCATCTATTTTGATCCAATGATTTGAGGATCATATTCCAAAGAACTTGGGTGATTGTTTGTACTTTCTAGAAAGCCCAATAGGTCTAGTTTGCACTCCTCAACTCAATTTTGGCTAGTGTGAAGCAGGAATTTGTAGCACCATCTAATCTGTGGAAGGTATCCACCATCCCCTCCAACATCAAAGCCTAGTTGGAAGCTTAAATTATGCCATGTTAACTAGAGTAGATATTTCTTATGGAGTAAGTGTGTTGAGTTAGTTAGTGCACACTCCAAGGAAGCCTCACATGGAAGCAGCCAAGAGAATCCTAAAGTATTTGAAGGTCATAATCAATGTAGGACTTTACTATCCATATACATCTGATATAGATGTCAAACTCTTCTCTGATGCACATTGGGCATGCTCCAAAGATGAAAAGAGAAGTATATCTAGATACCTTACCTTTGTAGGTACAAAATTAATCTCATGGTCTTCCAAGAAGCAACCTACAATTTCTCTTTCATCAACAAAAGTTGAATATAGAGGACTTGTAAATGCTACACAAGAAGCTATGTGGATTAGATCCTATATTCTGATTTAGGGTTGAACACTTCAATTCCACATATATTTGGAAATAATATTAGATCATTACATCTTTTTGCTAACCCAATCTATCATGTGAGGACAAAACATATAGAAGTTCATTATCATTATGTCAGGAAGAAGATATTGAGAAAAGAGATTCAACTCTCATATGTATGAATTCATCAACAATGTGCAGATATGATGACAAATGCCTTGAATGGAAGCAAATTTCACATATTCAAAGAAATAATTGGATTGTAGGAAATATTGAAGGATCAAAGTCTCAAGCATTTTAGGCTTCAGGGTAGATGTTGGTGCAATTAGCAAGCCTAAATTTCTTTCTAAGGATTAAGGACTACATATCTATTGATCTCTTCCCATAGAGACCTATGTATAAACTGGGTTACATTTATTCACGAAAATACCAAATATGTTCATTTTATTCGTGGTTATCAAAATGAACACCGAGAAAAAATGGAGACGGATATTTTTGGATCGAAATGCTTTCGATTGAAAAGACTTTTGATCGAAAGCACTTTCAATTGAAAAGCGATTTCTAGAAAAAAAAATATATTTTTTTACATTCAATAAAAAATGTGATTCCACAGGTGCTTCATTGCTCCTCTAGAGAGCTTTAATCCTACTATTTCTTTCATGGAGAGCTTCCTTCACTGTATCATTGAGGTATTGATTTAATTTTTATTTATTGTTTATTTTATTTTGTTCATTCTAGCATGCATATTGTATGATTCACATATGCATCTCTTACATATGCATGATTTTCATTTATAGAATTAGTTTTGTGTCTTCTATTCATCAATTGTATACATGTTTGACTCATGAAAGCATTTCTTACTTGTATACATTGATGAAAAAAAAATAAAAATAAACTAGTACTATGATTGTCTCACTCGCTACATCGATTCTTACTCTCACAATAGTATAGGACACAACAATAGATCTATTTAGATTGTTTGAATTGCCACCTCGATTCCTACTCTCTCAATAGTATAGGGAGTGTATAGTGACTATTGTGATTGTCTGATTCTTTGACTCTTACTCTCACAATAGTCACTTAGATTCCAATGAGAATACTTAGTGTAGGTCACAAGGTGTATAGAAACTATTGTGATTGTCTGATTCTTTGACTCTTAATATCACAATAGCCACTTAGATTCTGATGACAATACTTAGTGTAGGTCACAAGGTGTATAGAAACTATCGTGATTGTCTGATTCTTTGACTCTTACTATCACAATAGTTATATATAGTCATGTGACAAAACTCATATGTAGTATAGTGAATATATATGAACTATTATAAATGTCTTTGACTCTTACATTCTCAATAGTTACATAGATTCACTTCAAGATTATAATTATATTTTTTATTTAATTATAAATCTAGTTACTTAAATATCCATATGCCTATCATTTATGTACACATACTATTGGTTTATTTATCCATACACTTATTGATAGTCTTTTTTTTTATTTTTGCACAGATGCCAGGTAAAATAAACAAGCAAGAGAGAAACTTTTTAGGAGAATTTGTGTGCTCCTACATGTATCAAATGAGAAGATGAAATCACTCTAGCCATGGACACATCTAATTACAAAGATTTGACTGCACAATTATCTAGAATAGCATTTATTAATATTGAAGATAAATTTAGCAGTGTGTCAGGTGGAGCACAAGTATTAGATGAGCAAATGTCGAAACAGCTTACACATATCTTTGGAGAAATCATCAAAGTAGCAGAGTCATCGATAGTGGATATCATCAGTATGCCTGGATATCGTCAATTAAAATCGCACATGTATTGAACACCTTGTGAGACCATCGACATATCCAAATACAAGAGATACACATTTGAATATGGTAGATCAAACATCAAACAATCTTTGTTTGCTTCCATATTCCTCTATTCTTTTGAAGATGCAACTCTCGTGGGGGAAGGACAATATGGAATGATCCATAAAGTCAAAATATCCCACCCGAGATTCATCAATGAAGTATTTGTTGCCAAGTTATTCAAATTACATGGTGTTGGCATACAAACACGAGAGAATGAATCCATGAACGAAGTCACAATGTTATCTGTTATGCACAGTGGAATTGTTAATCCACTTGGATTAGCTAGGTACCATAGCAAAAGTCTCCACGTACCACGACGCAGAGGTGTGAAGGACACAGAAGGAGACATAACAATCATGAAGACAAACATTTGGAAGCTGATGAACAGCTTATTACAAACAGTATCATTTTTACACACTTGTAATATATCCCACAATGATCTCCATCCTGGCAATATCATTTTGCATTTTGAAGATCAACCTGCTTATATCAGATCATGCGATTTTGGTAGAGCGACATATTTACCAACAAAATTTTTTTTTCGAAGCTACTTAATTTAGAAATATCAACTAGAAATGAGTGGATTCGAAAGTACTAGTGGATTACCTGAATGTATACCCACTAGTCCTTCACCCTTTAATAAGAGTCAAGAGACATTACAGTTTTGATACTCTTGTTACAACTCTTGAAATATATAGATTTCAATAGTTATCCCATTGATAAGAATGGGATTTACAAGTTCAAATATGCTTTAGAATTAGCTTTTGACAAAGATGTATAAAAAAGAGTAAATGCACATGAACTGCTTAGACTATTCTCACATCTAACTCAGTATGATTTAAAGATATCCATGAAAGATGGATTAAGACCATATTGAAAATCGTATGTATTCATTTGAATTATCTAGATTAAATGATATAGATTCATTTGCATTAAGTGGAGTAAATGTTATGGATTCATTTGAATTATGTGGATTAAATGTTGTAGTATCATTTGAGTTAAGTGGATGAAATGAAGTGTAATCATTTGTACTATGTGGATAAAATGATGTGAATTTATTTGAATTATGTGGATTAAATGGTGGTATCATTTGAGTTACGTGGACTAAATGTTGTGGATTCATTTAACATATGTGAATTAAATATTGTGGGTTCATTTGAATTATGTGCAGTAAATGAAGTGGTATCATTTGAGTTAAGTGGATAAATATTGTGGATTCATTTAACATATGTGAATAAAATATTGTGGATTCATTTGAATTATGTGGAGTAAATGAAGTGATATCATTTTAGTTAAGTGGATTCATTTGTAATATGTGGATAAAATGATGTGGATTTATTTGAATTATGTGGATTAAATGAAGGGACTAGAAGGAGAAGCATTTTCAATGACTCCACTGTGATGGATGAGATAGCTAAGTGTAGCTCAAGCGTAAGCACCACCTCCTTTAATTGTCAATCCGCGGAGACGTGAGGACCGGTATGAAGACCACGAACAAGTGAAGGCACAAGTGCGTGAGTGAAAGCACACAAACATGCACACACATACACACACACGCGCACAAAGTAAGATCAAAGAGAGGAACAATCGAAAGTTTAGATTGCAAAAGAGTTCTCTTACAAAAGTTCTATTCTCTAACAAGCTACCCCCAAAAATGAGCTCTCTAGCTCTTTTTATAGTTTTTTTACTAGTTTTGGCCCTGTCCAGACCTAGTGTCCGGCCTAGTTAAAAATTAGGTTCCAGGGCTTATTTGAGGGCTCAAACGAAGGCTAAAAATTATGAAAATTGGTACGATGGTACTTCTAATACTCCTCAAGCTCGAGGACTCCTCGGCCTGAACAAAATGGAGTTACTAAAAATAGATAATGGTATTTACAATGGTTTTTAGTGATGAAAATCACTATTTTTGTAGGGGATTCTTCTGAAAATTTGACATACACTTCTTGGAGCTCCCTACTTGCTCCCTTTCCTTGTGTGTCCATCTTTTGATATGCTTCTGTGCTTTGTTCTTGACTTTGAGCTTCAACACTCCCCCCCCTCTCGAGTCTGTCGTCCCTGACAGACCCTTGTTGGAAGGGCTGTTCTATGTAGTGCTTTGAGAGGTGGTGTCCATCCGTTGTATGAGCTGGTTCTTTGGATTCCAGCAAGAATGTGTCGTTGTGAGCTTTCAAGACTGCAAGTTGCTCAAAAGAGGTTGTCAAGAGTGATTTGGAGCAACTACTGGCTTCAATGTGCTTCCGAGAGATGGATGTTGTTCCCAAGATGTCCGCTAGCTCTTCCAAAGATGATGTTGAGAGCAGTCATGCCAACTACTCATAACCCATGATGAATGATGGGTAAGTGTGTTCGTGCCTGGGTTGAAAAAAGTATGTGCCTTGTGCACGGCCTTGTAATGTAGCCCTACGCATGCTTACTTGGAAAATGCATTGGAAGAAGTATGGTGCAAAAAGTGCTCAAGGGTATGCTGACGAAGAGGCTTCCTAAACTAGCATGGTTATGGTGTTTCTATAGTAAAGATACTTACCATGGAGAAGGTTGATGGATGTTTGTCTCTTCGTGTTGTACACTCGGCCTTTGGGATGGAACTTTGTTGATGAATGTCCATGTTGATTGTCCACTGATGAGATCTTTTGAGTGGTGGATCCCCTCTCCTCATGCTGATTGACATAGACCATTCATCAGTGCTACTGTTCCATACTGGTTCAGGAGATACTGAGAATTGAATTGCTTTATATTCCTTGGCAAGCAACATCGGGTAACTACACCAAGCTGAGTTTCACATATTCTCTTTAGCTCACCATATGCAGCAGTCTTCTCCTCTAGAACCACCCTTTGCAGATATCTCCTTGGATGCTCTGGTACATGAAGTAATCAAGCATTACTCAAGTTGCGGACCTTTAAACTCTGCATTCCTACCATGGTAAGAGAAAATCATAGTTGTAGATGCCCTGTTCATGCCAAATGCTTGTCATCTACCAGATAAGGCAGCAATAATCTCACTGCTGGCCGAGACACACTTCTACCCAACTTGATAAATGCCTAGTAATCAACAGTGCCACCTTCAACTAAGCATGACTCATTCATGTTTCATAAGCCAAACTTGGGAACAGGCTCTCTCCCGCTTTTTTTTTTTTTTTTTTGAGAGGAACAGAATATCACAAAACAAGAACACAAAAGTTAGTATCAATAGAAATATTTGACATATGTCACTGTGCTCTTGTGCGTGGGATTCTCAAGTGTGTCTATGCACGGCCGTGTAATGTGGCCCTATATTAATGCATACTTTGGAAATGCATGACCTGAATGGTGCAAAAGACAGGGTTGTGCAAGGAGCACATTGTTGTTGCTTGTTCGAGGCTTTCGATGTTACTTGTGGAGGTTGATGCCGACCTTGGTGGAGGTATCCATTGAGTCTCGAACTGATGTAATCCTCCTTATTGGAGTCCATTTTAGAACAACATTTGGCACTGTAGAGGTCACTTCAGGCGTCTTGGTCTTTGGATGCTTTCTGAACTGTGGTATCCAGTGTGGTTGACATTTTGGTTCGGTGGAAGCTACTTGCACTTTTGGCTTCCAAACCCATATCCTTTTTGCATGTCTTCCTATTAATGTTGAATAGCTGATTTGATCTTCCTTGGGTCTCTGTACGTGGTTCTTACCTTTTTCTCTTTTTGGCTTCTTTGTTGAAACCTCTTGCATGTGGGAGAACAAAGGTTGTTGTGGATGTAGGAGCTTCTTAGGTACCCACATCTGCAATTGCCCTTGTTGAGCTGCAGCTAACTTCTTAGGCACCCAAACTTGTTGGATACCTTGTGATTGAGTTTGTCTGAGCTGCTTCCTTCGTCTTCTGGCCTGGTTGGTTTGCATGGATGGAATTTGTGGGGGCAAGGTTGGTGGTTGCTCTCCTTTGCGTACCCATATCTGTTTCATGCTCGGAACTGCTTTTTTATCGAATGGTGTCTTTCTATTTGATGTAGCAGTTGTCGTGAACGGTTGTGTTTGCTTGTATGGTGGACTCACTACTGTAGCTACTTGATTCTTTGGAGAAGAAGAAAGATCCACCCGCCTTCGAACCTGGTCTTCCCCGATTGACTCCTTCTGCATCATAGAGCTTTTGACACATACAACATCTTCTTCCATATGATTAGTCTTGGAAGAACTAAGAGAGTGTGTGGTGCCATGATTTTGGAGCAAGCAGTTCTCTAATTCTAATGTAATGCATTGTTCATGTACCCAAACTTGAAGAATTTGACTTCTTAGGTTTAAGTTAACTGCATGATCATAGATCCAATCTTGACCCAAGACAAGTGGTTCTGTAAGGTTCTCATCTTGACATACTAGCGCTTTGACTTTCATTGGAACATCTTGAAGGTAGATGGGAAGTTCCACCTCACCCAAACAAGGGGTTTCCACACCTCCCAATCCTATGAGATAAGCTTCTATGGGATTGATTTTCAACTGCAAGTCTTGGCAGTAGGAAAGTCTAACTGCACTGCTTGCTGCACCTGAGTCAATCAATGCTTTCATCGTCCTTGCACCCTTCCCTTGTCCCATCTCTATGGTCACAAAGGGACGTCGGTCAATTATTCGAGAAGTAGATTGGCACATGTCCATGTGATATTTGGGAGCTTTTGTGTTGATATCTAGGCCTAGTCGTCGTAACTTATTTCTTCTGATGCGCTCTCTAGCCTCTGCTTGTGCTTCTTCTCTAACCCTTAACTCCTCTTCTTTTCGCTTCTTAGCAGTGTTGAGTCTCATGAGCATTTCCTCTGTAAGAGGTTCTTGATATAACTTGACTCGACAACCACTTATATAGTTTGGTAAGATATCACCTTCTAAAGTGGCCAATTGAACTGCACCACTAGTGGAGAGTCTATTAATGATCATGGGTCCATATCCTCGTTTCTCCAGCTTGCGGGCATGTTGCTTTAGCGTATAAACCAGCACTAGATCTCCTTCCTTCAATCCTTTATCCTTTACATGGGCATCAAAGTATGCCTTTTGCCTTTTCTTTGCAGCGTAAATGCCTGCTGCTGCCCGTAGCCTCGTCTCACCTAAGCGTTCTAGATCAAAGATCCTGGAAGATAACTCATGTCCAGTCCACTCATGCTCTTGTGCTACTTTTAAGGCAGGGATTAAGAAATCCAATGGTAGCACAGCGTTCTGTCCGAAGACCATCTGAAATGGGGTGGCATTTAGTACCGTTTTGTAGGCAACTCGATAAGCCCAAACAACATGATGAAGTTGTTTGTCCCAGTCAGAGCGTTTATTATTTACCAGTTTTGTCAATACGTTACAGAGGATCTTATTGGTACTCTCGGCTTGTCCGTTGGCTTGTGGGTGATAGGGGGCTGATTTCTTATGTATCACCAAGAATTCTTGGAGAAGATTTTCAATGACTTCATTCAAGAAGTGCGTACCTCTATCACTAACCAACTCTATTGGTAACCCATATCTAGTGAACACATTTTCGAATAAGAACTTAGCCGTCGTTTGAGCATCATTCTTTGTCGTGGCTTTTACTTCTACCCACTTTGTAAGGTAATCTGTGGCTACAATAATGTATTCTGCATGGGAGTTTCTAGCTGGGGGGTTGATGGGACCTACAAAGTCTATACCCCACTTTGAAAATGCACGTCCTCCCATCATTGGCCTCAAAGGCATCTCATCTTTTCTTATCGGATATTGGGCACGTTGGCATGTGTCACATTTCTTCACATAAGTATGTGCATCCATATGAAGAGTGGGCCACCAAAGTCCTGAGAATAGAATGGTCTTAATTACTCTGTCAGGCCCAAAGTGTCCACCTGCAACACCGCTGTGTGCAGCTTCTAAGACTTTCAAATAGTCTGATTCATGAACGCACAGTCTTAGGTAACCATCCTTGCCTCTTCGATATAGGTTGTCTCCTACTAAGGCATAGTCTTGAGCCTCTTGCTCCATGCCCCATTTTCTTGCAAGACTAGCCTGATTGGGTAATGTTCCCGATCTCATGAACTCAACCAATGGAGCACTCCAATCTGGGATTAATGACACATGATAAAGAGTGGCATGCTCCACTGGGGGCCTTTTCTGGCACACTGGACAATTCTGGATCCACTCCTGTATTTCTTTGTCCATGCTAGGCCAATACACTCCTAAACATTTTAGATTCTGCAATGTTCGTTGTTTAGGGTAGTGATTTCCTAGCAGTCCCTCATGGGCGTGTTGCAACCAACTAGTATGTTCATCGTCCTCGACACAACAAGCTAATATGCCCTCAGTATCTTGCTTGTACATACTTCCGGCCAATATTTGATACTTTTGTGATTTTACAATTTGTTCTTTGCTTGTTTTCACATTTTTATTTGCAGGCCCAAAGGTTAGGATGGGTATCAACTTATTTGCCCATTTAGGAGCAACTTCTAAATTGAACAGATAAGCATCGGGCAATTCATCAGACACTCCTTGCGGTGGCTCTCCTGAAGTGATGCGAGAAAGATGGTCTGCCCTAAGATGGGTTCTACCTTTCCTGACAACAACTTCAAAGTCGTATTCCATTAGTAAGAGGAACCATCTTACTAAGCGGCCTGTATTGCAAGGTTTATTGACCAAGTATAGTAAAGCTTGATGATCAGTGAAAAACTTGAACTTATTGGCCAATAGATAGTGTCTAAACTTTTTCACAGCATATACCATGCCTAAGCCTTCTCTCTCCGTTGTGGTGTAATTTCGTTCAGCTGCATTTAATTGCCTACTAGCGTATGCTATCGGCAAGTCTAGGTTTCCTTCACCTGTGGGTTGTGCTAGCACACATCCTATTGCATGATTGCAGGCATCTACATGGACATGAAAGGGTTTGCTCCAATCCGGAGTAGTCAATATTGGTGCTATGCACAAACGTCTTTTCAGCTCGTTGAAGGAATTCTCGCATTCCTCGTTCCACTCAAAATTTGTTAGAAGCCCATAAAGAGGTTTAGCTATGATGGCATACATGTGGATAAACCTACGGTAATATCCACAATGGCCCATAAAGGCTTGTACCTCTTTAACATTCCTTGGCCTGGGCAGCTCTGCTATTGCTCTTACTTTGTCCTCATCTGTTGAAATTCCATTCTTAGAAACAATGTGACCTAAGATTTTGCCTTGTCGTACCATGAACACACACTTCTCTGGGTTCAGACACACTCGATAATCTCTACACTTGTTGAAGATTTGTCTGAGCTCAGGGCTGTGGTATCTTCTTTGTTGGGAATGAGCACATAAGTCATCCACATATACTTCTAAGTTCTTTCGCAAGAACTCCTTGAAGACATGACACATGAGCCTTTGAAAAGTTGCGGGTGCATTGGTGAGACCGAATGGCATCACACGAAATGCAAAGATTCCCCATTCTGTGGCGAAAGCCGTTTTGTGTTGATCTTCTGGGGCAATGGCTACTTGATTGTAGCCCGAAAACCCATCAAGGAAGCTATAAACTTCCTTGCCTGCAACACGCTCCAATAGATGTTCGGTGATTGGAAGTGGATAACTATCTCTGATCGTAGCGGCATTAACTTTTTTAAGGTTAATGCACACTCGCAATTTCCCATTCTTCTTGGGCACCACCACAATGGGGGACACCCATTCAGTGTGCTCAATCTCATAGATGAATCCAGCTTCAATCAGCCTATCAATTTCCTCCTTTATTTTGGCTGCATAATTGTCATTATATGTGTAGGGCTTTTGTTTGGTGGGCTTGGCGTCAGCATTCATCGGAATCATATGAGAGCAAATCTTTGGATCTACTCCTTTCAAGTCTCTATAGTGCCATGCGAACACATCCCTATATTCCCTTAACAGAGCTACAAGCTCTGCTTCTTCTTTTGCACTTAGGTCATCTCCTATGTACGTACATCGTTCTTCGTTCCCTTCAATGGTCACTACAATTTTTTTAGTCCTTTCTTTATTGTCATATACTTCTCCTACAATGGCCTCTCTCTTAAGCATTCGTACCAAAATTTTACGGTCTTCCACTTCATATTTTTTGAAGTTCTCTGGTACTTCAAACAATGATTCTTGCTCTTCTTGTTTCACTGCTTTTCTTTTCTTTCTCTTTTGACCTCCTTCACTTCCTTCCTTTGAGTTTATCGTTTTAATACTCATGAGGGGTTCTTCTTCTCTTTGGGTTAACACTCCTATGTCTTCTAAATAGTGTTCCTCTGAGTCAAAGTAAGTATCCATCACAATGGATGCTAGATCATCGTCATTCTCTTCTTCTTCTATGAACTCACTAGGATCACACTCTTCCAACAGGGGCTGACACATGAACACTGAAATATCATAACCCTCCTCATCACAGTGAGGTGTCCATTGTTCTTCATTGACTGCTATGTCCATGGTAGCTAGGATTTCTGCCCAACCATGAGGCTCAAATTCCTCATCTGGAAGTATCATCGGTGTATAGGCTGGGTCTTTTATTGGTCTATCTCCTGGGTGAGTTCCTTCTTCTCTCGCTTTTAGGTGCTTTTCCTCTTCCTCTGCGACCTTGCACATCCACAAATGAGTATCTTCATGCAGCCATGATGGATCAGGTGAACTTTCAGAATGCACAGAGATGGAATCTTCTTTCGCTTTGTGGATAGAATTCCACTGTAGGGGTGGTACATCTTTGAAGGTGTAATCCTTCAAATTGACCTTCGTGGTGACCCCTAAGTGCTGTAAGTACAAGGAGTTAGTTCCCCAATCCTGTACTATTTGCAATTGTCATAGGAAGGGTCTTCCTAGGATCATCTCATAGACATTATTTTTTTCAAAGTCACATATAGCAAATGTATGTTCAAACTCTACACCACAAGTGGTTAGAGTTATCCCTTCAAGCAATCCTAGAGGTCTTTCAAAATGACCATCAGCCATTTGAAGCTTCATTCTAGTTGGTCTTAATGTGGGCTTGCCCCATTGCTTCCACAAGGAGGTGGTCGCAATAGCAACACCAGCACCTGAATCTATGATTGCTTTGGTTGTGTAACCTTGATAGGTGATTGGAAGATAAGTATTACCTTCTTCACCTTCACTCATGTCCCCGATTTTGTCTAGAGGTATCTCTGATACTTTCTGCTTAGAGCCTGCTTTTGGCATATTGGAATCAAGTTCTGGGACCTGATCCTTCACATGATTCCAAAGCTCAGGTTTTGCTTTGAGCAGCTCTTCTACAGTGAGATGACATTGAACCTTAGTGTTCTTCACGACATCAGTGTTTCTTGGAACCACTGAGTCTTCATTTCTTACTAGTATTGTGGGAGCTCTAATCTGGAGAGATTCAGATTCCCATGGGCCTAGAAATTGAGGCAGCTCTTCTAAGGTATTAGATTCAAAATCTAACTTTTCGTCTTCTTGTTGTTCTGCTTCATCTCCGTAAATAGATGGAATGTCTTGGGGAAATTGATCCTGAAGGTCATCAATCTCAAGAATAGGAGGGGAATTGCCCTTCTCCTTGGCCCATTTCTCTTCTTGTATTTCCCGCAAGAATTCTTGAGAGTACTGTTGAATTGAAGGAGGTGTTCCAGCGTCCGTGGAATTAGGAACATAAGCTCCCATTGGTGGTGAGCTTCCTCTCTCAATAACTGGTTGAGCCTGTGGAGGTAAAGAAACTTGTGGTTTGTTTACCAACTGCTCTAATCTTTCTAGTAAGCCTTGGAAATGCAATTCCGGTTTGACAGAGTTTGTCTGATTGAACTTTTGACTAGTCTCAAGTATAGCTTGAGCTTGTTCCACCATTTTCATGCACAATTTCATTCGTTCAATCTCTAAATCCGCTCTAGGGTAACTCTTGTCTAGGTTTGCAGCTGTTGGCCCTTCTTGAAGACGAGCCTGGTAGGCCTTGAACATCATGTCCAAGCCTTCTGGGGTTGGATCTGCAAGAACCGACCCTAGTTGTGGGTTATTTACAATGGGTGGTGGGGTGGAATGAGGTGGAGTGGATGGAGCTTCGGTATGTGAGGGGCTTTGAGATGCAATGTCTTCTATTTTTGTTTTGGTATCCCTTAGGCTTTCTTCTAGCTCGGATAGCTTTTTGTTCCACTTGCGATTAGCCTTCTCTCTGGTATCCTTCCATGTTCTCGGTTTCCTCTTACTAGGCTCTCCTGCCTCACTAGACTCAGATTGCTCGGATGGTTTTGCTTTTTGTGCAGCATGTGCCCTAGTAACTGCCTGTACAGGAGCCACATTACTGCCACTTGAACTTGAATCTGTCACTAAGCCTACCACATTGATGGGTGTAACCTTGGGTGCACTAGAGGGATTCCTGGGACACTCTCTAGGAAGATGTTCCTTGCCACACTCAGGACAAAAGCCTTGTATTGTGATGTTTTGTCCTAGTCCCAGAGCTGGTTGGTGGGGACATTCACGAATGAAATGATCGCCCTGACATCTAAAGCATGGTCCTCTAGGGGCTTGTGGTCTTACTTGTCTTAATTGGGGCCTAGTATTTGGATTCATATACATGACATAGGAGTATTCTGGCTCCCAATTTTGTTCCATAGGTGGTGTCTCATATTGACACTGAGAAGTCTCACTTTGCTCAGGTGACTCTACGTAATAAGCATGTGGACCATCTTCATGGGAGTAGTTTGAACCATGAGCGTGAGAGTCATTTCCTGGTATCAATGGGGTTAGTGGCACCAATGCTCTATTAGGGTTCTCCTCCGCCATCGTATATTTAACTGGGATCACATTGGCAGGAGCTGGCGGTTGGTTTCCTAGGACTGGTTGTGGCCTATATGGTGCCTGATATTGCTACTGGTATTGAGGTTGATATTGTTGTGGCCTATAATATGTCTGTTGGTACTGATTCTGATACCTACCCTGCTGGTAAGGTTGCTGATAATTTTGTCTAACAGCTGCCTGTTATAGGGACAATCTTGGGTCGTATGATTTGTATATTTCCTCTCAATGGTGCAATATAGAGCATTAGGGTTTCCTTGGGGTTGAGTCGCCAACGGGCAAACATTAGCCATGTGATCTCCTCCACATGTATAACATCGCTTCACTGAGGTGACCCTTGGCATTTGTCTATTTTGAACTCCTAGCTTTTTGGCCACTTGCTCAGCTATCTCATCTATCTCATTGGGGATTCTAGAGGTATGACTTGTAGAACTATCAGGGTCCTTATAGAGTTTGGATAGTCCTAACTCCTCACCCAAGTTGTCTTCTATGTCAATGCATATCCGTACACACTCTTCTATGGATCTAGGCTCTTTCAAGTATACATATGACCTTAATTTTGTGCTCAATAGGCCATCTAAAAATAGTGCCACCTGTTTGGCTGATGTGGGTAATTCTGGTACAGGGCATCTTTCCAAATACTGTCTAAACCTTCTTCCTGCAAGTCGCATTGTTTCTTGAGGTGTCTGCTTGAAGCTGTGGATCAAGGATGATGTGTTATGCCTGATACCACTTTTGGAAAATTCCACAATGAATTCTTCTAGTAGCTGACCTATCTCTCTATAGTTGCGACTGTTTAGAGGTTGAAACCAAGCTAAGGCAGTACCCTTAAGAGTCAAACCAAATGCCTCAAACTGGGTGAATAAGTCTTCAACCTGTTCAGCTCTTAGCACTTGTTTGAACTCCGCCACATGATCATAAGGATCTCCAAATCCATCAAAGTAGTTCTTCATTGTCTTAACCACTTGAGAGGGTCTAAGGGTTCTTGAGTGCTCTCGTGGTCTAGGCAATGGGAAATCATGATCATCTCTTTGATGCCTATAAACTCTATGTCTCTCCCTTTCAGGTCTTTTCGTCCCATATCCTGATCTATCTCTGCCTACAGTGTCTGCAAAGCTTACCTCCGGCCTCTCTCTAGTTCTTTCCCTCTGGGTTTCATGAGCCTTGGATGATCCGACTCCTTGGAGGCCCTGGGAAACGTTAGATCTTGGTGGAGGGAAAATTGATTCACCTTGCCAAGTGTAAGCATGTCTGTCATGATCTGATACCACGATTAATTTCTGAGATGTGTGATCTAGATAGACAGCTTTCCCTGGTGTCTCTGGGTCCTTGAATTCATAGATGGTGACTACTGGGATGGGTTGATCTTGCCTAAATCTCCAAAAGGCTTCCTCCGTTTCTCTATTCACGAATAGTTCTATGCTTTTGTTATCTTGAGGAATCCATTCTGGAGTGATCACTCTAGTCAAGATTGACTTACCTCTAGGGGTCTTGGGTTCTCCTCCTAGGTCCCCTTTCTCTAGGTCTCCTATCTCATTCTCAGGAATGATATTTCCAAACTCATCTGTCCTATCTGGTAAGTTGGTAACCACATACATGGTTCCTTCCTTATCAATGTAAGCACCCTCTTCAAACTTGACCACTGGGTGTTCAAGCCCAAAGGGTTGGTCAGGATTTTTGAGTTGAACCACTGATCGTCTTAGACCATCCTCATAGATGCGAGCACCTAATTGGTTGGTCCTGATAAACTCCAATTGGGTCTTATAGGGACCTTCTGGTGTCTGTAAATAGGCAGTGCATGTGCCACGTGTGGGTCTTTCCATGCTAAACGACATTTCTGAGTCACTGGTTTCTGAACTTCGTGTGTAAGGATAACCACTAAGCTGTTGAGCCCAAGACTTGGTTGTGTGGTTGACACTAGCTTCAGAAGATCTGAGGCTTTGTCTATCTCGGCCCAAGTGCCTGCCTGATCTAAGGTTCATATGCCTGATTTATCTACCCCCTTGAACCTAATCACACTCTCGTTGCAGGTTAATTTGCACCAATCACTTTGTTCTTTTTGAGTTGAATATTATGTTTATGGTCTTGTCTGAAATCACGTCGTCAGGAGTACTTAAGTGAATTTCCGCACTTGATGAGTGATCGACTCCAGTTTACCTTTTGTCCCTTAGAGTTTTCGCACTTAAGACCTACTTAATTCTTGCACTTGGTTGATTAATACTCTTGGACTTGATTCGTGCCTAACGTTGCCCTAATTAATTACCACAAGTTGTACTTAGCCTAGGCTAGGAATTGACAAGGGAGGGTTGAGAGATCTTCCAACCTCAATTAGCTGGTTGACCAAACTGCTACACAAGCCCAGGAAGCCTTCTCCCAAGCTTGGTACTCACCCTTGCTAGCTTGCTTTGGATTGCCTTTGATTGTCCTTGCTAGACCTGGAAAAATCCAATATTAGACCAATTCACAGTTGGATGATCAAGCACTTGAGTATATACACCTTTTAAGTCCCTTCCCTTTTGCCCAATTTTTCAATGCTTGCCCCCTGGCTTCCTATTAAGCTCAAAAAACGGACTTCGGATGAAAAAGTTATGACCGTTCAGGCCCTGGGGGGTAAAAACTGACAAATAGGTTTTTCTCCAAATATGAGCTAAGGGGTCTCCTATGAGTATAATCACCCAAAAATTTCCCAAAAATTGCCCCAAAATTGGCCAAAAAATGAAACCCTAAAATTTGCGATGGGGGTGCACAATCGCGATGGTCTGAGATAATCGCGATGGTCTGGGACCGTCGCGATGGCGTGAGGTGCACCGTCGCGATGGCGTGAACTTGCACAATCGCGATGGCGTGAACTCGGACCGTCGCGATGGTGTGAGCTTGCACAATCGCGATGGTCTGAGCTTGCACAATCGCGATGGCGTGACCTTGCACAATCGCGATGGCGTGAACTTGGACTGTCGCGATGGCGTGAAAGTGCACCGTCGCGATGGCGTGAGCTTACACAATCGCGATGGTCTGAAGAGCACCGTCGCGATGGTCTGACCGCGATGGTCTGGCTGCCACGTGGCACCGTCGTCGCGATGGCGAGACACAATCGCGATGGTCAGAGACTGTCGCGATGGTCCGGCCAAGCCGTCGCGATGGCGTGAGCCAATCGCGATGGTGTGACACAATCGCGATGGTCTGAAATGGGACCGTCGCGATGGCGTGAGCCAATTGCGATGGTGTGACACAATCGCGATGGTCAGAGACCGTCGCGATGGTCCACCAAAATGTGAATTTTTTAGATGCACCTGTGGATTTGTGCAAGCGCAAGGGTCGCCTACCTCGTGGTGTGGTCGCCTACCAAAAATTCTGAAGTTTGCAGACCATCGCGATGGTCTGACACACTCGGAAATTTCTGACAGAAAGTGAAGTTTTTACCTTTTCCAAGCTTTCCTGATGCACTGGAGATGAAGATGATGAATAAGATGAAGAAGAAGGAAAATTCAAAAACTGAACTGAAAATGATGATTTTTTTACCTTCCAACGTCGCTACTCTACGTCTTACCGTCACACGCTCGTCCTCCAAGCTCTCTCCCCGGCAACGGCGCCAAAATTTGGTGTAGCTCAAGCGTAAGCACCACCTCCTTTAATTGTCAATCCGCGGAGACGTGAGGACCGGTATGAAGACCACGAACAAGTGAAGGCACAAGTGCGTGAGTGAAAGCACACAAACATGCACACACATACACACACACGCGCACAAAGTAAGATCAAAGAGAGGAACAATCGAAAGTTTAGATTGCAAAAGAGGTCTCTTACAAAAGTTCTATTCTCTAACAAGCTACCCCCAAAAATGAGCTCTCTAGCTCTTTTTATAGTTTTTTTGACTAGTTTTGGCCCTGTCCAGACCTAGTGTCCGGCCTAGTTAAAAATTAGGTTCCAGGGCTTATTTGAGGGCTCAAATGAAGTCTAAAAATTATGAAAATTGGTACGATGGTACTTCTAATACTCCTCAAGCTCGAGGACTCCTCAGCTTGAACAAAATGGAGTTACTAAAAATAGATAATGGTATTTACAATGGTTTTTAGTGATGAAAATCACTATTTTTGTAGGGGATTCTTCTGAAAATTTGACATGCACTTCTTGGAGCTCCCTACTTGCTCCCTTTCCTTGTGTGTCCACCTTTTGATATGCTTCTGTGCTTTGTCCTTGACTTTGAGCTTCAACACTAAGCAAGTCGCAAATAAGCTAGGAGTTCAAAATAGAAAAACACCAAGGGTCACCTCATTGAAGTGATGTTATACTTGTGGAGGCGACCACATGGCTAACATATGCCCAATGCAAAATAATAACATGAGAGAATTGAATGTTCCATATTACACTATTGAGAGGAAGTACATGAACCATATGGCTCAAGATTGTCCATACAATAGGCAGGCTGTCATACAGACTTATCAACAACCTTACCAATAGGGTAGGTATCTAAACCATTACGGATAGTTGCATTATAAGCCACAACAACAATATCAACCTCAATACCAACAACAATATCAGGCGCCATATAGGCCACAACCAATCCTAGGAAGCCAACTCCCACCTCCTGTCAATGTGGTTCTAGTTAGGTATGTAGTGGGAAAGGAGAACCCGACTAGAGCATTGGTGTCGATAACCCCTTTGGTCTAAGAAAATGACCCTCATGCTCATAGTTCTGACTACATCCATGAAGATAGTCCATGAGCTTATTACACATAGTCACTCAAACATAGTGAGACTTATCTGTATCAATATGAGACATTACCTATGGAACCAAATTGGGAGCGAGAATACTCCAATTTCATGTATATGAATCCTAACCCTAGGTTGTAGTTGAAACAAATGAGACCACAAGCCCCTAGAGGACCATGCTTTAGATGTCAGGGTGACCATTTCATTCATGAATGTCCCCACCCACCGGCTCTAGGGCAAGGACAAACATCACAATACAAGGCTTTTGTCCTGAGTGCAGCAAAGAACATCTCTCGAGAGATTGTCCTAAGAACCCCTCTAGTATGCCCAAGGTTATGCCAATTAATGTGGTAGGATTAGTGGTGGATTCAAATTGAAGCAGCATTAGCATGTCTCCTATACATGTAGTCACTAGGGCACAATCCTTAATACAGGCTAAACTAGCTAAACAATTAGAGTCAAGCAAATCAGGAGAGCCTAGTAAGAGGAAAACAAGAACCTAGAAGGATACTAGAGAGAAAGCCAATTGTAAGTGGGCTAGAAAGTTATTAGAACTAGAAGAAAGCCTAAGAGAAGCAAAAACAAAAATTGCATCTCAAAACCCCTTGCATGCCAAAAATCTAGCCATTCCACTTCATCCCACCCCACTAGTTATGACAAATAGACCACAACCAGGGTCTATTCTCATAGATCCAACCGAGAAGGCTAGGACATGATGTTGAAGGCTTACCAGGATTGACTTCAAGAAGGGCAATAGTTGCAAACCTAAACAAGAGTTACCCTAGAGCAGATCTAGAGATTGAACGAACAAAAATGTGCATGAAAAATGGTAGAACTAGCCTTTCAATTGAATAGTACTCTCAAGAGTTCTTGTGGGAAATACAAGAAGAGAAATGGGCCAAGGAGAAGGGTAATCCCCCTCCTATTCTTGAAATTGATGATCTTCATGATCAATTTCCCTAAGAAATTCCATCTATTTACAAAGACCAAGTAGATCTACAAGAAGAGGAAAGATAAGATTTTGAATCTAATTCTTTACAAGAGTTGCCATAATTCATGAACCTATGGGAATCTGAATGTCTTCAGATTAGAGCTCCCACAATTTTGATAAGAAATGAAGACTCGGTGGTTCCAAGAAACATTGAAGTTGTGAAGAACACCAAGGTTCAATGTCATCTCACCTTAGAAGACTGCTCCAAGTAAAACCTAAGTTGTGGAAACATGTGACGAATCAAGTTCCAGAACGTGATTCCAATGTGTCAAAGGCAGGCTCTAAGCAAAAAGTCCTAGAGATACATCTAGACAAAATAGGAGACATGAATGAAGTGTTGGAAGTGAGGTAGGCCCTTAGCTCATGTCATAGGTCCATGGTTCCATAGTTCCAGTCATGTACAACATTAACTCCAGCAATCTTCCATATTGACAAAACATGAACATAGCACAACTTAATCATACAGATGATGAGATAAAGATAGAGAAAAAATAGACGACATGTGTAAGATGTTACGTAAGCCTCTGCTTACTCATAGTATCATATATACCAATGTTCAATGTACAATGTGGGAGCAAAATTCTCAACCATTCTATGTGATGAGAAATAGATGAATGAGTGAATGTACAATGTAATAAACATATTCAGATGTATGGGCAGTAATTTGAATATACATGAGATGTGTGACCTTATAGGTTATAGAAGAGTGAATATGAGTGACTGAATGAGGAAGGATCAGTGTGAAACTGATGGTCAACAAACCTACATCTAAACTTAGGCTATGGAAGACCCTAAGTTAGATATGTGTGTGAAAAGATCACATACTTATAAAGTAGCATAGAATGCTAACAAGATTGTTGCTGGAAATCCTCAAACTCATGTGAACACACCTTCTCAAACACCTCATAAAAATATGCATAAAGCATATAAGTACTGATTCTCTTGTACCTATGCCGAATAGGACTCCTTCTGATATGAACGCCACAGCCTCCATAAACTTCAAGTAGTACCTGTGTGCATAAAGAGAATATGTACCTGAATACTTAACATAAGATGTGAATCTTATGTTAATCACCATCTAATGTCTTTGAAGTAGCCCGACATCTTCTGTGTAGAAGACAATCTTCAACCTAATATCTTCCTGTAGAAGATAATCTTCAAAATCATGTAGATGGTCCCATCCAATGTCTTTGAAGTAGCCAGACATCTTTTTGTAGAAGATAATCTTCAACCTAACATCTTCTTGTAGAAGATGATCTTCAAATACATCATGTAGATGGGCGATCCTCACCATCAAGCTGCTAATAATCAAGTCTTCTTGCCATGAACAAGAGATAACCTCCTCTCCATGAGGTAGAGTGTGAGCACACCCTTCATCTTCTACAAGAAGAATCATTAAGAAGAACTCCATAGCTGCTCCTCAACATGCTTCAAGTTAGCACCATGGCTACCCCACGTGCTAGAAGAAGCACTACCTCTACTGAGGTCCAAGCTCTAGAAAGCTTGTGTTGATCCTAGGTGAAGGATGAAAGATAATGAGGCCAAGCTCTTGTTATATAGTACTCTTGATCCCTCAAAAGCATCAATAAAGCACTTCGTAAAAGAATAAATCTGCGATCGCTATTCTCGTGAAAATCAGGTCGCTCATCTATCACGATCCATCGCTCTCCACTTGTTTTTTTAATTTGAAAAGCATAGATCAAAATATAACGTTCGCGCTCGCTGCAGTCTAGGGGACTTGAACCCTGGCGGGTGCTATGAGAGGACATCGACGTATCCATGCCACCAACACATTTTGGTTGTACAAAGACTAGTAACGAGCTCTAAACATGTCAGATCCGCCCGTCTCCTTTTCTTCTTTGCCAAGAAAGACTAAGAACTAAAGCAAGGTCTTAGACAAAATGGACCAATTGCACATTGTTTTCCAACAATCCCCCCTGCAATGTCATATTGGTACAACCTGAACTGAATCTGCAATCTGTCACAAATTGCAAACTATCACAAGCTTCAAGCTTGTACTCCCGCACTGACCTTCAAACCTGAATTTGACTTTCCTTCAAAAAATATGAACTTGCTGAATATGAACCATAATACCTGAGAAAATATGCAAACTAGATATCCAATAGTGTACACATCAAGCAATCACTGCTTGACAAAAAATATAGCATGAATTATCTCTGAACCTGCTATCTTCTATCTTCAAAAACCTGAAAACATACACTGGGATCCACATATTTGCATTTACCTTCCAAAAAAGGTTTCTCAACGTACTTCTGCTGCGTCATGTAAATACACTAAACAAAATCAGGAACTGAATCTTGGAACCTGTGATTGACAACTCACAACTTAGTGTATTATGAACACTGCTGGTTCATCTCTAACTGTACTCAAGTCAAATCAACTCAACTCAATTGAAATCAACTGAAATATGAGTCAAAAAATCTATGATGTCATCATGTCTTCATCCTTTAAATCCTTCATACCTCTTTCCTTCAGAACTTGGTATAAACATATATGTGCGCACTTCTGAAATATACCTTTCTGAAATATCAAGCTTCTCTTCAATAGAACTTTGGAACCTTCTTCTGAACAGGAACTTTCTCCAAACATTCTTCTTCTTCCTTCTTCTTTCAAAGTTGGAACATAAAGAGAACCTGACAAAGGAAATATAGGAATACCTGAAATAGGAATACCTGTAGGTATGACTCAGCATTCTTTCACATATGGCTTGAAAATAAGTCTTCATGTTTCATCACCCCCTGGATGATTTAACACTAGTATCCAGTATTCTTCAAATATATCAGACTTTATGAAATGTGGAACGTCTTCCTTCATAAATTTGATGTTCAGTGATCAATACCTGTATCTGAAACAAAATCTCTAAATCCTTTTTATTAGCATTGATCAGATGCCAATAGCTTTCCATGTCATTCCTCAGCTTTCCAAATTGTAGAATAAGGTTAGCTGGTCCTAACATAACAAAAGCTTGCTGAAAGCTTTATAGGATTCATAACCTTCTGTAACATAACAAGTATCTTCTATCTCTTTGCAACACAAATCTGATAGAACCTGAATCTTTGACTTACTTCTTCCAATGTTAAGAATCTTTACAAACAAAGGATAGACAAGTGAATCATAAATACTCAAGATCATATAAGATCTATTTAAGATCAATGATCTCTCTTGTGTAGAATCTGCTCTTATCAAACCTTCATGACTAAATGTTTGATTTACTTCCTGAATGTCTTCAAGTGTCCATGCTTCTTAAAAAGTTGTTTTTCTTCAAACAAATCCTTCAAGGAATCTGCAATTCCTACTTGAAACATAAGTGGACAAACTTCTCACCTTGAGAACTCCAAAAGCTGCAAGTTGATACTTCATAACTTTCATATTTTACCCGGGTGAAATGTGATAGTACCTGCTTGATTTTCTTTTGGCTAACTCCACTTTTCAATCAAGTGATAGGATCTAATGGAACACATTTTTTAATACAAGCATGTATCCAAAAAACTAGACAATCATAAAAAGTAGATTCTTCAACTGACTGGTACATCAACAAGATTCTGAATTTTCTGAAGTTTTCTGAAAATATTGAATATGAGGTAACCTTTTCCAAACATAAAACCTCAACCCAAGTCTTCAACATCTGCTACAAAAAGCTCTTTTACCTTAAGAGTTAGATTAAGAAGAAATATACTTCTCTGCAACTTGTCATATATCAAGTAGCTCTGTATTGACACTCCAAGAATTCTTTGAGGGAACATATAAGCTGCCTGCTTAAAAGCTTCAACTAAAACATAACTCATACATATATGAGTTAAAACATATATCTGCTGCTTTTCTTTCTCTCAATGCAATTCTTTGTCAAATCTACTAAATCATGACCAAGTGTAATGCAAAACAAGAAACTGCTTCTTCTTTAAATAAGATGTTCTCGTAGACTTGTCTTTGGGTGTAGAGGATAAAATAGGAAAAGTATATGGAAAATATATGAGAAAAGGAAGTCTTACTTTTCTTTTGGAAATGATGAACTTTCTTCTTCTACAACTTTCTTCCACCTGATGATGTCAACATTTTCAAACTTCTCTTCCATACCTTCTGTTCTCTTCATCTTGAAGTAGCAAGCACTCTTGACTTCTTCAACTGAACTTTTCTCTTCCTCTAATGCTAAGAGTAAGAGATAAAACAAACATGGTATACAAATGGAAGTTGAATATAGAAACATGTTTTATCATCTCCTCATATCTCTGAATCAAAATGTTGTTTCAAATGTTTGAAATGACTAAATTCACCAATCGTTGTCTGAATGATGAATTGCCCTTCTAGAGTTACCTTGTCTAGATACATTTGTACCTTGATATCCAACCAACTTACAACAGAAAATTGGCTGAAAAAACTCATCTCATCTCTGCGCTTGTCTTCTTAGATGAACTTTCTTGCCATGAAAGAGATCTCTCAAAACTCTCTAGAAAAACCTCTAGATACCTGTTTTGATGTAGCCTTTAACTTTCAAAAGATGAAAGTGTATAAAAGTACTCCTTGAAATTCTTCAAATCTCTTTATAACTGCTCTTCTAAGATATGACCTGCAAATGATAATCTGATAGTAAACATTGATACCTCTGATTTGATGTTGATCTGATTCCTTCATCTTCTCTAAACCATTGTTCTTCCTTGAATTTGAAGTAGTCTTCTCTTCATCAAGTCTGGGTCTTCAAACAATACTTTTGTAAAGTATTTGCATACTCTTCAAAAATATTCGGCTGCTAACAGATCATCAACTTCATACTCCACACTGATGAATGTAACTGAAGTGTCTAATTCTCAAATCTCTACTCATCTAGATTAAGTGTGTATGTCAAATGTCAAATGTTAGAAGATTCTTTTAAATTATATGTTGTAAATCTGAATTCTAGGAACCTGGGATTATGAATGAGCCTTAATGCATTGATGCCAAAGATCTAAAGTTCTGTAACCAAAACCTTAGTGCTCTGATACCAAATGTTGGAAGTGAGGTAGGCCCTTAGCTCATGTCATAGGTCCATGGTTCCATAGTTCCAGTCATGTACAACATTAACTCCAACAATCTTCCATATTGACAAAACATGAACATAGCACAACTTAATCATACAGATGATGAGATAAAGATAGAGAAAAAATAGACGACATGTGTAAGATGTTACGTAAGCCTCTGCTTACTCATAGTATCATATATACCAATGTTCAATGTACAATGTGGGAGCAAAATTCTCAACCATTCTATGTGATGAGAAATAGATGAATGAGTGAATGTACAATGTAACAAACATATTCAGATGTATGGGCAGTAATCTGAATATACATGAGATGTGTGACCTTATAGGTTATAGAAGAGTGAATATGAGTGACTGAATGAGGAAGGATCAGTGTGAAACTGATGGTCAACAAACCTACATCTAAACTTAGGCTATGGAAGACCCTAAGTTAGATATGTGTGTGAAAAGATCACATACTTATAAAGTAGCATAGAATGCTAACAAGATTGTTGCTGGAAATCCTCAAACTCATGTGAACACACCTTCTCAAACACCTCATAAAAATATGCATAAAGCATATAAGTACTGATTCTCTTGTACCTATGCCGAATAGGACTCCTTCTGATATGAACGCCACAGCCTCCATAAACTTCAAGTAGTACCTGTGTGCATAAAGAGAATATGTACCTGAATACTTAACATAAGATGTGAATCTTATGTTAATCACCATCTAATGTCTTTTAAGTATCCCGACATCTTCTGTGTAGAAGACAATCTTCAACCTAATATCTTCCTGTAGAAGATAATCTTCAAAATCATGTAGATGGTCCCATCCAATGTCTTTGAAGTAGCCAGACATCTTTTTGTAGAAGATAATCTTCAACCTAACATCTTCTTGTAGAAGATGATCTTCAAATACATCATGTAGATGGGTGATCCTCACCATCAAGCTGCTAATAATCAAGTCTTCTTGCCATGAACAAGAGATAACCTCCTCTCCATGAGGTAGAGTGTGAGCACACCCTTCATCTTCTACAAGAAGAATCATTAAGAAGAACTCCATAGCTGCTCCTCAACATGCTTCAAGTTAGCACCATGGCTGCCCCACGTGCTAGAAGAAGCACTACCTCTACTGAGGTCCAAGCTCTAGAAAGCTTGTGTTGATCCTAGGTGAAGGATGAAAGATAATGAGGCCAAGCTCTTGTTATATAGTACTCTTGATCCCTCAAAAGCATCAATAAAGCACTTCGTAAAAGAATAAATCTGCGATCGCTATTCTCGTGAAAATCAGGTCGCTCGTCTATCACGATCCATCGCTCTCCACTTGTTTTTTTAATTTGAAAAGCATAGATCAAAATATAACGTTCCCGCTCGCTGCAGTCTAGGGGACTTGAACCCTGGCGGGTGCTATGAGAGGACAACGACGTATCCATGCCAGCAACACATTTTGGTTGTACAAAGAGTAGTAACGAGCTCTAAACATGTCAGATCCGCCCGTCTCCTTTTCTTCTTTGCCAAGAAAGACTAAGAACTAAAGCAAGGTCTTAGACAAAATGGACCAATTGCACATTGTTTTCCAACATGAAGGTGAAGAAGGTAGTACTTATCTTCCAATTACCTACCAAGGTTACAGAACCAAAGTTATCTTAGATTCATGTGGTGGTGTCACAATTGTGACCACCTCCATGTGGAAGCAATGGGGTAAACTCACATTAAGACCAGCTAGAATGAAGCTTCAAATGGCTGATGGCCATGTTGAAAGACCTCTAGGATTTCTAGAAGGGATAACTCTAACTACTTGTGGTGTAGAGTTTGAACATACATTTTCTATATGTGACTTTGGCAAAAATAATGTCTATGAAATGATCCTAGGAAGACCCTTCCAATGACATTTGCAAATAGTAAAAGATTGGGGAACCAACTTCTTGTACTTTTAGCACTTAGGGGTCACCACCAAGGTCAATCTAAAAGATTATACCTTCAGAGATGTACCACCCCTACAATGGAATCCTATCCACAAAGCGAAAGAAGATTCAATCTTTGTGTATTCTGTAAATTCGTCTGATCCATCCTGGATCCATGAAGATACTCAGTTGGGGATGTGGAAACTCGGAGAGGAAGAGGAGAGATGCTTAAAATCAAGAGAAGAAGGAACTTCTCAAGGAGCTAGATCGGTTAGAGACCCAACCTACACATTGTTGATCTTACTAGATGAGGAATTTGAGCCTCATGGTTGGGCAGATCAATGAAGAACAATGGACACCTCATTGTGATTAGGAGGGTTACAATATCTATGTGTTTATGTGTGAACCCTTGCTAGAAGAGTGCGACCCTAATGAGGTCATAGAAGAAGAAGAGGAAGACGAGGATCTAGAGTCCATTGTGATGGATAGTTGCTTTGTCTCTGAAGAGAACTATCTAGAAAATGTAGTACTTACCCAAAAAGAAGAATAACCTCTCACAAACATTAAACTATAAATTCAAGGGAGAGAAAAGTGAAGATAGTTAGAAGAAAAAGAAAAAAAACTAGTGAAGCAAGCAAAGGAGTAATCATTGTTTGAAGTACTAGATAATTTCAAGTAATATGAAGTTGAAGATTAAAAATTTTTGGTACAAATGCCTAAGAGAGAGGCCATTACAGGAGAAGTCTATGATAATAAAGAAAAAACCAAAGAAACTGTAGTAACCATTAAAGAGAACAAAGAGTGATGTACGTACATAGGAGAAGAGCTAAGTGTTGAAAAGCAATAGAGCTTGTAGCTCTATTAAGGGAATATAGGGATGTGTTTGCATGGACCTATAGAGACTTGAAGGGGTTAGATATGAGAATATGCTCTCATACGATCCCCATGATGGTTGATGCCAAGCCCACCAAACAGAGCCCTACAAAATAATGACCCTTATGCAACCAAAATAAAAGAAGAAATTGATATAATGAATGAAGCTAGATTTATCTATGAGATTGAGCATACTGAATGGGTGTCCCCCATTGTAGTGGTGCTCAAGAAGAATGGAAATTTTTGAGTGTGTATTAACCTTTAAAAAGTTAATGTAGCTACAATCAAAGATAACTATCTGCTTCCAATCAACGAACATTTATTGGAGCATGTTGCAGGCAAGGAAGTTCATAGCTTCCTTGATAGATTTTAAGGTTACAACCAAGTAGCTATTGCTCCTAAAGATGAGGAAAAAACAGCCTTCACCACAGAGTGGGCAATCTTTGCATTTTGTGTGATGCCATTTGGCTCACCAATGCACATGTAGCATTTCAAAGGCTCATGTGTCATGTCTTCAAAGAGTTCTTGCAAAAGAGCTTGGATGTATATGTGGATGATTTATGTCCTCATTACTAAGAAAGAACCTTCCATTGGGTTGTTGGGTTGGTGTGTTCTTGGGGTCTTGGCATTGAAATGACGGGTTGCTCACCCTTACGTACCCAAATTTGCTTCACGGTTTGAGACATCTTGCTTTAGGCTATCCATTGACTATCGATAATTTTTGGAAAAGAAGGGAGTTCCATCAGGTCCTTGACTCCTTTGTTGACAACATCATCCTTTTGCATCACAAAATTTGGACAAGACCAACATCTTTATCTTCATGTGTACTCCAAGAAGGACCAGGAGTGGGTGTCTTTCGTAGTTCCTTGAGTGCTTGATTTTCTAACTCAACAATGATGCAATTTTGACTTACCATGACCTGAGGAAGTCCATGTCTTAAGTTTAGGTTGACTTCATGATCATAGATCCAATATTGACCCAAGACAAGAGGTTCAATGAGATCCTCATCTTGACACACTGGCACCTTCACTATCATGAGAACATCCTAAATGTAGATGGAAAGTGCAACCTCACCCAGCAAGGGATTTCCACACCTCCTAATCCTATGAGATAGGCTCCTATGGAATTCATGTTCAATTGTATATCTTGGCAGTATGAGAATCTAACTACACTAGTTGTTGCACCTGAGTCAATCAAGGCTCTCACAGTCCTTACACATTTCCCTTTTCCTACCTCTATGGTAAAAAAGGGATGTCGATCGATTATCCGAGGAGCAATTACACCTAATGTTTGACACATGGCCATGTGATATCCTGGGGCTTCAAGATTGACATTTTGGCCTTATCACCTTAACTTATTTTGTCTAATGCACTCTCTAATGTGAGCCTGTGCTTCTTCTTTAATCTGTAGCTCTTCTTCTTTTTGCTTCCTATCAGTGTTGAGTCTCATTACCATATTCTCTGTAAGAGGTTCTTGATGTAGCTTGACTAGACATCCACTAATATAGTTTGGAAAAATGTCACCTTCTAGAGTAGCCGATTGAACTGCACTGCTAGTGGAAATTTTATTAATGACCATGGATCCATATCCTCGTTTTTCCAATTTATGGGCAAGTTGCTTTAGTGGATAAACCAACACTACGTCTCCCTCTTTCAATCCTTTATCCTTAATGTGTGCATCGAAGTATGCCTTTTGTCTTTACTTTGCAAGGTAGATGCTTGCTGCCACTTGTAGCCTAGTCTCACCTAAGCGTTCTAGATCAAATACTCTAGAGGACAACTCATGTCCATTGCACTCGTGCTCTTATGCTATTTTTAAGTTCAGGATCAAGAAGTCTAATGGTAATACAACATTCTACACGAAGACCATATGGAATGGGGTGGCATTGAGTAACATTTTGTAGGCAAGTCTGTAAGCCCAAACAACATGATGAAGTTGTTTATCCCAATCAAAGCGTTTATTATTTACCAGTTTTGTCAATACATTACATATGATCTTATTGGTGCTCTCAACTTGTTTGTTAGCTTGTGCATGATAGGGGCTAGGCTTCTTATGTATCACCAAGTATTCTTGGAGAAGGCTTTCAATGACTTCATTCAAGAAGTGTGTACTCCTATCACTTAGTAACTCTATTGGTAACCCATATCTGGTGAACATGTTCTCGAATAAAATCTTAGATGTCATTTGAGCATCGTTCTTTGTTGTGGCATTTACTTCTACCCACTTTGTACGGTAATCTATTGCTACAATCAATGTACTCTACATGGGAGTTTCTAGCTGGGGGGTTAATAGGACCTACAAAGTCTATACACCACTTCGAGAATGTGCATCCTCCCATTATTGGCCTCAAAGGCATGTCATCTTTTTTTATTCGATATTGTGCATGTTGGCATGTGTCACATCTCTTCACGTAGGTATGTTGCATCCATATGAAGAGTGGGCCACCAAAGCCCTGAGAATAGAACGATATTAATTACTCATTCAGGCCTAAAGTTTCCACTTGCAACACCACTATGTGCAATTTCTAAGATTTTCAAATAGTCTGATTCATGAACGCATAGTCTTAAGTAACCATCTTTGCCTCTTTGATATAGGTTTTCTCCTACTAAGGCATAGTCTTGAGCTTCTTGTTCCATGCTTCGATTTCTTGCTAGACTAGCCTCACTTGGTAATGTCCCAGATCACATAAATTCTACCAATGGAGCGCTCCATTATGGAATTAATGACACATGATAAAGGGTAGCATGCTCCACTAGGGGTCTTTACTGACACATTAGATAAATCTTAATCCACTCATGTATTTCTTTATCCATACTAGGCCAATGCACTCCTAAACATTTCACATTCTGCAATGTTCGTTGTTTAGAATAGTGATTTCTTAGCAATCCTTCATGGGCTTGCTGCAACCAACTACTATGTTCATCCTCCTCAACATAACATGCTAGTACACCCTCTGTGTCTTGTTTGTACATACTTCCTACCAATATTTGATAGTTTTGTGATTTTACAATTTCCTCTTTGTTTGAATTTACATTTTGATTTGCAGGTCCAAAGGTTAGGACAAGTACCAACTTATTTTCCCATTTAGGAACAAATTCTAAATTGACAAGATAAGGTGATGCAAGAAAGGTGATTTGCCCTAAGGTGGGTCCTACCTTTCCTAACAACCACTTCAAAATCATATTCCATTAGTAAGAGGAACCATCTTATTAAGCATCCTGTATTGCAAGGTTTATTGACCAAATATAATAAAGCTTGAAGATCATTGAAACACTTGAACTTATTGGCCAATAGATTTTGTCTAAACTTCTTCACATCATATACCATGCCTAAGCCTTTTCTTTCAATTGTTGTATAGTTTCGTTCAAGCTATCTGCTAGCATATGCTATATGCAAATCTAGATTTCCTTCACCTATGGGTTGTGCTAGCACACATCATATTGCATAATTGGATGCATCTACATGGACATGGAATGGTTTATTCCAATCATGTGTGGTCAATATTGGTGTTGCGTACAGATGTCTCTTTAGCTCATTGAAGGAATTTTCACATTTGTCATTTCACTCAAAAATTGTCAACAAAGCATAAAGAGGTTTTGCTATGACTGCATACATGTGGATAAACCTACGGTAATATCCACAATGGCCCATAAAGGCTTGTACCTCTTTAACTTCCTTGGCCTCTACAACTCTGCTATAGCTCTTACTTTGTCATCATCAGTTGATATTCATTCTTAGAATCAATATGACCTTAGGTCTTACCTTGATGTACCATGAGCACACACTTTTTTGGGTTCAAAAACACTCGATATTCTCTACACTTGTTGAAGATCTGTCTGAGCTCAGGGATGTGGTATCTTCTTTCTTGGGAATGGGCACATAAATCATCCACATATACTTCTAAGCTCTTTTGCAAGAACTCTTTGAAGACATGCAATATGAGCCTTGGGAATCTTGCAGGTGCATTGGTGAGCCCAAACGGCATCACACGAAATGCAAAGATTCCCCACTCTATGGTGAAGGCCATTTTGTGTTGAACTTCTAGGGTAATGGCTACTTGTTTGTAGTGTGAAAATCCATCAAAAGAGCTTTAAACTTCTTTTCCTACAGTATGCTACAGTAAATGTTTAGTGATTGGAAGTAGATAACTATCTCTGATTGTAGTGGCATTAACTTTTTTAGGTTCATACACACTCATAACTTTCCATTCTTCTTGGGCACCACTACAATGGGGGATACCCATTCAGTATGCTCAATCTCATAGATAAATTCAACTTCAATCAGTTCATCAATTTCTTCTTTTATTTTGGTTGCATAAGTGTCATTATATGTGTAGGGCTTTTGTTTGGTGGGCTTCGCATCAATTGTTATGGGGATCATATGAGAGCATATTTTCGGATCTACTCCCTTTAGGTCTCTATAGCTCCACGCAAAGACATCCCTATATTCCCTTAATAAAGCTACAAGCTCTACTTCCTCTTCTGCATTTAGGTTGTCTCCTATGTATGTGCATCATTCTTCATTCTCTTTAATGGTTACTACATTTCTTTTGGTCTTTTCTTTATTATCATATGCTTCTCTTGTGATGGCCTCTCTCTTAGGCATTTATACCTGAATTTGTTGATCTTTGACTTCATATTTCTTGAATTTTTTGGCACTTCGAACAATGATTCCTCATTTTCTTATTTCACTACTTTTCTTTTCTTTTTCTTTTGATTACCTTCACATGAATCCTTTGAATTTATAGTTTTAATGCGTGTGAGGGGTTCTTCTTCTTTTTTCTTAAATACTCTTATGTTTTCTAGATAATGCTCTTTTGAGTCAAAGAAATTATCCATCACAATGGACTCTAGATTTTCATCATTCTCTTCTTCTTCTTCTTCTATGAACTCATTAGAGTCACACTCTTCTAACAAAGGTTCACACATGAATAAAGAGATATCATAAACCTCTTCATCACAATGAGGTGCACATTGTTATTCATTGATAGCAATGTCCATGGTGGCTAATATTTCTATCAAACCATGAGGCTCAAATTCCTCATCTGGAAAGATCATTGGTATGTAGGCTGGGTCTCGAACTGGTTTGGATCCTTGAGAAGTTTCTTCTTCTTTTGCTTTTAGGCATCTTTCCTCTTCCTCTACAACCTTGCACATCCACAAATGAGTATCTTAATGCATCCAAGATGGATCAGAAGAACTTATAGAATGCATAGAGACTGAATCTTCTTGCACCCTATGGATAGGATTCCACTATAAGGGTGGTACATCTCTGAAGGTGTAATCCTTCAGGTTGACCTTAGTCATGACCCCTAAGTGCTACAAGTACAAGGAATCAGTTCCCCAATCTTGTACTATTTGTAGTTGCCATAGGAAGGGTCTTCCTAGGATCATTTCATAGACCTTGTTTTTGCCAAAGTCACATATAGAAAATATGTGTTCAAACTCTATGCCACAATTGGTTAGAGTTATCCCTTCTATCAATCCTAGAGGTTTTCCCACATGACCATCAGCCATTTGAAGCTTCATTCTAGTTGTTCTTAATGTAGGTTTGCCCCATTGCTTCCACAAGGAGATGGTCGTAATCGCAACATGAGCACCTGAATCTAAGATAGGTTTTGTTGTGTAACCTTGGTGGGTGATTGGAAGATAAGTATTACCTTCTTTACCTTCACTCATGTCTCCTAGTTTGTCTAGAGGTATCTCTGGGAACTTTTTTGCTTAGAGCTTGCTTTTGACACATTAGAATCAAGTTTTGGAACCTAATTTGCTACATATTTCAATAGCTTGGGTTTTATTTTGAGCAGCTCTTCTAGGGTGAGATGACACTACACCTTAGTGTTCTTTACGACTTCAGTGTTTCTTGGAACCACTAAGTCTTCCATTCTTATAGTATTGTGGGAGCTCTGATATGAAGGGATTCAAATTCCCATGGGCCTATGAATCATGGCAACTCTTGTAAAGAATTAGATTCAAAAACTAATCTTTCATCTTCTTATTGCTCTACTTGGTCTCAGTAAATAGATGGAATGTTTTGGGGAAATCGATCCTCTCTTTGGCCCATTTTTCTTCTTGTATTTCCCGCAAGAACTCTTGAGAGTACTGTTGAATTGAACTATGTGTTCTTTCATCTATGGAATTAGGAACATAAACTTCCAATGGTGGTGAGCTTTCTCCTTCAACAATTGGTTGAGCCTATTGAGGTAAAAAAAACATGTGGCTTGTTTACCAACTGCTCTAATCTTTCTAGTAAGCCTTGGAAATGCAAACCTCATTTGATAGAATTTGTCTGATTGAATAATTGATTGGTGTCGAGCATAGCTTGAGCTAGTTCTACCATTTTCATGCACATTTTTGTATGTTCAATCTCTAAATTTTCTCTAGGATAACTCTTGTCTAGGTTCGCAGTTGTTGGCCCTTCTTGAAGTCGAGCTTGGTAGGCCTTCAACATCATGTCCAAGCCTTTCGGAGTTGGATCTGCCAAGACCCTACTCTGGGTGATGATGTGTTTACATGAGGTTGATTAGATGGTGATGGTGATGGTTATGGTGATGGTGATGGTGGTGGTGCTGATGTGTGAGAGTGTGCCTCATATGAGATTTCTATAAGTTTAGTTTTGTTCTCTCTTAAGCTTTCTTCAAGTTTGCTCATCTTCTTTGTCCATTGTCTTTTCATTTGTTCACGACTATCCTTCCAAGTTCTTGTCCTTTTCTTAGCTAGACTCTCAATCTCGCTAACCTTGGAACTCTTCTCTTGACCTAAGCCTTGGTTTTGTTGTAATGCTTGATCTCTAGTGACTACTTGCATTGGGGTAGTGGAAGTCACACTTCCATTAGAATCTACTACTAACCCAATGACAATAATAGGAGTGATCTTCGGCCCATTTTTTAGATTCTTAGGACAATCCCAGAAGAGGTATTCCTTCCCACAAGATTGGAGTTGCATCAATGCATGTATAGGGCAATCATGAATGAAGTGATCTCCCTGGCATCTGTAGCATGGTTGTCTAGGTGTTGGGGTTCTTATCTATCTAGGTTGAGGCCTCGGGTTTGGATTTGCGTACATGACATTGGAGTACTCTTGCTCCAAATTTGGTTCCATAGGTAGTGCTTCATATTGATACGAATAAGTCTCACTATGCTCAAGTGATTCTGTGTAATAAGGTTGTGGACTATCTTAAGGGGTGTAGTTAGAACTTTGAGCATGAGGGTCATTTTCTAAGACCAAAGGGGTCATTGGCACCAATGCTCTATTCGGGTTCTCCTCTATGACTGCATACTTAACTGGAATCACATTGGTAGGAGACGATAGTTGGTTTCTTGGGACTGGTGGTGGCCTATATGGTGTTTGTTATTGTTGTTGGTATTGAGGTTGATATTTTTGTTGTGGCCTATAATAGGGTTTTTGGTATGGGTTATGATACCTACCCTGTTGGTAAGGTTGCTAATAAGTTTGTCCGACAGCTTGCCTATTGTATGGACAATCTTGATCCATGTGATTTGTGTATTTTCTATCAATAGAGCAATACGAAGCATTCTATTCTCTCATGTTCTGGTTTTGCATTGGGCATATGTTGGCCATGTGGTCGCTTCCACAAGTATAACATCTCTTCTATGAGGTGACCCGTGGTGTTTGGCTATTTTGAACTCCAAGTCTCTTAGCACCTTGCTCAATTAACTCATCTATCTCACTCGAGGATCGAGAAGTATGACTACTAGAATGCTCAAAATCCTTATAGACTTTGGACAATTCTAACTCCTCACCCAAGTTGTCTTTTAGGTCAATACACATTCTCAAGCATTGATCTAGTGTGAATGGTTGCTTGAGATATACATAAGATCTAAGTTTTTGGCTAATAAGTCCATCTAAAAATAGGGAAACTTGTTTTACTTGTGTAGGTAATTTAGGTGTGGGACATCTTTCCACATATTGCTTAAATCTATGCTCCTGCTAGCCATACTATTTTTTGAGGTGTCTGCTTGAAGGAATGGATCAAGGATGATGTGTTATGCATGATGCCACTCTTGGAAAATTCTACAATGAATGCTTCTAGCAGTTGACCTATGTTTTGGTAATTTTGACTGTTTAGGGGTTGAAACCAAGCTAAGTTGGTACCCTTGAGGGTCAAACCAAATGCCTTGAACTGGGTGAATAAGTCCTTGACTTGTTCAGCTCTTAGCACTTGTTTAAACTTGGCCACATGATCATAAGGATCTTGTGACCCATCAAAACAATTTTTCATTGTCTTGACCACTTGAGAGGCTCTAAGGGTTCTTATGTGTTCTCGGGGTCTAGGCAATGGAAAATCATGCTCATATCTTTTATGCTTATGTGCTCTGTATCTCTCTCTAGTAATTTCCCTCTGGGTTTCATGAGCTTGGGATGATCCTACTCCTTGGAGGTCATGGAAAACATTAGATCTAGGTGGAGGAAAAATTAAATCACCCTTCCAAGTGTATGCATGCTTGCCATGCCCTGTTACCAAGAACATATCTCAGTTGTATTATCCAGATAGACAACTTTGCCTAGTATCTCAGGATCTTTGAACTCGTAGATGGTGACTCTACCTATTGTGCTAGGTTGATTTGACTTGAATCTCCAAAAAGATTCCTCCGTTTCTCTGTTCAAGAATAGTTCTATTCTTTTGTTGTCTTCAGGAACCCATTCTGGTGTGAGTATCCTGGTTAAGACCCATTTACCTCTTGGGGACCTTGGGCTCTCTTCCCAAATTCCCTTGTTCTATGTCACCTATTTCTGTCTCTAGAATTACATTACCAAATTCATCTATTTTATTTGTCTAGTTGGTGACTACATACATTGTTCCTTCTTTATCAACGTATGATCTATCTTTGAATTCGACTACTCGCTGTTCTAGTCCAAGAGGTTGATCAAGATTTTTAATTTGGACCATTGATCTTTTCAAACTGTCCTCATAGATGCAAGCACCTAATCGGTTGGTCTTGATGTATTCCAGTTGAGTCTTGTATGGTCCTTCTGGTTTTTCTAAGTAAGCTACTCATGAGCTGCCTATGGGTCTCTCCATGCTATACGACATCTTGGAGTCACTCGTTTCTGAACTTAGAAGGTATGGGTAATCACTCAATTGTTGGGCCCAAGACCTAGTTGTATGATTGACACTAGCTTCAGAGATATGAGGCTTTGTCGAACCCATCCTAGATATCTTCCTGAACTAAGGTTCATAAGCCTTGGCTATCACCCCAATTTTTCCAAGTACAACCTCGTTTCAAATTTCTTTCATCTTAGTCACGTTCTTTTTATTTTCCTTAGGATGTCACTTCTTGTCCAATAGATTTCGTTGCAAGGAATACTTGAGTTTTAACACACTTGAAGTTTGATCGCTCGATTTATGTCCTCTTTCTTTAGTGTTTGTCAAAAAACCTGTCCTATTTATTCTTGCACTTGAGTAGTTAGGGTTCTTGTTCTTGTATCGTGCCTAACATAGCCCTAATTAATAAGTACTACTATCCATACTAAGCCTAAGCTAGGAATTGATAGAGGGGGCTGAGAATGCTCCAACCTCAAAGTTGCTTATCCCTTGGACCACACTTGAGTTTTCAAGACACTTGTTCTCAAGATTGCAACACGCTCTTGCTCTGGACGCCCTTCGATGCTCTCAATGGACTTGTAAAGGTCCCATAGTTAGATCAAGCTTTCAACTCCAATGGACAGATACTTTGATTTAGACACTTGTGTTGCACAAAAATTCTCTAGGGCCCCGTTGGTTTCCTAACCCATGTGGAAGCTCAACTTCAAAATACTATATCTAAAACTCAACAAACTCAAGATCATTAAAAATGGATTTTGTATGAAAATGTTATGGCAATTCAATATTTTGGGGGTCAAAACAAGCAAACACGTAGACATGACTTCTTGAAATATTTGCTTCAGAGCCTCACAATGCTCTAATTGCTTGAAACAATACCCAATATTAGCCCCAAAATGGAAAAAAATAAAAATCCTAATTTTTTCCATTTCATTTGAACCATAACGATGGTATGGTAGGATCTTGATGGTCAAGAAGCATCACGACGATCTTACCCACTCGTGATGGTCTATCACCATCGCGATGGCATGAAGGGATGGTTATCACGATGGTAGGGATGGGTCTTCGTGATGTCATGAACCATTGTGATAGCATGGTGTCTCGTCACGATGGTGACATGTCATCGTAATGGCGTGTGCCTGTCTTTATGGACTCGGGTCTTGTTGCAATGGTGTGGGACCATCACGATGGTGTGAGCCCGTCCCGATGGTCTCAAATCATTTAGATGGCATGAGCCAATCATGATGATCTACCATTGTTGCAATGGTCTGAAAAAATATGAGTTTTGGGATTTTGCCCATGGATTCTTGGATGCACAAGGGCCCTCTATATGCTATTGTACACGTATTCTGAAAATTCTGAACTCAGAGAATGGTCGCGATGATCTGAACTTTCAACAAGGTGATGATGAAAACATAGAAATTTTACCTGTTTTGCTACTTGTGTCCACTATTGTATGCTATTCTTGCCATAAAATCCTCAAGCACACAAAATCAACTCTCACACTCACAAATGAAATGAGGGAATGGATATGGAAAATGGAGGTATGAACGAAATGGTGAAAATGATGATGCAAGAAGATGGAGAGTAGAGATGATGGAGATGATGATAATGGTGAGGAAAGTAAAGAAAATAGAAAAATTACCTACTTACCTATGATTCCAACATCACGTCTCTACATCTTACCATCATACGCTCATCCTCAAAGCTCAATCCTTGGCAATGACACCAAATTAGGTGTTGCTCTAGCACAGTGGCAAGTACCAACGTGAGGAGATCCACCACATAACTATCAATCCAGGAAGACATAAGGAAGGTATGTTGATCGTGAGCAAGTGAAGTGCTCACTGAGTGAGAAGCACACAAGCATGCACACACATACTCACACATGTGCACACAAGGCAAGACAAGAGATGGAGCAATGGAATCCTCTATTAGAAAACTCAACCAAAGTATACAAAGCTCAAGAACAAGTTCACTCTCCAATTAGCTAACCCCCAAAAACAAGCTCTCTATCTCTTTTTATATTTTTTTGACTAGTTTTGGCCATGTCCAGACCTAGTGTTTGGCCTAGTTAAAAATTAGGTTCCAGGGCTTCTTTGAGGACTCAAATAGTCTAAAAATCATGAAAATCAATACATAGGTACTTCTAATACTCTTCAAGCTTGAGGACTCCTCGGATTGAACAAAATGGAGTTAGAAAAATATGAAATGATATTTAAAATGGTTTTTAGTGATCAAAATCACTATTTTTATAGGGATTTATTATGAGAATTTGACATATAATTCTTAGAGCTCCCTATATGCTCCCTCTTATTGTGTGTCCACTTCTTTGATGCGTTCATGTGCCTTGTGTTTGACCTTGACAGTCAACACTCTTCCTAACTTATTTTTATGCTATCCTTGTATAGTTTAATGAGCATTATAAAAAATAATTTAATAGAGATTTATGAAGGTAAAATGCAGAAATAAATAGGGCTCTTATGTCTTCTCTTATATGCACACAAAAAATACAAGCATAGAAGATGATCGAGTACTTAGTTGCGGTATTTTAGAGTTGAATGTAGACACGATATTCACTCGATATGCACATTCTTCTTTTGAATCTCATTTCCTTCATGCAAAGTACTTTTCTCTAGACTTTTATTCATGGAAAAATCCACAAACCATCCAAGCAGATAGTAGAGGGGAACATGCAATTGTTGAAACACTTGAAAAGTGGAAAATGACAGAGAACAAAGATTCTAAAGAGAAAAAGTTTAGCAGAAGTATTGGAAGACTCATAGATTATAGAAACAACGACATTGTATTCAATATAAACTCTTCAAACTACTTTTCGTTAGTTTGTTTGAACAAGGGATCACTATATTCTACGAGTACTAACTTGAGAGGATCACTATATTCTATCGTTCAAAGGTTGAAAATAATAACTTTTGCTCCTCAACATGAGTTATGCCTTGATTATTCTACAACTTTAGAACAAATTTAGATCCTATGAATGATAATTTCAAAATATCCCATCATATTATGTGTCCAAATGAAATGGAAATGGCTTAAAAGTATCTTAAGTCTTTAAAAGGATATTTGTTGGCAAAAAAAACCTTGTCAATGAGACCATTGGATGCTTCTAATCACTTTGAAATTCCATATTAGATAAAGAACAATGGGATGCGGCTTGGAAGCACTTGGAAGCAATTTTGTATGGCATATGAGGTGAAGTGGTGTTCAACATGGATACAAGAAAATCCAATTAATTTGGATAAGTGACAACAACTATATACCTAAATATTTTCTTGGTGTCAATGCATAGAGCTATAAACCTTTAAAATAAAAAATACAATATAATTTCCTAAATGTCAAGAGTTTCAATTCTATTTGAAATGCAACCCCAATGAGGAGATGAAGTTTCTCTCAACATCTATAGTCTATTTGTATGATTCCCAGAATCAATAGGATTATCAATACAAAACAATGTGAGAGGAAATAAACTTCAATGATTGAAAAAGTGTATCAGATTGTACGAGCTAATCATCTTTCCACATCTAAAGGAAACATGAGCCAAGTGATCAATGGTGCATGATAGCCTTCTTATCTGTCGTGTGCTTGGAAACATTAGTTCTATTAATATAATATAAAGTGAGAGGAAATAAATTTCAAGGTCTTTAGAAGTTTATCAAATTGCACAAACCGTCCATGTATCCACATCTAAAGGGAAAAAGATTCAATTAAATAACGGTGCCTTCTCATGTCCCGTGTTCAAAAGATCAAGGGTTTTTCTAAGTATAATAGTGCACGAGCTAGGATTGTTCTATAACAAATAATAGTACAATAGAATAGACCAATAGATAGAGCTAAGAAAAATGCAGACAAAGAGAGAAAAAGATTGAGAGATAGAGAGGTCAAATTTCCAAAAAATGCAACTACAAAGACGGTGTTGTCCACTTGTGCTCCAAAGATGGACCTTAGATGGTGATCTAGAAAAACTCTTGATGAATGGTCCACTAGTGCGCAATTCTATGTGAAGCTTGGTATCGGCCATGCTTATATAACTTTTACAATCGGATTCAGTATGGAAAAACATAGTCAGGAGAGAGAAAAGAGTTTGCAAAGTATAGTTTCCAACAATATCTCCATGACCAGAAGCCCTACCATCTCGGCCCCATGGGAGGATAGGCTCTCTAGACCTTGGAGAAGGTGGAAAGACCCCTTGCGGCACCACATGGCTTTTATTTTTACCTTTAATGGCAACTCAATGGCCCAAAAGCTTATGCCCTACCTAACCTCATGGCTAGGCTCACAAATGTCATCTATTACCATCAATGGTCACACATAGATCTCATCTAACTTGGAGATTAGGGTTCCACAAATGCCCAAGCTCTCACAATGGCTTCTCTTTGTGATGGGGGCCTTAGAAATAAGAGAATATGGATAATTTGTGATCACTTGAGGATGGAGTATTGATTATTCCTAACATGTTCTCTATCATGCTCTCTCTGTGTTTATGTACTTGATGCCAAAGTTGAATCTATTGTCTAAGGTTGGCAAAAATGTACAAGAGAAATTTTTTGGCTGTGAAGCTCTCTAAGCTGCTTGAATGGTTTACAGTACAAATGATGTTTTATACTACCCAAATTGATATTTGATACAACCATACTTAAATTTGGGATTTCTAAAAAGAAGAATATGGATAACGATGACTTCAAAAAACGGACTAGAACTTAAAAACATTGAAAATCATGAAATATTTTACTAACTATAGTTTTGAATCTTAAGGGCAAGGCTTCCAATAAAAACCTCAAGCATACCCTAGTCACCCACATCCTATCCAATACATTCTCCTTTCATTTTCCCTTCATGATCACATTGTTGTATGTATGTCTATGGAAACGACATTGCCATGTACATTTTCCCTTCATGATCACATTGTTGTATGTATGTCTATGGAAACGACATTGCCATGTAAACCCAGGATGTGCTCACCTGCTCATAGTAGAAAGGAACAAAGGCAGTTTGAACTTTCTCATCACATATGATCAAAAGAACTTGTAAGAAACGTTTTTCATAGTACTAACTTCCACTGACCGATGGGAAGAAACGAGGTCAATACCCAATCTGAATCATGTGTGTAATAGACATGTATCGCATATCTTCTCAAACTTGATTCGAGAGTACTTCTGAGGACCAAAATTGGGCAAAATAGGGCAAGAAAAGGTAAAAGATATCTTTTCTCAGACTTGGTACCACCCCAAAGCATCCAAAAGATGGAAGGAAATCACTTCATAATATACATCTTATCCCATTTCCATTTGAGACTATTGGAAAGAGAAATGAAGAATTCTTTGATGTGAATGGGAACACTTAATCTGAGCTATCAAATTCATGATGTTCATGTTTGAGGGGGGAAAAGAAGTTATTAATATCATTTGAGGAGGAAAATCTAATATGGCTCATTGAGGAAGAGGAAGGCAATAACCAAAATAAAACAATAAAGAGCTTTTATTTTGAGAATAATAGGGGAGATACATCCCATTGAATGATCTCACGAACATCTTGAATTAGTCTCATAAAACCTTACCTCTTTCTTCTTAGAAAACAGAACTTAGCTTTCCAAGAACATACCTCTAGTTTTCAGCCATCAAGATACTTCTTCATGTACTGTCATCATGGTTTAGAAACGTCGTGACATATATGCATACCTTCTTCAACATTCATGCCTTTTTATTGGAAGCCTCAAATTCTGATTGGTATAGCACATCTCTTAAAGAATATCTTCTTGCAAGAAGCCCGTTTCAGTGAGTACAACAGATGCTTGGCATTGGTTTGAAATGCCACAACAACAGAAACATTTTTAGAACGCATGAATATGAAGGACTATACTAAGATTTTGAGAAATTTTGGAAATTTAAACTGCACAAAAGCTTCCTTGAGCCTTTGAACAACATAATGGTGTTGTAAAGTTCAGCATTGATTTAGAAAATTTTTTTGAGAGTACAATGAATTGGAAACACACTCACACACACAACTTCGTAAGGTAGAGGCACTTATTTTGTGTCTAGTCAAGATTTGAAGTCAGGACTTCCTCCCAGAGTCTCAAGGCATCAAACCACTAGGTTACAAGGGCTCGAACTGGTTTAGACATTCTTTTTCTTTTGTCTTCAAAGAAAACCTCCGCTTGGTGAGAGTGTCTTCTTGAAACTTCAAGGTCTCTTCTGTAATCTCTATGAGACCCTTCTTCTATTATAATTTGTTCTTGTAAAGAAAATAAGACTAAGGAATGAACAAACTAGCTTGTTGAGGTGGCAAAAGTCAATCCAATCACAAAATTAAGCCATTCATATCGATCTCAATTATATGCATGTGAAACAAGAGCTGCAGAATGAATTCCATTAACCTCTTTGTTTTGTATGTTGTATGTTCTGTCTCAGGTAAAGATAATGACAAGGATTAATGAGTATTGTGCTCTAGGTCTTGATTATACCACCTAAACCAAGGTTGATATTTAGTGGTAAACATTTCTGAACTTTGGGAGCTTTAAACATTTATTACTCTGTGACTGACATGAGAAAATGACGTACATTTTAACAATACAAGATATTATGGCATAAACATAAGAAGAGCAATATGAATTTGAACAAATAAGAGGCAAAGACCGATCCGAATCTTTTTTTATTTGAAAGTACAATGAATTGAAAACACACTCACACATCCGAGCTCATAAGAGGCACTCATCAGAAGTGTAGCAAAGTTTTGAACTCAAGACTTTTTCTCAAAGATTCAAAGAGTGAAACCACTATTATACAATTTAACATTATTCAATATTTTTTTCTTTAAAAAATGGAGGTTCGACCGAAGCCTACTCTTCCAAGCTTTAACTTTGAAATTGCAACTGTACAAAGAAGGGCATAGTACCCATGGGACCCCCCTTATCCCCTGTTTTAGGCTTTAACTTTGAAATTGCAACTGTACAAGGAAGGGCATAGTAGTCATGGGACCCCCTTATCCCACAAGAATAGGAGTTTACATAACTCGATTGAATTGCGATCATAACTACCGTGGGGTAAGACAACGATGACACATCAGTCATAAAATACAACTTTCTATGTTAACCATGTCCCTTACATCGTGTAGGTGAGGGTTGAACCCTCGCCCCCACATAGTGTAGGTGAGGGTTGAACCTTCACCCCCATCTTAAGAGACAAGAGGCCCAATCACCGAGACAAGGCACTTGGGATGCATTATTCAATATTCAACTATGCTTGAAAAAAGAGACTCGAACAACTCGACTTTCTGAGTTTGCGAAAACTACCTCGTGAATCGTGATAAGCACGATCTCCGAATGCACACAAATATACGCGAACTTTGAATAGGCACGTACTCGTACGCGGACAGAGTCAGCTAGTCTTCCATGCGCACCTTCACTCACCGTCAAGGAGAATCCATGCCAGCAGACTCTTCGATGCGTACCTTCACTCACCGTCAAGGATAATCCATTGTAAATGTTCCTCCTTATCCATCCCTTCTTATAATATGTTTGTACCCGCTCTGTTGTGCAACTCCGGCTCTGATACCATGGTGTCTCCAGCTTCTCATCCGCTCCTCCTCACACTCCTCCTCCTCTCTCACTTCACATTCTGCATCTCCTACTCCCGCCCTAAAGCTCTGCTTGCCCCCATCTCCTACGATGAATCCACATCGCTCTACTCCATCAACCTCGGCAATAAAAACTCCTTGCTGCTCGACCTCGAGAATAGCGTCTTCTGGATCGACTGCGTCAATACGTCCTACTCCTCTCCTACTCTTTCTCTCGTCCGCTGTCGCAGCGCAGTATGCAATATGGCCTCCGTCTGCAACTCCCTCATCTGTGACGGTGGCGCCCCCCCAGGTTGCTCCACCTGCTACGGACCGCCGTCACCTGTCTGTCAGAACAGCAGCTGTTCTCCCCCTATCTCTAACAGCGCGATCTCCACTTCAACCACCTCTACGCTCTGGACAGATACCTTCCCCGTACTCTCCACGGATGGTCGCAACCCAGGCTCCATTGTTGACGTACCCAATTTCCCCTTCGCGTGCGCTGATGATCTCCTCATCCGCAACAACTCTGTTCCTGCCGGCGTTGTGGGTGATGCCGCCCTCAGCCAAGCGAAAATCGCCCTCCCCTCCCAGCTAGCTGCGAAGCTCAGCCTCAAGCGGAAGTTCACCTACTGTCTACCTGCTACTTCCAACGGCAAGGGCGTCCTCTTCTTCGGCGACTCACCTATTGTCTTCCTTCCCAATATTGACTTCTCCAACAGCTTCCAATACACGCCCCTTCTCACAGATCCCTCGCAGCCTGATTCCTATATGATCGATATCACCGGCATTTCTGTCGACGGCGTCAAGCTCAACATAGATCTTAACCTTCTCAAGATCAAGGACGGCACAGGGAGCACAGTTGGTGGTACCATAATTACTTCCACAGAAAGGTATACTCAACTAGAGAGCTCAATCTATGACGAACTCGCACGCGAGTTCAAAGCAGCAGCACACGCTAGAGGGATCAAGGATGCGCCCGCCGTCAGCCCCTTCGACACCTGCTTCGATGGTTCGACAGTCTCCGGGACCAGATTAGGAGCTGCTGTGCCGGAGATCGATCTGTCGTTGAAGGGCAGCGGTGGCGTGGTGTGGCGAATCTTCGGAGCGAATTCTGTGGTGTCGGTGCAGGATGACAAGGTCGTCTGCTTGGCCTTCTTGAGGAGGAAACAGTACGAGACGAGAGCCGTGGTAGTAGGAACTTTCCAACAGCAGGATGCTCTGATGCAATTCGACCTGGCTACCTCAAGGCTTGGCTTCTTGTCGAGTCTACTCGGAAGTATGGCCACGTGCTCCGACTTCAATTTCACATCCTCTGTGTAAAAATAGTTCATGAATGTACTACATATGCCATCGATCTTCTGTACGATTACCGTCTTCACCTCATCTGCGTAATAATGCTGAGAACTGCTCCATGGTTCTATTCCATTGATCTTCATCGTGGAATTCAGCAAATCATCTTGCGAATAAGTTAAACAGCTTTCAGAAAATCTTATAGAATCTAAAGACTTTCTATGTGTACATGTATTTTGTGACACATAAGTAGAAAAATAAATTCTGATATAAGCACATGCATTACAAATCAACTAATAGAACTTGTGGTTTGGTGGCCATAAAATCTTATTCTCTCACAAGTGAACGATGGAGACCAAACCAGGAGGGTTAAAGTACTCAGCACCTACTAGAAATGAACAAAATCCGAAAGCTTGCTAAGGTACAAATTGGATAGGGATTGCCTTAAGGTCAGAAGAGGAGACTTACTTTAGCTTAAATTGACCCTTTCATGAGGAGTATGGCCTTTGCCATTGCTTACATAGTTCAAAGGGAGTGCTTGAAGACCAATGAAGGGCCCTAAAGGGAGTTATTTTAACATATCATCATAGCAGGTGACAAGAAGAGTGGAGAATGCCCTACCATCACAACCACCTTGACTTAAATCCACCCCCCTCGACCCCCAAAGAGGCCAAGAATTCACCCAATTGAGCTATGGAAAAACCCTATTTCTTTTATGAGAAAGTCAAAATGTACTATAAAAGAGGAATGTACAAAGATCACATATGAAGGATGGAGAGTGCTCTTGACCTTGAGAATTTTTATAGAAATCCATTCACAATGCCATGAGAAGAGCACCCATATGAAAGGATATGCCTATGTTGGCCACGAGGATTCTTATAATCATATATTTACAATAATATGGGAAGGTAGAAGAGCATTCTAGAAGAATGATCAGCAGTCCTACTCTCTTGACTTTAAGGGTTTCCAAAGACATACCTTCACAATGTTATGAGAAATACTTTTACGTAGGAGAGCCCTTAGATCAAAGGATTAAACTGGCTCGGACACGAGGGTTTCTATTCAATTACATTAGAATGTAGAAGAGCATATAGGAAGAATATTAAGAAACCCTACTAGACCTTTAACGTTTGTTAAAGCTACAATGTCAAGCAAGTGTGAATTTAAGGGCATCTACGAAGATTTGAAAGCTTGATTTTATCCTCTTTGATTTTTCATTAGGGTCAGAAGTTGCCAAAAACGGGTCAATTTTTAATCACATATTAAAGAAATCGACAAGTAGTGTGTTGCCATATGTACAAAAGTATGAGATTCTAATCTGTATTAATCCCATGAAGAAAGGCTTCACTTTACTAGATATGATACAAAAGCATTCCTAATGCGGTGAAAATTCTCATATTCAGTGTAATATTCGTGTTTTCATACAAAGATAATTCTTTTGCACAATATACAAGGCAAATTTGTGAAGTTTCAAGATGGAAACTAGACAAGGAATATCTATAGGCCATAGAGAGCATAGTATTTAGTGATATTCGGATTGCTACCTCAAGAGGACACATCTTTGTGGGATGCAATGCTGATAACCACCATCTTGAAGATGATCTAAGAAGTTGCATCATAGGAATTCATTACAACAAGTTTGTATGTCTTGAAAATCGCTATAGTATTGTATATGGAAACAAGAATCCCGTACATAAATGTAGAGTCTTTGAAAGTGAACTTAAATAAGAAGGGATCAAGTGGATAATAGAATTCCACATTGCTCAATTTGGGATTATAATGTCTTGAAGAGAGAATTTTTAAATCAATTCCAAAGGACAAAATCAACTTCAAGTGTATCATTGCATTCATAATGGATGATGATAAGCTCGGACTTCAAACACTCACCAAGTAAGTACATAATATATAAACAAATCTATCTTTCTAATGTAGTATAAGAAAAAACAACATAACATAATAGAGTAGTAGATAGAGTTGAGAAAAAATGCACATAAAGAGAGATGCAAACAAAGACATAGAGAACTCACTCTCAAATAGCCAAGAGTAATGCAGCTATAAAGATGGTGTTGAGCCCATAAAAGTCATATTGGTCAAAGTCAACTATAGTTAAAGTCAAGTATAGTCAAAGTCAATAGGTCAAAGTCAACATGTTCAAGGTCAAAGTCAACATGACTAAAGTCAAAATGTCCAAAGTTGGAGGGTCAAAGTGCACAATTAATTGTCCACAAAGGGTAAAATTGCAGAAAGTTGGTTGCAGGTTGCAGAGGTATTTTTGTAATTTCCCTAAGGTTCAAAAGTGTTTTTAAAGTGTTTTTAAGTGTTTTGAAAGGTTCAGGTGAAACCTCTCTTAGGTGCACAAGTGAAGAATTAAAAGGCAAAATGTGAAGGTATGTGAAGCGGCAGCACACACATAAGTGAAAGTATGGCCCCCCAATTAAAATTTTTGTTTTAGTCTAAAGTCACTACAAGAAAAAAGAGGGATTCGTTGGCTGCCACTTGTGGAGACAATCTTGGGACATCAAAGTGAGCACCAAGATACTCTTGCAGTTAGGAGCGTATGTGCATCGACACTCAAAATCAAGGCAAAGACTATTCTTGGACTAAGCAAGACTAAGCAAGGAGAGCATAGTCTAAGCTAGGCAAGAGACACACAAAGTGTGTGCGACGCAGAGAAGTGAAGTGCAAGGTGTGCATGAAGAGTGACTAAGGAAATGTGCAGAGAAGGACTAAGATATTCATCCCAAGGATCCCAAGGCCTCATAGAAGTTGTGCGCGTGCCGACAGAAGGTGTCCATCCCTCCCCCTTATTGGAAGCTTGGTGCAAGGTGTGCACAAGTGCATGCTTGGAGAAGGTGGAGGTCTGGTGCAGAGAAGGCTGGCAGCAACAAGAACCTTGGGTATTTGGTATTTTGTGATTGAGCATTCTGTGGGATTTTACACAGAAGCATTGGATTGTATTGTGCATCACTATTGTATTTTTCTTCTTATAATCAATTGACAGAGGCTTCCAGTGTGTATCTTTCTTATTGTCTTCCCCTTTTCTCCTACAAACACTCAAATCCCTTCTTGTCCAAGAATCCCCCAACAAAATTTGGCACGCCGGATGGGACTCCAAGGAGATTTGAGCATAGGAGAAGCCAAGTGCAAAGGGTAGAAGAGTTCAAGTGCCGACAATACTACTTCATCATACTAAGAGGTAAATATTCTTATCAATCATCTCATACTAAGAGGGCTATGAGCAGCTCATGACCGCAATCCGGTCCCAAACATTGAGGATCACCTACAAGGCTACAAGAAGGAAGGCTGTTAGACGATCGTCCAGTCCACTTTCGTCAACCTCATCAGTAAAGAGCATGGCAGGTTAGGTAGACTTGGAAATACTACTATCAAGATTAAATATAAAATTTCCTTCTTTCAAAGGCCTAGCTCAGGAAGATCTGGAAGAGCATATTAGAAGATTTTTAGCACTATGCAAAACTAGAGGCTTAATGGGAAGAGAGGATGCCTTTTTTATACTCTTTCGTGCCACATTAGAAGGGTTAACAGATAAATGGTTCAGCCAGTTTGCTGAGAACCATTTTACAACTTCGGACTTAATGAAAGATGCATTCAAAACTCAATTCCAAGATGGAAATACTACAGAGATCATCATAGAGGAATTAGAAAACTTGAGACTAGGTCCAGGTGAAAAATTTCTAGAGTTTGTAACTAGGGCCAAAGCACTAATGGCTAAGTTGCCTGATCCTCCACATGATTTTTTTGTTAAGAAATGGTTAGCTAAGCCACTTCCAGTGACCACCCAATGTAAAATCAAGGAATTAGTGTTGCCCATAGCCTCCATAGAAGAGTTCATCAACACAACTACACGACTAGAGCAGATACGGCAACAGTATGGAGCGATTTCTTCTCAACTCCCCTATTCTACAGAAATGGAGGATCCAGTAATTCAACTAAGGAAAGAGCTAGGGGGCTTAAAAAGGAATAAGCCCCTCAAAGAGAAGGAGCATGATGTTACTCAGCTGAGGAGGGAGATTGAGGCATTAAAGCTCCAAAAGGAGGAGGAAGCCCAAGCAGAGGAATTGGCTCAGTTGTGACAAGAGTTGCAGGAACTCAAAGGGGATGGCATCAAGAGTGGACTTTGGTGTACCATGTGCAGCAAGCAAGGTCATATAGTAAGTGAATGTCCTCTGTTAAGTGTGACTTACCAATTACGCAGGAAAGCTGGTCATGAGGCCTAGGAATGCCAATCAAGAGGAATGCCTGCAACAACATATTGGACACAAGGAGGACCCTTACCACCAACAAATGTGATGGCGGCTGCACCTAATCAAGGTCACAATTACAACCCTAGATAGAGGAATAAATTTGGAAATGGGCCTAGGAGGCCAATCATTTGTTTCAGATGTGGAGAATATGGGCACTATCAAAGTAGGTGCACTCTACGAGAAAATGCCCCTCCTTGCAGGAACTGCCCAGAGGCTAGAGACCACTATACAAATTGTTGTCCTAAGAACCAAGCCTCTTCATCTAGGCCCCACATTCAAATGATTTCTGTGCACAAAGAAGAAATGTTAGATCAAATCAATGGGCCATCACCATCTATCAAGGTGGTGCAATTAGAAGAAATTGAATCTTTTACAATGTAGACAAGAAGCAAGGGAAAGGCTCAAGTAGAAGTAGGTCAAGAATCAAGAATTAATGGATTGAACAAGGACAAAGAGACATCTGAAGACAAAGCCACCACATGTGCAAAGACAAGGCAAAAAGGAGATCTCATATGTACCAATGATGCCATTAGGCATGCATTCAACAGGGCTCATGAGGATTTTGATAAGTCAATTGGAGCTCATGCTCTTAAGGAATCAGAGGCTTCAAAACTACCCAAGTCCATGAAAAGCAGGTTAATATTTTTTATTTAATAAAGATGGATGGGAAATTCAGGTCAAAACTCTTGCAGATAATTGATGAGGCTTCCACTACAAGTTTACTCGCAAAGACTGCTGTTATGCATAAAGGTAAAATTATAAGGGAAGCACCCCTTACAGATTATAAGAGCCCTCAGCTAACAGTATCTATAAAAGGTCATGATTTTCAAGGAGTTATTATGGATGGTGGTTCTGGCATTAACTTGATGCCTGAACATACGATGGAAAAGATTGGACTCCACCCTTCAAGGCATGCAAATTTCACTATTACTTTGGTAGATCAAAGCAAAGTAGCCATTGGGAGTGATCCCAAAACCATTGGAAGTACAAGGTAATCTCTTCATTCTAGATTTTGTGGTATTAAGATTGCCCTAGGTTGAAGGAGGATTTCCCCTCTTAATTCGAAGAACATGGCTCTCAGCTATGGTTATAGTACCAAAGAAGAATACCAACAAAATCAGAATTTGTGTTGACTTTAGAGTGCTCAACAAGGTGACCATTCCAGATGGATTCCCCATGCCATTTGCAGACTAGGTCATTGAAGAAGTGGTTGGACATGCATTATATAGCTTTATGAATGGATTTAGTCGCTATAATCAAATATCCATACACCCAGAGGATCGTGAAAAGATTGCTTTTATCACACCTTGGGGAACATATGTGTATGTAAAAATGCCCTTTGGACTCAGAAATGCTCCAACCACCTTTAACAGAACTATCAACCTCATTTTTGGACCCTTATTGCTAGAGACACTTAGAATTTTCATGGATGAATTTTCTTCATTTTCAAGATCTCACAAAGATACCCCTTTAGATTGCTTGGACTATCACTTGCGACAGCTGTAGAATGTTTTTAAGAGACGCAGGGAGACTAAACTAAAGCTCAACCCAAACAAATGTCATTTCCTTGTGATAGAAGGAACCCTCTTGGGACATGTGGTGTCGTCTAAAGGTATGGCTCCACATCCGAATAAAATTATTTCTATACTAAAATTACCTAAACCCAAATCTCCTAAAGAGATTCAAAGTTTCTTGGGACATACTGGGTACCACAAAAGATTTATCAAAATGTATGCAGAGATAGCCAGGCCACTAGCTAGACTTGCATATAAAGAAGTGCCCCTTAAATGGGAAGAGGAAGAAGAGAATGATTATCAGACATTAAGGTCCAAATTTATGGTTGCACCAATTCTTATCACCCCAGATTGGTAAAAAAATTTTCATGTGCATGTAGATGCCAGTGCATATGTAGTGGGTGCAGTACTGGCTCAACATCATGAAGAATTCAAACTTGATAGGCCTATTCAGTATGCTAGTCAAATTTTAACTAAAGCTGAAAAAAATTATAGCACAACAAAAAGAGAAGCTCTAGCGATGGTTTTCGCCCTACAAAAATTTCGTCATTATTTGCTGGGTGTGAAGTTTGTTATCATCACTGATCATCAACCACTCACGTATTTATTGAACAAGCCACAAGCAACTAGGAGGATATGGAGGTGGCTACTTTTCTTCCAGGAGTTTGATTTTTCGGTAGTCCATATACCAGGTAACGAAAATGTCATGGCAGATCACCTATCCAGGATCAATATGATGGATCAAGCTATTGGAGTCAATGATGATTTTCCAGATGCTAATCTCTTCATTGTACAAGCTCAATGTTGGTGTAATGATATCAAGAATTTCATTAAAACTAAAGTGTATCCAAAGAAGGCAAGTGATGTGCAAAGAAAGAGACTGCTAATCAAGAGCAAACCTCATACCTTCATTGAAGATAAATTATATAGACAGGGAAAGGACAATAGGTTTAGGAAGTGCATGGAAGAAGAAGAAGTGAGTGACGTCCTTCAATCTACACATGAAGGAATAGGTGTTGGGCACCTTCCAAGATATATCATGAGTAAGAGGATCCTTAATGCTGGTTTATGGTGGCCTACATTACTCAAAGATGAAGATGAATGGGGGAAGGCATGTGACGTTTGCTAGAGGTGTGGACCCAAGCCAACATAGCAAAGGCACAACCCTTTGATTATTTCCACTTCTTGGCAACCATTTGAGAAGTGGGGGCTAGATTTTGTAGGGCCCATCTACCCTCCATCGCTTCCAAAAAGAGAGAAGTATATATTGATCGCCATTGACTATGCGAAAAAGTGGGCTGAAGCTAGTGCCTCTCCTGACTGCACCGCTCAAAATGTTGATGATTTCATTTATAGTAGCATCATTTGCAAGTTTGGATGTTCACTTGAAATTTGTGCAGACCAAGGTACTCATTTTGTGAATAAGGTCCTACAGGAAATTTTCAGCAGATACAGAATTCTACATAGGTCCTCTTGTGCCTATTACCCAAGAGCTAATGGACAGGCAGAATCCACTAGTAAGGTATTAATTGCCATGTTACAGAAGGAATGTATGTTACAACCCACTTCCTAGGGCATTGCTTATCAAGGTACCCTATGGGCATACATGTTAGCTTACAAAGAGGTCACTCGATATTCTCCCTTCCAACTGGTTTATGGGATATTGCCAACTGAACCCTTTGAATTTTTACATGGATCACCAAAAGTAGCATTCATGAAGGGAAAGAAAGATTATGGTGTCTCTTAGAGGCTTGGAGCACTGCATAAAGTGGAGGAGATACGTCTACATGTAGCAAAACAATTGATAGAGACTTAGATGAAGAGGAAGGAGGCACATGATCCGAATCTATGGAACAACAACATAGAGCCAGGCATGTTAGTTCTTCTCCATAGACCTCAAATCCAAACACAAGTCAGAGGAAAATGGCTTCCACACTAGGAAGGACCTTATCGAGTTAAAACAATGCTGAATTGGGGTGTTGTGGAGTTAGAGACACTCAAAGGAGAGGCCTTGCCACTGGTCAATATATCAAGGATCAAGGCCTATCATCAATCCTACTGAAGATTTATGGATCACGTAGAACCTGCAAAATTTGTACAGGTTGTACATAGCCTTCTCATGTCATTTTTGCTTATGTTTTAGTAGTTCTTATCTTTTTTCCTACTTGATATTTTATTTTTTAGCAAATTTAGCAAACCTTTCATAGTCATTTGCATTAGTACAATTTTTCAAAATTTTTGGAAAATTTTCAAGTATTTTTTTAGAGTTTTTCTAGCATTTTTTATCCTTTTCAGGTGTCATTTTCTTGACAAATTGAAGGAATAAAAGAAGCTCTTTGTGGTTTTGAGTGAGGAAATTGGCCTAGACATGTAGGGAATTTTTTTGGATCTTTTTGGGATTTTTTGGGTATTTTTCTCCATTTTCTAGGATATTTTCACCCAAAAAACAAGCGGCCCCCAGGGATTTTATTTTTTCCCAAAAAAGGGCCAGAAAATTTCAGAAAGAAAAATCTCTCTCTCTCTCTCTTCCCCCCTGCCCCCTCCCCCCCATGCCCCCCCTCTCTCTCTCTCTCCCCCTGCCCCCCGCCCCCTCCCCTCGACCATTTTATTTTTATTTTTATTTTTATTTTTTCCATTTTTTTTCATTTTCTTTTATTATTTTTTAATTCTTACTTTATTTTATTTCTTTATTTTTTATTTTTATTTATTTCTCTTATTTTTTATTTATTTCCTTATTTTTATGTTCTTTTATTTTATTTTATTATATATATATATATTTTTTTAACCCCATGCGTGTGTGCGTTCAACATATATATATATATATATATATATATATATATATATATATATATATATATATATATATATATATATATCCATACATACATATATAATTCTATGAATATTAAAATAGATATATTTTTTAATTTTCATGGTTCAAATCTTTTGGCTCTGGATCATGCCTCAGATGGCCATTGTTTTCAAAAGTGGGGTCATTTTCATGTATTTTGGCACCTCTGCATTCATTTTTTTCCCTAATTTTTCCAAAATCTCACCTTTTCTCTAACTTTTGGTCACAACCCACATGTTTTGAGCACATTTATCATATGTTTTTCTTTAACCACATGGTCTACATGGTCTATTCTCACTTTGTTTTACCTTATGTTTCACACTTTCCCATATGCACCCTCTCTAGCTCTAATATTTGATCATTTTGGCCCTCTCCAGACCCCATAATCCTACTCCCTTACACTCCCTTTACCCCTCTGCCCAGCCCAATCCTTACCCATCCTTGCCCTATCCATCTCAGCCCCCTCAACCCTCCCTTCCCCCTCCCTTTTACCCTCCCATTGCCCTGCTTTGCTTTTCCATGCAAAAATTCCAATTTTGGGTTCAACTCTGTAACTGTTCTCTCCTGCTTCTGGTGGACTTGGTAGCTGTGGAGGTGTCCTTTTGAAGATGTTGCAGCACAAGTATTATGGTGTCATATCTGCTGAGAGTTTTGGTTGTAGCTCTCTGAGACAGAGAGCACATTAGGTGGTGGGCAATTATTGAGCCCATAAAAGTCATATTGGTCAAAGTCAATTGTAGTCAAAGTCAGTTGTAGTCAAAGTCAACATGTTCAAGGTCAAAGGCAATATTTTCAAGGTCAAAGTCAACATGGCTGATGTCAAAGTGTTCAAAGTTGGATGGTCAAAGTGCACAGGTAGTGCACAATTAATTGTCCACAAAGGGTAAAATTGCAGAAAGTTGATTGCAGGTTGCAGAGGTATTTCTGTAATTTCCCTAAGGTTCAAAAGTGTTTTGCAAGGTTCAGATGAACCCTCTCTTAGGTGCACAAGTGAAGAATTAAAAGGCAAAATGTGAAGGTATGTGAAGCGGCAGTGTACGCAGAAGTGAAAGTATGGCCCTCCAATTAAAATTTTTGTTTTAGTCTAAAGTCACTACAGGACAAAACAAGGATTCATTGGCTGCCACTTCTGGAGACAATCTTGGGATATCAAAGTGAGCACCAAGATACTCTTGCAGTTAGGAGCGTACGTGAATCGACACTCAAAATCAAGCAAGGACTATTCTTGGACTAAGCAAGACTAAGCAAGGAGAGCATAATCTAAGCTAGGCAAGAGACATACACAGTGTGTGCGATGTAGAGAAGTGAAGTGCAAGGTGTGCATGAAGAGTGTGTTGATATATTTAGGTAGTGATATGTGTGAACACACTAGAACCACTAGGGCATTTTTTTCCCTCTTCAGGAGTTTTTTTCCCTCGGCTTGTATATACGCCTATTGCCCTAATGGGTTACTTATCTTTGTACATTCTCTAGTAATACATTTAGTATTGCGTGTTTGTGCTCCAAGCTTCTTCTTCTTCCTTGTGCTGTTTGCATGCTTCCGTAGACGTCTATCCCCAACAATTGGTATCAAAGCAAGTCGTCGCTTCATCTAGGGCGTCGTCGACACTCCTCCGTTTGCAGTCTCAGAATTGCACGAATTTTGGTGAGCATACTTAGCGTGTTTCCGAATCAAAACAGCTTCGCTATGCAGTGCCAAAATTGTGATTTGAGCTCGTTTCGGCCTCCGAACGCACTATCACAGTGCTTGTGTAAGCTATTTTGTCTTTTTGTGCCAAAGGTATATACCAGTTTTTGTTCGCCAATTTAAGCATCTCGAAGTCTGCTACAGGTCTAGCAAAATTCGTCTAGGCAGTTCTGTTCAACTTTTAGAGATACAATCAATTTTTTGCATCAAGGTATTTTAGCCACCGGCCATGGCTGAAAGCAGTGATGTATTCCGTATGTTGGCTATTGAGGATAAGTTGGATGGTACCAACTACCCATTATGGGCTTATATGATGGGATATGTATTGGTTGCAAAAGGATTATGGAACATTGTGCAGGATGTTGAAAGACGTCCTTTTACACCTGTAACGACAGGTACTGCAAATATAGGTGCTGGAGCTAATGAAGATGGTGTCGAAGATGACATTTCATAGATTCCTGTTCGTGCTTCTATTTCTGCTGCACCTACTGCAGAGCAGATTCGATGGGATGGCAGAGATGCCCAAGCACATGCATTGATAGCTTTGTCTGTCAAATGTGCCATTATTCCTCACATTCGCTCTAGCAGAACAGCTAAGGATGCTTCGGATACACTTACCACACTGTACCAAGCTAGGAATAAGGCTCGTGTTGCTTACCTCCGAAAGCAATTGGAGAGTGAGCACATGAATGAAGGTGATTCTATGGACAGTTTCCTAACGAAGATCAAAGATTTGAAGAAACAATTGATTTCTGCTGATGAGGTTATATCAGATAGCTCACTTGTGCATACCGTTCTGAATGGTCTTCCTAACTCATATGAGAGTTTTGCTTCTACTCTTCGGTTGATGATGAAAGGCAACCCGAATGCCTTATCATTTGAGGAGTTAGTCTCTGTTCTGTTGCAGGAAGATCAGTCCAGGCAAAACAGGTCCATTATGCGAGTTGCAGATCAAGCTTTCCTAGCTAGGGAGAAGGGCAAAGGAAAATGGAGCTCTTCAACTAGTAAGCAGAAATCTGCTAATTCTGCATATTCGAAGAAGGAAGATAAACATGAGAAGAAATCAGAAAAGCAGAAATTGTTTTGTAAGTATTGTAAAGGGAATGATCATATCATAAAGAACTGTCCAAAACTGGCTGCTAAAGAGGCAAAGAAGAAAGAGGCTGGAATGGTTGTTGCAGAGGCCTCTACACCAAAAACAGAGTCTGCAAATCTTGTGCAGGAAGAAGAATGGGCGTTTACTACTATCTGCACTTTTGACTTCTCATGAGTAGTGCATGTCTGTAGTAGACTCATATGTTTGGTATTTTGAGAGTGGGGCAACCAAACATATTACCTTGCAGTGCAGTTTCTTCTCTTCACTCGAGCCTGCCCCTATAGGGAATACTGTTATATATGCCAACAACTCCTCTTATCCTATTATGGGAGTTCGTAAGATCATTTTGGCTACTGCTGATGGTAGTTCTTTCACTTTGTCAGATGCTTTATTTGTGCCAGGGATCAAAAAGAACCTGTTATCAGTTTCTGCATTAGCTAAGATTGGCTTGGTTGTGAAATTTTTTGATGACAGGTGTACACTTCATGATCTGTCAAATGGCGATGTGATTATTGCTTCTGGTATTTTATGTCGTGGGCTGTATAAGCTCATAGACTATGAAAGATCTATAAATGATTTGGCATGTGCAGGAAATGATTCTGAGGCTATGACTCATGGAGATGGCAAGGTGCATGGTGAAGAGTCAGGATTTACCACATAGTTTCTGGCTTGAGCCTGTCATGTGTGCAACATATGTACTGAACAGGTGTCCCACTAAAGCACTACAGTCTATCACTCCATATGAGGCTTGGCATGACTGCAAGCCATCTGTTGCTCATCTGCGTGTTTTTGGTTGTTTGGCATATGCACTAGTGCCTGAACAACATCGCAAAAATTGGATGATAAGGCAGTAAAATGTATTTTTGTTGGGTACAGTTCTGAAAGTAAAGACCATCGTTTGTATCATCCACATACTAAACGCATTCTGGTTAGCCGTGATGTTGTCTTTGTGGAAGATGCTATTCAGCCATTGCTTTCATGTACTAAGAAGACATCTGTTAGCTCCAAAGACATGTATGATACTTTGATGCCTCTTTTTACAGGTGGACAATCTAGTGTTGGTCCTAATGAGGCGACTTTTCAGCCTTTGCAGGTTTCATATGATGATGTAGATCATTCCATTTCTGATGCAGATTTACATGATGCACTTGTTGATGAGAGAGTTGATATTGAGCAGGCAAAAACTATGCCAATTTTTGGTGCAGACTTTGCGTGATAGCAAATTAGAAGCACCTTTGTCATATCGTACTCATTCAGGCACTCATAGTGCCTCCTTTGCATCAGATTGCTATGCTATGGCTGCGTATAGTCTCTGTGATGAGAATGAGCCTATTTCTTTTGATGAAGCATAGAATTCAGGAAATTGGATGGATGCTATGCAATCTGAAATATGATGATATAATGAAGAATGGTACATGGTCTTTATGTGACTTGCCTCCTGGCAAGAAGGCCATTGGCACTAAGTGGGTATACAAGCTGAAGCATAAACCTAATGGTACAATTGACATGTATAAGTTTAGGTTTGTTGCAAAGGGTTATGCGCAGGAAAGAGGCATTGATTTTGATGAGACCTTTGCACCTACATGCCGTATGACTACTGTTTGGAGCATTTGTGCACTTGCAGCCCATCATGGTTGGAATGTACATAAGTTAGACATTAAAAAAACATTTCTGAATGGTGACTTGCATGAAGAAGTGTATGTTTTTCAACCGCGTGGCTTTGTGCAGAAAGGGCATGAAAACTATGTGTGCAGGTTAAAGAAGGCATTATATGGTTTAAAGCAAGCACCACGTGCTTGGTATGAGAAGATACATGCCTATCTGGTTGCACATGGTTTTGAGAACAGTCCAACTGAAAGCACCTTATATGTTAAGCATGCTAATGATGTGCTTCTTATCATTGTTGTCTATGTTGATGACATGCTACTCACTGGTCCTACTGAGAAGCATATTGCTGATTTCAAGGCAGATTTGCATGCCTCATTTGAGATGTCCGATTTGGGGCATTTGCATCACTATTTGGGCATTCAGTTTATGCAAGTTGATGGTGGAATGGCTTTGTGTCAAATGAAATATATTGACACATTATTACAGCGTTTTGGCCTTGAAGACTGTAAGCCTATTGCCACTCCTATGGAGACAAGTTTACGATTGAGTCTTCATGATGCGGGGGGTGCATTTGATGTTGCTCTCTATCAGCAGGCTATTGGATGCTTTCTCTACTTATGCATTACTCGGCTAGATATTCAATTTGCTGTCTCACAAATGAGCAGGTTTATGCATTGCCTAGGAGTCACGCATTGGAAGGCGGTTACGTGCATCTTTCGCTACTTGAGTGGTACTCGGCTACTTGGGTTGTTTTATCCCAAGGGGGGATCAGGACTGCCAGATTTGCATGCTTTTTTTGACTCAGATTGGGATGGTTGCTATGACACTCGTGTGTCCACCAGTGGTTTTTGCTTCATGCTTGGTAGCTCATGTATATCTTGGTTGAGCAAGAAGCAGCCTACTATGGCCACTTCCAGTTGTGAGGCTGAGTATAGGGCAACTTTCATAGCGACTGTTGAGTGTGTGTGGCTCAGACGCCTTATGGCTGATTTGGGTGTTGGCGAGTCTTCTGCCACCACCATCTTCGCTGACAGTCAGAGCGCATTGGTAGTTGCGAGGAACCCTGTGTTCCATGCTCGCACTAAGCACATTGAGGTGCATTATCACTATGTCAGGGAGAGGTTCTCTGCTGGGGAGATCAGCTTGGCATATGTGCCCATGTAGGAGAACATTGCAGACCTTTTCACGAAGGCTCTGCCTAGGGAGAAGTTTGAAGCTTTCCGCAAAGCTTTGGGCTTACTTCCTTTTGTGGAGTGATTTCCACATAGCTTGACAATTCCTTATACATGAGTGCCAGCTCCTTGTTCACCGCATCACTCCCAGGGGGATTTGTGGATATATTTAGGTAGTGATATGTCTGAACACACTAGGACCGTCGGGGCATTTTTTTCCCTCTTAAGGAGGTTTTTTTCCCTCGGCTTGTATATATGCCTATTGCCCTAATGTGCTACTTATCTTTGTACATTCTCTAGTAATACATTCAGTATTGTGTGTTTGTGCTCCAAGCTTCTTCTTCTTCCTTGTGCTGTTCGCGTGCTTCATCAGACGTCTATCTCTAACAGAGTGACTAAGGAAGTGTGCAGAGAAGGACTAATCTATTCACCCCAAGGATCCCAAGGCTTCATTGAAGCTGTGCGTGTGTCGACAGAAGGTCTCCATCCCTGCCCCTTATTGGAAGCTTGGTGCAAGGTGTGCACAAGTGCAGGCTTGGAGAAGGTGGAGGTCTGGTGCAGAGAAGGCTGGCAGCAACAAGACCCTTGGGTATTTGGTATTTTGTGGGATTTTGCACAGAAGCATTGGATTGTATTGTGCATCACCATTGTATTTGTCTTCTTATAATCAATCGACAGAGGCATATGTATCTTTCTTATTGTCTTTCCCTTTTCTCCTACAAACACTCAAATCCCTTCTTTTCCAAGAATCCCCCAACAGATGGTCCTCTCCACCCGTGCACTTCAAGTTTGGAGCTTCGGTGGAAATATAGACATATTCTAGATGAAGGGTTTACTAGTGCACAATGCTATGTAAAGCTACACATGGGCCATGCTTCTATAGATCTTACAATGGGATTTGGTATAGATAGATGTAGTTGGGAGAGATGAAATAGTTTGATCTTCATCTCCTAAATTATAAGTGATCAGCTGATCTTCTGGAACATACAATTGTTGGGGTTTCTCCGTATCGTTCGTTGGCTTGAAGAGTTGTTGCAGTTCATCGTCATGTATAGCAACATTGTCTTCTTTCTTATCTTCTTCTATTATAGGCATTACTGTACAAACTGAAGCATTCCAATTATCTACAACAGATTGTAGATCAACAGTTCCTAATGAGATTAAATCAGCGTTACTTTTCAGAAACTCTTCTTCTTCATCATCTGATAATCCATCTAGCATATGGACTGGTTCAGCAAAATACGGTCTAGCGTGTAACTCGCAAGGTTGTATAGCATCTAGTTTTACCACATATTTATGATTTGCATCCTTAAAAGTAAGCTCTTGTGCAGACCAGTCCTGTATTACATTCGCGTGCTTCAGCCAAGGTCGGCCGAAAAGAAGGTTGTAATCAAGAGTGGATTCCGATAAATCTAGTATGACAAAGGTCATCTTGAATGTCATACCTTGTAAAGTGATTGGTACATTTCGTACGAGTCCTATGGGATGGACTCTTGATTGATCATCCATTCTGACAAAGAATTGAACTGGTTCGATTTCGGTCCATCCTAACCTTTTGCATAGTCCCGCAGTAGCAATGTTGACTCCAGATCCTCCATCAGTTAATACCTGTGTGATTTTATGATTCTTATACCATACCGTAATTAAAGGAATTGAATGATCGACCATAGATCGGGTTCCGGTTGTACTGTTGCTGTCGCTGGAATACAAGAAGGCACCGGGTTGAACTGCTGTTGGAATTGTTGTCGAATTCCGGGTACCAATGCGAGTAATTGGCCAGAGGCAGGGTGATAGATGCCTTCGATAAAATTTCCCAGGCCTGTTGAGATTGGTTGTCATGCTCCACCGGTGTTGACATTGATGCTTCTCTTGATGATGAAGCGTCTACTGTTGGTAATGTGCCTACTACTGATGGTGTTTCTGCTGTTGGAATCTGTTGTTGTGTTCCTTCTTTGGTTAACGAGGTCTGAGTTACCAGAATAGGATCTGGGAAGACTGGTGGTTCTATTGTGGTCCATTGACTAGCCTTGTTGTACATTCTTTTTTATTCGCGTATTCCTGGTTCAAATATTTCTGCTGCTAGCTGTAGCTATTTGCCGGAACGGGTCTGAACTACAGCTGCTTGTGTTTCCACAGGTGTGATTTGTACCATGTTAGCCATTGGATTCTGACGTTCCTTCTTCCTCTGATCATACTCAGCTGCATCCTTACAGAATCTCCTAATATGACCAAATTCACCACAAAAATGACAGCGCGGTGGTGGTAGATTGGGATTTTCCGGTGGTGGTCCGGTCTGCCAGCGGTTTACATTATAGTTGTTATTCCTCTGTTCTCTGTAATTTTGATATCCTTGTTGCTGATTGTTTCTCATTTGCGGAGGCACATAGTGATTGGCTGGCTGCCCTGGTATAATTGCGTTGACAGTCGCTGTTCCCTATACCTTAGCGTTGTATGCGCAGTTTTCGGTGGTGTGTCCAGCAGTATTGTAGATAGCACAGAATGTCTGATTAAGTGCACAAGTGGCACTAGTATGGCCTAAATTCTTGCATGTGATGCAGTATATTTGTCTGGTCATATCTTCGACTACATTTCTGTTTGTTTTTAACCACTCCAGATCTTCTATAAGTCCTCCAACCTTGTTTTCCAGCTGCAGAGCCATTGCGATTACTGCATCTAGTGTCATAGCTCCTACACAACGTATGATCATAATCTGTTTGAGTTGTGGAGTCAGGCCATTGATGAACCATTGAGTGATAACGTCATCCGGTAGTTTGGCATGTGCTGGTGGTAACTGCCTTAGATGCGTCCTGAATAGGGTAGCGTACTCCTGTACAATTTGATTTGCCTTCTGTCTGTTGTTTTGCAGATAATCAAAGATTTCGGCTAGATTCTTCTTTAGTCTGAATCGCTGCAAAAAGGCATCTCGTACCACTTCATAGGTGCCGAAGTGATTAATATCATATTCTGTAAGCCATCTGGCTGCTTCATTGACCAATGTAGATTGAAAGACAATAGCTTTATACACCGGATCCGGGGGATGGTTGAGAACTGCGTAGCTTATCTCGAAGGTGCGTACATGAGCATCCGGATCATCTCCTAGGAATCAACCAAATTTAGTGTACGTCACTCTTGTTGGAGGTGGCCTGGGTGGACATAACTGTTGTTGTTGTTGTTGCCCGTTCATGGTGAGTGTATTGTGACTACCTTCTGTACCTCAGGGCTGAATATCTAAACTATCAGAATCTGTATCGTCAGACGGCACACTTTCCAGTGCGATGATCTTGCTTAGTATGCTTCGAATCTCGGTTTCGAAAAACTTTCCTTCCTTCTTGATGTCAAATGAAGGGCGGCTTACTCCAAATAGTGGGAACTGGGCTGAAGATTCACCCAAAAATGGTAACTCGTTATCGGAGAACCGTAAATTCTCAGTGGCTTGTACCGAAATGTCACCGGAGGATATCGACTGTTCACCAAAGCAAAGTACTCCGTCGTCTTTACTAGTGTCTTTGACTAAGGCGTTCCTATTCGTCAACAAATTTGAATCTTTACTCAATGTTGTCAAATTAACTTCGGGCTGCGTTCTAGTGGATTCTAGAGTCACTATATTTTCGACAGACTGTGCCGAAATAGTGCCGGAATCTGCCAGAAATGTAGTATGTTCTGCCGGAATCTGATCGGAATTACAAAAAACGTTCTTTGCTGTCTTATCCACTAGTTTGATACTTCCCGCGCTTTTGCCTCCTCGAGGCATCCTTAGCAGGTTAGATACCCACGTTTGTCTATTCTTGGGATACGTTTTGCCGGATCGAGTAACTAGCATACACTGCGCATACTATTCTTTTCTACGATCGTTCAAAAAATTCTGAGATCTTTACTTACAAGTAATCAACGAACACTTTTGATGCAACTTATTCTATGGGTAATCGACAATCTTAAGCCACTTTCCCACAGACGGCGCCAGTGTTAACTTGCTAGGCATTAACTAACAGAGTTAAAAATGCTCAAATGTTAAATGCCTGGATCTAACTATTAGAATGGTGTTTAACCGGTCTTAGTGGGTTCTTGGGAGTGGTAGGGGTCTGTTAGACAGAGGCCCTGTACTTAGTTCCCCAAACCTTAGTCACGTCAGAGGCATGTAATGTCACATCTTAGCTTAATTACTCAGGTACCATACACACTTAAGTATTCTCTGTTACACACTACCTCGTGATACTACTCAGAACAATGGAATACTTCAACTTTACCGAATATAGGTATACACTCCTAACCCACAATATGGCGACAATCCAAACACGATTCAATCTTAGTACACTATATCACTGCATAGAATTATTCATCAAGTTTCACATATGACAACTCGACACATTACTAGCAATTCTAGGCCTGTAGCCTTTTATCCCGTACTCTATACTGGACACTGAACAACATGAACGAACAAATCACATCAGTAACGAAGAATGCACTACAGAGCGAATCAGTTGCTCTGATCGTATACAGTAACAACGCAAGATGGTTACACAAGTGAATCACCAAATTAACATGACTACGAACACGCCCATCAAGCACGGATGGATACAGAATGCCAAATCTTGCTCTGATATTGGACATCGAAATAACTTAATCAGACAACTCAGATACTAGAGAATTAACAATAACACAGTAACAACCACTCAGATACCACAGGAACAATAACACAGTGAATCGGACACACCCAGACGAAGAATCTGGTGATTTTTTGAAAATCACGCTCGTGCTCCCTTCGCGTATCTTTTCATTGCTTTAAATAGGAATTTTACAATTGAAGCATAACCGCTTTTTGCGCGTGTGATTACACGTTTTCGTTTTACATTTTCCAATCCGGTGGCCAACTAACAAATGCTAAGAATCTTGAAGTACTTCTCCTATCATCCTTGGATCCTGTCCAATCTACATCTAAATATAGTTTGAGATCCAAATCTGATGAATAAGGCTTGAATATAACTTCATTGATTATGCCCTTAAGATACTAGTACTCTCTTAGCTGCATCCATATGTGGTCCTCTTAGAGAGTGCATAAATTATCTTAGCACTCCTACACTATATGAGATCTCTTCCCTTGTACGAGTAGCATAGATCAAGTTACCTACCAAGCTTTGGTACTCTTTTATGTCTTCAATCTGCTCAACTTCATAAACACTAAGTTTATGATTTATTTTCAAAGGTATACTTGTAGGTTTAGCATTCTCCATCTTGAATTTCAAGAGTAGATATAAAATGTACCTCCTTTGATTCAAGTACATCCCTTGATCTATGCATATGACATGCATATGTAAGAAAAATGTGCTCTCCTAGATCACTAATTTTGAACTTATCCTGCATATGTATTTTGATCCTTCAGTTCCATTCACATTAGGGGAAAAAATGAACCCTGCATGGGCCTTGTAAGGATCCCTAATTTTTAGGGATTAAGCTTAATTCTGTTCTTGTTTAAGGGGACAAAGTGCATTTAATAGGGCACTTTTTAGTAGGCTGGAGTAGGCTTTTTTTTAGGCTTCAATAGGCCTCTCTCTTTCTTATTCTAGAGAGAGAGAAAGAGAATCTACTTTCCACATCATCAAACTCGTACATGTATTTGAATAAAAAAATGAATTTTTTAAAAAAGTCTCATTTTCAGTTTATATTAACTCAAAAGAGCCTATTTTTTAATATATATGTCAGAAGTCACTTTTTTGGGCCCATTTTATGAAGTTTCTTTTAGAAAAAGTATAATTTTCAAACTCCCTCCAAAAGTAAGTGCCACATCATCAAATCCGTGACTATGCTTCCCCCAAAAAATGACTTTTTTCAAATTTCATCATTTTCAGCTATACTCAGTGGAAAAATACACTTTAACCCATACACATACAAGAAAACACATTTTTTGAGCAAAACCTATGCTTTAGACTCCCTTCCAACCGGTTTTTCATCTTTGTTTTTGATATTGTTGGTCATTAGCAAAGATGGTCTTGACATGTATCACAAACTTCACAGTAGAACGTCCTCATGCTCCTGCATCAACAAGTATCCATGTTCGTGTGCCTAGAGAGTTTGCTCCAAATACACGATGCAACAATGATGCCAATTCTCAAAATGAACGTCGTGCAGCTGGAGAAAAAAGTATTGATCTTTGGGCTCATGGTTCACTCTATCCTCTTGATCCAATATCTTCTTACCATCCAACATTCCATAACCTCTCAACTTTACTTCAGTTCATTGGTGCGGGTGAAGCTGGACTATTAGGTTACTGCAAGAGATTATCTACACATTCACTTGCTACTGCTAAGTATTGGTTCCAACAACATCACATCCATCATATGAGGGTGGTCACTTTAGAAAGCACAATCATATCTTTACAAAAGCAACTTGCAGATTTGGAACAGGATATTGAAGCAAAACAAAGCACAATTTCAAAGTTAACTGCCAATCTCCAGCAGCTGAAAGAGACTCCACTTGGTATGAGACATAGGAAAAGATCATTGTCATCCTTTGAAGCTCTTTCAAAAGGTGGTGGAGCACGCAAACGACGTATATATGCAACAAGGTGAGTGTTTGTTTTACTTTTATATGTTTTAATGAAGATTTGTAATGGAATATTTCATTGTGTAGGTCATTTATTGAAGACATAACTGCTTCATCAACAACACAAGACCAATTCAAGCTGATGAATAGTTGTATAAACACCAAAGAAATCACTTCTGCTTTAGACTCACGCATAGGAAAGTGTATTAGAGTTGTTGTTGAAGCTGAGTTTTCAAAGAAGTTTAAAAATCTTATCACAGTGCAAGATGTGCAGGCAATATGTGACGAAGCAGGCATCAGTAGAAATGGGTATACTGCAATGTACACCCTTCTCAGGCAAGCCTTACAATCACAAGGTATTTCTCAAAGTATATTTCCATGCCCATATAAATTGTCTATCAATAAAAAAACTTCAAATGAGGATGTGACTCGTACTATTGGACAATATTTATTCATAGAAGAAACTATGCCTGCCTCTATTTATCATCCAAATATTCCCAAGAAGCAATCAAAAATCCTATCTACACAAGGATTTATTTACACTAAATTCAACAATATATTTGTGGATCTTCAGAAGCTTCAACAAGCAATGGTTCACTTTTATAGTTCAACAATCAAAGGTACCCCTACTACATTTTATTTGGTGTTGAAGTTCTATTGCATTCAAGTGTCATATTAAGATAATGTTTTCTCTTTTGTGCAGACTGTAATGTTAAGTTAAAGTTCATACTGAAGCTTGATGAGTGTCAAATCATAAAGGGTCGGCGACTAGAAAGGTTGAGTGTGACGCTAATGAACGAAATTATGGACCATGCAATGAGTGATGAAACTTTAGGAGGGAGGGACCATTTGACTTACAGTGTGCAATCAGAGAGAGATATCTGGTGGTTAGGTGCTATAGAAGTTCCCAAAGAAACAAATAATGTTATTTCATGGATTTTTAGTAGGACTCCGTGGATTACAGAAGTAATCTCTTCTCAAATACATGGGCAAAAGCTTTTTGTAGATGATATAGGTGATTTTGATGTAGAATGGCATTTGGGTGGAGACCTTAAGAGTATAAAATGCATGTTAGGTTGTAAACAAGGAGCATCTTCTCTCTATCCTTGCCCATATTGTACACAAGGTTACAAAGGATCTAAGAGACAGTCTAAACATGCAAGGGCATTGACGAGAGTTGATGACTCTGAAGAAATTGATGAAACAGACTCATTGAATCACAGGGAATGGGAGATATCACTTTTGAGGTGTCCAATGTTACAAGAACCGACTCGTGATAAAATAAGCAATGATTGGAACCCCATTATCCCATTTCCATTAGTCAATGTTCACTTTTGTACTTTGCATGCATTCATGAGGATCTTTGATAGGCTTTTGAAGCTCCATGTTGAATATGCATTTGCAATGAAACCACTAGAGAGGTCTACAATAGCAATCCAGAAAATAGAAGATCTTTTGAATTCTATAGGTTATCATGGTGGCCACGTATCTTTAGTTGTTAAGAAGTATGGTGAGTCTCAAGAGATTTTACAACAAGTTTCAATGACTGGGAAGAAGGCACGACGTTTCTTTAAAAAAGATGTGAATAGTCAAGATGATGGGAAATGGGAGCTTTGGAAGGACCTCTGTTCAATTACAACTGACAATGATAGTCAGGTTGATCTCATTAACAAGCGAAAGAAGGTTTGGTCATCGTTCGATCAATTGTTACATTTGATGTGTTTGGCTTCCACTAATGCTTCACAACGAGAATTATTCCAAGTGACTTTGAAGGAGTTTACACAGTCATTCATCTTATCTTGGGGAGAAAGCAACATTACACATTACATAGTAAGTTTTGCTTACATTTTTTTATTTGGTCTTAAACACTATGTGTATATCTTATTGACCAGATCATAGCATATTCTTTTTGCACATGGAGCATATTTTATGAATCGATATGGGTCACTGGACATTTTTAGTACACAAGGAATGGAGAAGTCACATTACAGGGCTAGAGGTGTTTACTTTAAAAACACTCGTCATGGGGGTGGTCTACTCCAATCAAACTATTTAGAAGAAATGTTCAATTGGTTCTTTCGTGCGACATTTGCTAGAAAATATGTAATGGAAAAGGCATGTGAGTCACAACTAGCAAAGATTACAGGAAAGCTACAACATGATATTGCAAGAGAGAAGTGGATGTCATCTTCAGGACCCGAACATCATGCCCAATGGCGTGCACAAAGAGTCCGCGAGGGTTCTGCTTGGAAATAATTTCCAAACTCTTAAAATGCATTATACTTTTCAAGGTTTTTATAACCCCTTTCACTTCAAATAAAATTCTACTATTTTTGTGAATATACTTTTAATGTCTTAAAACTAATTTTTATCCATTTAAATGTGAACATGACAATTCTTAAGTGAAAGCCTATAAATAGAGGTGTCCTTCCTCATTTTACCACTTTACAACCTAAGAGAATGGCACGCACAAAGCAGACTGCTAGGAAGGATCATGTCGTCTACCCTAGCCATGTGCAAGGTACTCAGCGCCCAACATGGATGACACCCCACAAGAAGCGTCGAACCACAAGCCACTCTTCAAGACGAAACTCGGGTGCAGGGACACAGTCCGGTAGCATTGCATCGCGGGGGGATGAAGGTTCACCAGAGAGAGATGTATCCCAAGAAATAAATTATTCCCCTTCTGCATCTCATGATGAGCCCCCAATCAAGACACCAATGAAGGCAAGGCCCAAACAACGAGGACATAGACGAGTTGTGATTGAGACATCAAATTTATCGAGTTCCTCAGATGAAGAAAGTATAAATGAGCCACCATGGAACAATGATGATATCCCCGTGAACCATCGAGTAACACAAGGAGGCAAGACACTCCCCCCAGGACAAGGACAAAGACCAACCGATGAAGAAAGAGAGCAAGGTCGGGCAAAGGAAGTAAATGATGAGGCAGGACCATCTAGGCATCCTCCAAGAAGAAAGAAGAACTATCAACCACGTCGTAGACCACAACGACCACAACCCAACATCCCCCCAAATGCAAGAGCACCACAAAGGCGCAGAAAGCAAACCAGAGCCTTTGCGGAGATTCGACACTATCAAAAGTCTGTGGAGCTTCTGATTCCACGAAGGTCATTTGCAAGAGTTGTGAAGGAAGAGATCCAACGCTATTGCGCTGGACTTCGTATCCAAGGGATAGCCATTGAAGCTCTCCAAGAAGCTGCAGAGGCGTATCTTATATCAATGTTGGAGGACTCTAACCTATGTGCCATCCATGCAAAGAGAGTGACAATACAACCTAAAGATTTGCAGCTAGCTAGGAGAATTAGAGGGAATAACCATTAACCATAATTTGTACTCCCTTGTTTGGATAACCTTTTGTATATCCCATACGATGAATATTTTGTAAAACCCAAATGATGAATATAATCTGTCTTCTCATATTTGCTCTCCCAAATGTTTATCTCTTAGTGTACATGTTTTGAAGTTTATTTCTCCTATGTTTGTAGGTGTGTTTTTCCAGTACATCTTTGAAGTGTTTTTCATAGTTGTATCATTCTTTTTTCTGTACTTGTTGTAAGTGTTAATGCTATTTAATGCATTTCATGGCCAAGAAATGCCAAAAAAAGGCCTGCCACAGAAACGCGGGGATGGGCCCTGCAAAAGTTTTGCAGGGCCCATCCCCGCGTTTCTGTGGCAGGCCTTTTTTTGGCATTTCCAAGCCATGAAAACCCATGTCATGCACATGGGGGCATATGATTGGCCTTGGCTAGAGTGCAGTGCATGCTAAACCCCTGACCAATAGCTAAGCAATGTTTATGAACATACATGCACTAATTTACTGCTGCATGCTTATATGCACCCAGAGGAGTCTTAATTTTCTCAAACTATTGCATATAAGAAGAGTGTTCCACATTTCCCCAAGTGAAGGTGCTAATTGAGAAGATAGACTTGCAATACAGGTAACCTATTGCATAGGATGGCCTAAGAATGCAAAAAAAAGGCCTGCCACAGAAACGCGGGGATGGGCCCTGCAAAAGTTTTGCAGGGCCCATCCCCGCGTTTCTGTGGCAGGCCTTTTTTTGGCATTTCCAAGCCATGAAAACCCATGCCATGCACATGGGGGCATATGATTGGCCTTGGCTAGAGTGCACTGCATGCTAAACCCCTGACCAATAGCTAAGCAATGTTTATGAACATACATGCACTGATTTACTGCTGCATGCTTATATGCACCCAGAGGAGTCTTTATTTTCTCTAATTATTGCATATAAGAAGAGTGTTCCACATTTCCCCAAGTGAAGGTGCTAATTGAGAAGATAGGCTTGCAATACAGGTAACCTAGTGCATAGGATGGCCTAGGAATGCAAAAAAAAGGCCTGCCACAGAAACGCGGGGATGGGCCCTGCAAAAGTTTTGCAGGGCCCATCCCCGCGTTTCTGTGGCAGGCCTTTTTTTTGCATTCCTTAGCCATTCCATGCATTTTGGGCAACACAAATTACAAGAAACAATGGAAAAAGACTGATTAAACTGTGCAAAAGTTATGAGATTGTCAAACCATAAAGATATAATAGATTGAATGCACATGGAAATTGGAAAAACAAAACATTGGTATTATAAAGTTTTTACAATTGGCTCTTGGCCTTGAGCCTCTCCACTACATTCTTTCTTCTCTGAAAAGATAGAGGCAACTGGTAAGTCAAAACTGATTGGGATATTAATTGAGGGTCTGTCAATCCAAGACCCAAAGCTATTCCTATTTGACCTAATATTTTTCCTCTAAAGTTAACTCCTAGGGTAGTAAGGGCAAGGGACTTCCTAACTAGAAATATACAATTGGTCTCTTGCATTATTGTAGATAGGCACAAAACTTTACTCAAGGCCTTCATACACCAAGTCATGAAGTGTCCTTGAGGGGAAAAGTCCTTGTGGATTATTACAAAATCTTCCTTTGGCAATTTTCCAATGTATTGTGCCAAGGAAGAGCCATGGCCCCGGGAAACACGGTCACCACCACTCCTTGCTGCAAATTTATCCACTTCAATTGTTTCCTGCACGTAGACAATCATAAAATTAAATAGATACATCTTGTATGAATATGAGACAACCATAAATGTCAGTAGAGACTTACATCTTGAAGCCTGTCTTCATCCTCTCCTCTTCCCATTGCATCTAGTGGAATTGATGAATGGGCCATGCCACTTTGCTCCACAACAGGGGATCTTGGAATCTTCTTCTCCAAAATTCTTTCCCTTGCTGTGGCTAGATCTTCTTCACTGGCATCTTGGTTGGCATGGCTCAAAATCTCTTCACACACAAATGCAATGGTGTCCGCAACTGATTCACCAAGTGGAATTGTTGCCTTTTCGATAATGTCAGAAGTGTTGTCCATGGGAACATCCGAGGTTAAGCTGAAAATACTAAGGCATTCGTCGAGGCGTAGACCGAATGCCTTCTCAATATCGTGCAGGAACAAAAATTCCTCTCCATCAACAAGTACAACTGAAAACATTTCCATCTCTACCTCTGGTAGAGTGGGTTCCACGGGGTCTAAGTTGGAGGGTGGACTCTTCTGTGTACTGGCTTCCTTTAATTTGTCCACTACTCCTTGAGGAAATTCTCTGGAAATTTGTTGACTCTCTTCTAATAAGTTGAGAGCTTCTGTCTGGGGTTCCTTCTTGTCATCTACAAAACCCCCAGTAACAAGATGGGGTAGGTCCATGGGTGAAGGTTCGGGCTCCTCATTGACAAAAAAGATTGTTGTTGCTATGTAGGAAAGATATTTTCTTCCCATTTTCCTTTTCTTATTTAATTGTTTAATTAAGGGCACTGTGTCATCTAACAGGTGCCCTGAAGCCTCAACAATCGCCATGAAACGCTTTAAGCGCTTCGCAAATGCCTCATCTCCTTTATGAATGTAAAAAAGCAGGTCACAGGGGACCCATTTACACTCATATGCTGGAATATCTATGGCATATCTTAAAATATAGAGTTCCATAAAATTTGTGATCTCATCGATCACATCGGAATTCATGGCTATTGTCCCTTCAAGATTAGGGACTCTACAGACTAGGTCATACAAATCCATACGACCATTGTAGTCTGTAGTTTCCAAAAACTCCATGAATAAATCTCGATGAGATTTCATGGGAGTGGAAGTGCTAGCAGCCATTGCTTGCGCGCGAGATTTCTAGAGTCTTGCAGTCTGTGCTTTCTAGCTCTTTGAGAGTGCAAATGTGAGAAATGAGCACATAGAGCCATTTTTATAGTAGTTTCAAGTTTTTAAATTGACTGGGCCCACTTTTAAAAGTATAGAATAGAGAAGTGCAATTTCAAAAAATGAGTTTCGGATGACAAAATAATGCACAGAAAAAAACATGAGCAACCACATTTCAAAGTAGTGAACAAAATTTTTGACATTCCAAAAGTTTTGAAATTATCATTGCAGAGAATAAGGTATATACAATATCTAACATGAATCAATTGTCCTACTTTTTACAAGGTCCTTGAAAGTGCAAAAACCATGAGATACAATGACTAGGGCCCAAGAAGTGACATTATCAGGTTGCAAAAGAACTATGATAATGAGAGCTCTGTTCCATATTTGCTCCAATCTACAGGGACTTTCATTTTGTATTCCATTCTTCTGCCCACCTGTAATCAATTTGCAACAAATTGAAGTCATTAAAGTAAAATAAACAATAACAAAAAGATTACTTTAACAAAAACATGAAACATTTCTCACCTTATGTCCTTGAATTTTGAAGATGGATTGAGTTAGTCCTTCAAACCCCATAACCATCAAGTGTTCTCTCAGATTAGCCAAGGTCCAATGATTATTCACTAAAATAGTTTCTGTTTCATTGTTGGGCAATCTAAGCTTTATTTCAAATGAATGCAAAGATCCCTCTGAACTTTGAAATGGTATCCATTTGCCAAGTTTGCACATCCAACGATCATAGTAGAATCTGATGTATAATGAAGTACGTTGTTTCAAATATCGAAATGCTATACCGGTTCCACCTATTTTACAGAGATATTTATCACCTTTTGCAATTCCTTCCATCAAACCCCAATTTTCACCAAGAAGACTTTCGACTTGCTCATATGTGATATCTTTACACATGAACATGGTGGAAGTCTCTTGGAATGAGAATCCTTGGAATAAATATACAAAACAATGAATGGGAAAAGACCAGTGCAAACCTATAGACCTAGACACTTTTGTGAATTTCAAAGAGTTATGTATATCCATTACCATCTTTTGCTTCAAAGATGATACGGACCATATATCAGGTTTTGGCCACTCCAAGCTAAGAAGAGAATGTACTTCAATTCTCTCTAACCTTCCAAAACCATTCATTGTAGAGGGTACAACATATCTATGTGTGTAAAAGAAAAATCTATCATGGTAAAGTTGAGCAGGAGATATATTTGGAAAGACTAGTGCACCAACATCTGCATGCAATGCCTGGAAAGTACCTGTAAGACTATGAAGTGGTTGCTCTTCCACCAAAGTAGAAGGAAATACATCTGAAACAAACAAAAACATATCTAAACAGTTCAGAAATATATCCGACACAAGAAAACATAAAATATTGTAGAGTAATACTTACAGTTCACAGGATATCTCATACTACTAGAGTTTTCAAGTTTCATAGTTGCCATTGTAAAAACATGTTGTACAATAGCAACCATCCCATTGTCTCTATGCTTTTTGAAGCCAAGTAACTTTCCCTTCCAATGAAGATCTAAGTTTCCACGATCTCTAACTCGATGAGGCCCAACTCTAGAGGGTTGCATGTACACCCATGCACCTTTGGAGTACTCATGTGATAGCCACTGCCCATCTGTGGCTTTGATATTGTGACATCTTAATGTGAGGATTTCATCTTTTGGTCGCCTAGAAGCTTTAGATGTTGCCATTGAAGCTAAAGGTCTTCAAGCTACAACAGTAATTCGAGATAGGAGATGCAGGTAGGTTGGAGTGTAGAAACAAGAGCTTCAATGGTATGCTACAGAGTGAAAGTAGTGGGAAAAGATGACTTTTTGGGACCTGGGTATGAAAATGTGAGGTTTAGGAGGGAAATAACTCTTTTTTGAGTATTTTTGAAAAAACTCATTTTTTTCAGTTCAAAATATGCACGGATTTTGAATTTGGGGTCAAAAAGAGTACTTTTGACCCTAAAAAGTAATGGGGGGTCCATTTTCAGGTGTTATGATGAGTTTTTTAACTTTTCAGAAATTTTGAATTTTTGGGCCCAACTGAGTTACGAGATTCATTCTCTCTCTAGAGGCAGCTCATTAAATAAGAGAGAAATATGTCCCCTCTCCACCCTTCAGCCTAGTATTTTATAGGGCATAGACTGTGGCCACCACCCTCTTCTGATTCGTCCATCACTAATCACTCCTTAATCTAAAAGGCCCATTCAGGGTTCATTTTTTCCCCTAATGAACTCATCACTTGTCATAATTATGTCATGTACATAAACACATAAATAGATGATATCATTATAAACCTTCTTGATGAACAAAGAAGGATCTACATTGCTTGACTTGAAACCTTGATCTTGTAGATAGGTTATCAATATGAAATTCCAAGTTCTAGGAGCTTATTTTAATCCATACAATGCCTTTTTGAGCTTGCATACATAAGTAGGATAATTGGGGTTTTCAAACCATGGTGGTTGTGACATGTATACCTCTTGGTTGATCCGCCTTGTGAGAAAAGCATTCATCATAGGTTCTAATTCCCTGCAATTGCTAAACTGAGCAAGGTCTTGATGGTGGTCATCTTGGAAACTAGTCAGAAAGTCTCTTCGTAGTATATGATTTGAGTTTGAGCACATTCTTTAGCAGCCAATCTCGCTTTGTACCTGTAAATTGATTCATTTGAAATTCGTTTCAAGTTATAGACCCATCTATAACCTATTACTTTTTATTGGTTCTCAATGGAACTAATTCCCATGTGTCAATTTCCTTTAAGGCTTCTATCTCCTCTTTCATGGATTTCTCCTAATTAGGGTTAGCTTTAGCTTCTTCATATCTTGAAGGTTCCTATGAAACTCAATCTTTGGCTAGATAAATAGAATGACTTGTTACAAGTGTAGAGTCATATCCATAACTTTCAAGTTGCTTTCCCTCCCTTGACCTTCTAGGAGTGTGTTTGGAGCATTCTCCACATTCTTTCATCTTGGCCTTTCCTCTTGATCATTGTAGCCCAAGAACTTCTTGATGTCTAGAACTTATAGTCTGTTTCTTTATCATCTTGATCATTTTAGCCCAGGCATGAACACCACCTCCTTTACTTGTCAACTTGCGTAGACACGAGGTGGATCTCTCTCTACCAAGCCAACTCTCTAACAAGCTAATGTCAAAAATTCTAACCTCCAAAATGAGATCTCTAGCTCTTTTTATAGTTTTTTGACTAGTTTTGGCCTATCTAGATCTTATGTCCGGCCTATTTAAAAATTAGGTTCTAGAGCTTATTTGAAGGCTTAAAGGGAGTCTAAAAATCATGAAAATTTGTATGTTGGAACTTCTAATATTCCTCAAGCTTGGTGACTCCGCTTGAACAAAATGGAGTTGCAAAAATGTGAAACGATATTTACAATGGTTTTTGGTGATCAAAATCACTGTTTTTATAGGGATTTCTTCTGAAAAATTGACATATACTTCTTGGAGATCGCTATATGCTCTGTCTTCTTGTGTCTCCACTTCTTTGATGCAATCTTGTGCCTTGTTCTTGACCTTGAGTGTCAAGAGGTTATGTTCATCATGTATCAACAAGAGTGGTTTGTCTTACAAATGTAGTGGGGTTGGTTGGCTTCTTCTTCATCTTTTCACTGCTAGTATGTGCAAGTTTGTGTGCCTTTGTATGTACTTCTTCCTTGGATTCCAACATGATGGTGTATTTGTGAGTCTTCCAACAATTTCTAGCTGATCAAAACAGGTTTTCAATGTTGATTTTGAGCAACTCTTGATTGTGATTTGCTTTATGGGTACTGATTGTAAACGTAATGTCCTTTGGATCGTTCCACTATGGGTTACATAGTTTTCATGCCAAGTATTTGTGACCCATAATAAATTATTGGTAAGTGCATTAGTGCATGAATTGAAGAATATTTGTGCCTTGTGCATGGCCTTGTAATGTGGCCCTATGCATGCTTACTTGGGGAATGCATTGTAAGAAGTATGGTGCAAAAATTGGGTCTTGAGCTAAGTTCTCAGGGGTATGATGACAAAGAGGTTTCGTAATCTATCATGGTTATAGTGTTGTCCAAGTAGCCGATTCTTTTCATGGTCAAAGTTCCATCAATATTCATCTCTTCGTGTTGTACTCCCACTACGGTGATTGACCATTGTCTTGTCTTTCGTTGTTGATGGATGTCCTTGCTAATGGTTCACTGATGGGATTCTTTGAATGCATGGTCCTATCCCTTCTCTTCTTCCTTTTTTTGGAACAACATCACAAAATAAGAAGAAAGATGTTGGTATGAATAAAATAATTTACATATGTCAAATGTGTCTCATGTGCCTAGGACTCTCAATTGTGTCTATACACAACCATGTAATGTGGCCCTATATTAATGCATATTGTGGAAATGCATGACTTGAATGGTGCAAAAGATGGGTTTATGTCAAGGGCACATGGTTTTTGGACGTCGAGGTTTTTGATGTTACTTGCAAAAGTCAATGCAATATCTAATTGGAGGTATCCATTGGATCTCGAAATGATGCAGTCAATCAATGGTTGAATGACAAATGATCATTCCTCCTTGTAGGCATCCCTTTTAGAACACTATTTGTCTACATACAAATCACTTTTGGCATCTTCATTTTTGGATGATTTCTTGAATTTTGTCTCCCATGTGGTTGGTTCTTCGGTTTTGTGGAGGCTACTAGTGCTTTTGGCTTCCAAACCCATACCCTTGTTGATTGTCTTCTTACTATTGTTGAAGAGGTGAGTTGATCTTCTTTTGATCTCTATGCTTGGTTATGAACCTTGCCTCTCCTTGGCTTCTTTGTTTGGACTTCTCTTGTGAGGTGGAACAAAGGGTTTTTTGCATGTACAAGTTCCTTGAGTGTTGAGGAGATGGTGGATAGTCTTCAGAGATGAAGTGGTGTTGCCAAAACCTGCTTCACACTAGCCAAGAACAAGAGATGGAGAGTGTAGTGGGCCTCTTTCGCTTGGTAATGATAATAAATAATCACCTATGCTTCTTTGGAACATGATGCACTAATGAATGGATCAAAATAGATGAGTAGGAAATTAATCCAAGGTCATAGACTTGCTATTTTAGTCTCTACACTTGTTCAATATATTGAACAATGCTCTATGCATGATAGAAATTAGCCTAATTCCTTTTGATGATATCTAATTAACTAAGACAGCTATCAATCATGAGTGATTTCAATAAAACAGATGAACTACATACTGAGTATGATATTTAGCAAATCATAGGACTTCCTTGACATTTTTGAGGATGCATTAGAGTATAGATCAGAGAGTAAAGATACGATAATATATCATAATTGAGAGAACCGACGATACTGAGATTTTGTAGAGTGAAGTAGAGATATAATCAAGATGTGTGTACTAGATCACATAGAAATGAAATGCCATTGGCAATAATCTATTGCACAATGTGAGGTTAGTGATTCATCTATGAAGTGAGCTCTCAAATCACATAGAATCCCTCTCTCTTGATCTTCAAAAATTCAGGTTGTCGTGCGAAACTTTTGATCCACTTTTATAGTTGAGTTTGGAGCCAATCTTGAATTCAAATTCAAATTCAAATGTTCACCTAATACCAAATTCTAAACTATAGGATATATTCTCTCATCAATCATCTACCAAATAGCTTGAGATTTGATGCTTTCTAACTTCACGTGGAAGTAAGGCACATTTACAATGGTAAAATGTAATTGTTTTACAAGGGATTGATCATATATGACTTCATAAGGCATATGCTAATCATCCAAGTATGTGGGCTTGAATTCTCTTGCACCAATAGCTTCCCATCAATCCTAGCATGCTTGGTCTTTATTCCTCCATGATTTCCTACAAACCAATCATCAAATTGAACATGTTCAAATTAGTTCCATCTGAAGACTTTGTGAGTATATCTGCACATTGCAATTGAGTTGATACATAGGACAATGGAATATCCTTGCTAAGCTATTTCTTGAGCCACATAGCCCCTTGAGTTGCATTTGCTAGGACTCTATATTCTACCTCTGTAGATGACAAAGCCACAGTTGGTTGCTTCTTGAATGACCATGTTATAAGGTTTGAGCCTGCAAAAGATAAGTACCCTGAGGTGCTCCTCCTATCATCCTTGGAGCCAACCCAATCTGCATTAGAATACATCTTTATGTCTAAATCAGAAGTGAATGGGTAAAATAGCCCTTCATTCATGGTAACCTTTAGATACTTTAGGATCCTCTTGGTAGCTTCCATGTGAGGCTTTCTTAGTGCATGCATAAAAAGGATTAATGTACTACATAAGCAATGTCTAATCTTGTTAGGGTTGCATAGTTGAGACTCCTGAAAAGTTTTTGGTAACTTGTAACATCCTCAAGAAGTTCTCCTTCATGAACTAAGCTTATGATTGAGTTCCATGGGTGTACCTGCAATTTTGGCTTTTTCCATCTTGAATTTTACCAACATATAATGGATATACTTTCTCTGAGTAATATATACACCAGAATCTGTATACACAAGTTCTAGACCAAGAAAGTATGTTAACAAACCAAGATCACTGATTTTAAACTCTTCCATCATTTGAGCTTTAACCCGCTTGATGCCATTAGCATCATTCCCTGTGATGATAATGTCATCCACATAGACACACAAGTAGATAACTTCTGAGTTGGTCTTCTTTATGAACAAAAATGAATTTGCTTTGCTAGCAACAAATCCTTGATCTTACAAATAAGTAACAAAGAGTGCCTTCCTCAGTTTGCATACATAACTTGTTTTGTCCTTATCTTCATACCTTGGTGGTTGAGCCATGTACACTTCTTCTGAGATCCATCCATTTAGGAATGCATTCTTAACATCTAACTGATATAGGTTTGAATTATTGGAAGCAACAACACTTACCAAAACCCTAATGGTTGGCAACTTAGCCATAGATGAAAATATTTATTCATAGTCCACTCCATGGGTTTGGGCAAACCACTTTGCCAGGAGTCTCACCTGTTTATAGAACCATCTAAATTTTTCTTGATTTTATATATCCACCTGGATCCTATTACCTTCATGCTTGGCTTCTTGGAATCAAATCCCAAGTATTTTTTTCCTGAAGTGCTTTAACTTCTTCTTGCACGACTTCTCTCCATTCTTTCTTCTGATTGGCCTCTTCAAATGAAGAAGGTTCTTCTATCATAGAGTCTTTAGTGATATACACAGAATGCTTGGTGACTAGTGATGTGTCATAGCCATACCTTATTGGTTTTCTACTCTCCCTTTGAGATCTCCTGAGTGCTTTATTGGAGGACTCTAGAATGTCTTCCAATTGCTTGACCTTGGTCTTGCCTTTTGACTTCCAAGCCTTGAAGTCAATTTAATCCTCATCTTCTGAGTTGACATCTTCTGGTAATTGTTGATCTTCTTGAGTGAGAATTGGAAAATCACTCTCCAAGTTCATAAGGTAACTTGATCTTCTTGCAATCATCTTCAAACCATGAATTATTTTCATCAAATACTACATACCTACTAACTATAAACCCTTTGTTAATGGGATTGTTTAACCTATAACCCTTTTGGTTTGATCATAAACAATAAATCTGCACTTCTCATCTTTAGGATCAATCTTCCCTCTAATCTGTGAGGGTAGTCCAATGAGGGTCTCCTGCCATTCCATGCTTCATAGGGTGTCATTCCATCCAAGGATTTGGATGGGAGCCTGTTTACCAAGTATGTGGTTGTGGAAACAATCTCTACCCATAGGTAATTGGGTAGTTTCTTGTCATTCAACATTGATCTTGCAGCCTCTACTATCAATCTATTTCTCCTCTATACCACTCCATTTAGTTCATGAGTATATCTTGTTGAGACTTCTCTCTTTATGCCTCTGTCATGTAAGAATGAATCGAATTCATGTAATAAATACTCACTAACTCCATCAAATTTGATCCTCTTCAAGCTTCTACCTGTTTGGTTCTCAACCAATGCCAAATACTTTTTGAAACATGCAAATACTTCATCCTTATGCCTCATGAAGTAAAGAATTGTCCATCTACTATAATCATCTATAAATGAAACATAGTACCTTGAACTTGAGATTGATTGCTCTTTGTTAGGACCCCACACATGAGTGTGTACAAGCTCCAAGTAGTCTTCATACATGTACCCCTTTCTATTGAATGGTTGCATGTGAGCTTTGCCAAATTGGCATGCTCCACACTTGTATATCATGTGTTGTTTGGACACATTTGGAATGCCAACATTTCCAATTTTCTTAACAGAGTGTCTAGTATCATCACATGCTACACTTCATGCTTCCCTTTTGGGTTCTTCAAGTTCAGATAGCAATGCTTCATTTCGAGCCACATGATTGGAACAACCAGAATCAATATAGAAAGGATGCTCATCATCTTTACCATTCTTGGATGTCATGTTCATGATTAGTAGAGAATCCTCTTGGTCTTTTGTGTAGTTGTTATAATCCCTTCTACCTCTGAAACCTCCTTGATAATTGTTGTTGTTGTACACTTGGTTGTAGTTGTGATTGTAATTGCTTCCTCCATTGTTGAGCCTACCCCTAGATTGTCCATAGCTCCCTCTATGGAAGCCTCTTCCCCTTTGATTCCTTGTGTTCTTGAAGCATTCCTCTATGGTGTGTTTGGTAAGACCACCGATGTTGCAAGATGGAGTGTTGTAGGATCTCCCCCAACCTTGTTTCCCTCCTCTACCCATTCCTCTAGTACCTCTTCCTCTACCTGTGAAGTTAACTTGAGAGGTACTAGCCTCTTCTTCATTCTTTTTGTTTTTACCCTTATCCTTAATTTCAAATCTATCTTTATAAAGAGTAGAAGATTGGTTACCTCTAGAGTTGTCACCATTCTTGTTGAGCTTTGTCTCATGGGTGAAGAGTTGCCCCATCAAGGTGTTGAGGTCAGGTATCTGCATATCCATATAAAGGTCCATTGCTGTGGTGAAGGACTCCCACTTATCATCAGCTTTGATACCATTTATGATCTGCCTTACTATGTGTTCTTCTTCTATCTCCTCTCCAATGCTTGCAAGCTGATCAACCACATCCTTCATCTTGATCACATAATCAGCTACACTTTGTTTTGGTTTCTTTTTTAGGGTTGTAAACTCCATCAATAGCTGGTTCTTCCTAGCTCTTGTATTTGATGAGAAGTATAAAGAAAGTACTTCCCAACTCTCTTGGGAGGTCTTTCAATTCCTAATGTGAGGTAATAGTAGATAAGACCTCACAAGAGCATCCTTTGCGCACCATGTGGTCAACATTTCTTGCTATTCCCTTGTGGGTTGATGTTTGCTTTTGAATGTTGGCATCTCTTCATCTATTGAGATGTCTCTCATCAATCATCTACCAAATAGCTTGAGATTTTATGCTTCCTAACTTCATGTGGAAGTAAGGCACTTTTAAAAAGGTAAAATGTAACTGTTTTTACAAGAGATTGATCATATATGCCTTCATAAGGCATACGTTAATTATCCAAGTACGTGGGCTTGGATTCTCTTGCACCAACATTGAGTACCTATATGTATGATTTTCCTTGTTGAGCTATAGCTAATTTCCTAGGCCCCAAAAGACTCGCATTCATTGTAGAATTTTCCAAGACTGGCATTAGGCATAACACATCATTCTTGATCCACAACTTCAAGCAAGAACCCCAAGAAACAATTCGAAATGTTGGGTGAAGGTTTAAGCAATACATGGAAAGATGTCCTACACCTCAATTACCTACACAAGCAAAACATGTTTCCCTATTTTTAGATGGAATTCTAAGTGGGAAACTTAGATCATATGTATATCTCAAGGATCGAATCACACTAGATCAATGCTTTAGAATGTGTATTGACATAGAAGAGAATTTGGGTGAGGAATTAGAATTGTCCAAACTCTATAAGGATTGTGACATTTGTACTAGTCATACTTCCAGAACCTCCATTGCAATAGATGAGCTAGTTGCACAAGCTGCCAAGGAGCTAGGACTTCAAAATAGACAAACATCAAGGGTCACCTCATTGAAGTGATGTCATACTTGTGAAGGTGACCACATGGCTAATGTATGCCCATTGCAAAACTAGAACATGAGAGAATTGAATGCTCCATATTGCATTATTGAGAGAATATACACAAATCACACGTCTCAAGATTGTCCATACAATAAGTAGGCTATTTGACAAACTTATAAAAAATCTTACGAATAGGGTAGGTACCACAACCAATACCAATAGCCATATTATAGACAACAACAACAACAACAACAACAACAATATCAAGCTCAATACCAAGAGCAATATCAAGCATCATATAAGCCACAACCAGTCCTAGGTCAATCTGATCCCAATTAAGTATATAGTAGCAAAGGAGAAACCTAATAGAGCATTGGCACCGATGACCCCTTTGGTTTCAAAAAATGATTCTCATGCTCAGAGTTTTGACTACACCCATGACGATAGTCCACAATCTTATTACATGGATTCAGGTGAGCATAGTGAGATCTATCCATATTAATATGAGACATTACCTATGGAACTGAATTGGGAGCCAGAATACTCCAATTTCATGTATGGAAACCCTAACCCCATGCCCCAATTGAGACAAGTGAGACCACAAGCCCCTATAGGACCATGTTTTAGATGTAAGTGAGACTATTTCATTGATGAATGTCTCCACCCACTGGCTTCAAGCAAGGACAAAGAATCACAATACAAGGATTTTGTCATGAGTGTAGCAAAGAACATCTCCGGAGAGATTGTCCCAGGAATCCCTATAGTGAATCCAAGGATAAACCCATTGATGTGGTAGGCTTAGTGGTGTATTCATGTTCAAGTAGCATTTTAGTGGCTCCTATATAGGTATTCACTAGGGCCCAAGCCTTAAAATAGGCAAAAGTAGCTAAACAATCAAAGTCAAGTGAGTCAGGAGAGCTTGGTAAGAGAACATGGAAGGAGACCAGAGAGAAGGGCAATCATAAGTGGGCTAGAAAGTTATCCAAATTAGAAGAAAGCCTGAGAGACAAGATTTTATTTAGGTCAAAATTAATCTTAAAAGAACCATAGTGCTATAATATTAAGCTCAATATTTACTCCTTATAAAATGTCACAAGTATTTATGGTTTCCAAGCCTCTATCCTTTGTAGACGATAATGTGGGATACTAAGAAATCCACAAGATTGGAGGTTCGTGATCTTAGTGATCAATCAATCAGCTTAAATCAAAATTTTTTGAACTTGATTCCCACTATCCTAGATTATAGGAAAAGTAATGTTTAATCACAGATACCAAGACCACGAGCTATTTCAAATTTAGATGATTGAAGAAGACTCATGGAATTTCCAAGAAAGTCCATATAAACACGTGTAAATTATGTTAGAGTAATATACATTCATATTTGAACTTCACTTTGCTCATCTTCTATTTCCCTACATCATCGTCTCCAATATATGTCAACTTGCACAGTCATAGCTTTGTTCTTTATGAATAAAGATTCATACAAAAATTGATAGTTTCTAATCTATGTATACAAATTCTGATTTCATGTGGTTCAGTGAATTGTGCAAAATAGAGAGTGTACATTATTGGGGTCTATCAAGGCACATCGTCGAAAAGTTGAGATTACCACGTTCTAATGCTAATTTTATCATTGGATCAGGGCTTGGTTATATATATGTTTTTTGTGCATAATATCTACTAAACCCTATAATCCATCATTCACTAAAAAGAATTTGGTCAATTGCAATTAGGTTGGAAGAACTCGGCATTTAAAGTTGCATGATTCAACCCAAAATAGCAAGTCCCTTGAGGTAGTCTTTTGCAAATCAATCTATTTTGTATCAATCATTTCTCATTGATGATCCAAAGCAAATAGGCTCTTTTATTGCACTACTCTCAAGCCTATAAGGTGTATTTGAATATCCAAGAGAAAAATTGTTGGTCCTTGCTAGTTAGTTGGAGAAAACTTCAACACTTGAAACTTAGATTTCTACTACATCAGAGTCTCTCCAAGTATTCACATTGGTATCAAAGCTACATCAACATGGGTGATGCTTTTCCATCATTGATTGAGAATCTTGATAGGAACAACTATGCTGCCTGGCAATTCAGAATGCAATCTTACTTGCGAGGTAGAAATCGCTATGGAATTGTACTAGGTGATGAAGTTATGCATAGTCCAAGATCTAGAGGAGGACCTACACAAGAGGAGATTTAGAAGCTCACACTTTTGTGTGCAAGAGATGCTCAAGCTATGTCATATATATTGAAATATATCTCTGATTTTGTGCTAGCACATACTAGAGGATGCAAAACATCTCAAGAGACTTGGGATGCACGTGAGACCTTCTTCTCTACTAGTACCAAAGCCACAAAGAACCATTTATGGAATGAGTCCAACCAAATGAAGAAGACACCAAACCAAAAAATTATAGAGTTAGTCATCAAGCTCAAGGAGGCTCATAACAATTAGCTTCAATTGGAGAGTTGATTGAAGAATAGGGCATCATGAGGCATATTCTTAATGGAATTTGTACTAACAAGCAATGGAAATCATTCACTATAGCTTATGATCTCATCATGGATGTGCAGACTCTTGACTTCAACATATTCTTGGGACAACTCTTCAATCAAGAGGCCCACGACAACTTGAAGGAAGTCAACTAAGTCGACAAGCGCTCTTTATGTAAATAAGAAAGATAAGAAGCACAAAGGAAAGAAGAAGGAAAGTGATGATAAGGAGATTTCCCAAGTCAATTATGCACACAAGAGCAAGTGGAAAGGGAAGAAGAAAGGAGCAAAGCATTACAAGTCAAAAGGACAAGAGACCCAATCTTGTGCCTTCTGGAACAAGACCAACCACACCACTCAAAATTGTTAGTTCAATGGAAGGACTTAAAAACGAGGTATTAAAGGTGGATTTGGAAATAGTAGAGGCAGAGGTGGACACAACAATAATAATAGGAACTAGAATATAAGGTATTGCAACAATTACTTAGAGGATCAATCACATGAAGATTCATTGCTTCTAATAAATTTGAGTCACAAAGAAGGTGAAGAAGATGAACATCTATTTTACATAGATTTAGTTTGTTCAAACCATGTTCAAGGCAATGTGGATAAAAATTCTGAGTAAGGTTCTCTGTGTACCCTCTATCACTAAAAACCTAATAAGTGTAGGCCAAATAGTTGAAAAATGCATGCAAGTTAGGTTCTCCCAACATGGAGCTTATGTGGAAAATCCATGTCAAGGCTTCAAGAAGATAGCCATAGGTGTGAAGCATGGTAGAATGTTTAGTTTTGAAGTAGGAGAAACTAGGAATATAGCTCTATTCAAATTTGGGTCACAAACCTTGAGTGAGCTTAAAGTGTGGCATAAAAGACTTTTTCATGTGAGTGAAAGAAACTTAAAGGATATATGCAAGGATCAAAGCATTCTAGGGCTCATAGCCATATAAAAGAAACACATGATCAACAGATGTGATGCTCTTCAAATTGGGAAGGCACAAAGACAACCTTTCAACAACAAAGGATACATCCACAACAATCTTTTGAATTTAGTAGACACTAATGTGTGGGGAGGAGGTCAAGAACCTTAATTAGCAAGCTGAAGTTAGTATGTATCTTTTTTTTATGAGCATATTAGGTGGATACTTATGTACTTTTTCAAAAATAAGAGTGAAGTGTTTGAATGCTTCAAGCAGTAACTAGCACATTTGGAAAATTATAGAGATAGATCATTGAAGAATTCAGATTCGATGGAGTGGTAGAATACTTCTCCAAATAGTTTGAGGAGTATTTTTAGGATAAAGGCATCAAAATGGAAGTAATTACCAAGTACTCTCCTCAATTGACAGATAGGAGAAACAAGAATTTAGTTGGATTAACAAGGGATATGCTTGAAGAAAAGAAACTACTGAGTTACCTTCAAAAATCAGAGGAAAAATAGATGAAAGAGCAACCAAGGTTGTATTCATTCCCTATTACTCAACTCAAATGGGATACACGTTCTATAATCCATCCACAAAGCAATTTATCACAAGCAAGGATGTTGTATTTTAATAACATAGATCATGGTATGAAGAGGAAAAACGAAAGGTGAACTTACCCAATGATCTTGGTTCAAATTTTCATTCATTAGGTAACAAGCATGATTCAAAGATGATGATTGTTGACACTCAAGCTCAAGCGCAAGGCATAAGAATGCATCAAAGAAGTCGACACACAAGAAGATGGAGCATATAGGGAGCTCCAAGAAGTATATGTAAAAATTTAAGGATTCCTTGAGCTTGAGGTTTTAGAAGTAACTATGTACCAATTTTCATGATTTTTAGACTCTCTTTGAGCCTTCAAATAAGCTATGGAACTTAATATTTAACTAGTTCAAACGTCTAATCTAGATAGGGGCAAAACTAGTCAAAAAACTATAAAAAGAGCTAGATATCTCATTTTAGAGGTTAGCATGTTTTAGGTTAGCTTGTTAGAGAGTTGTCTTGGTAGAGAGAGAGCTTTTGTAATTGAGTTCTTTTGCAATTGAAAGCTTCCATTGTTCCTATCTTTTTCATCTTGCCTTGTATGTGTGTGTGTGTGTGTGTATGTGTGCATGTATGTGCTTGTCACTCACATTTGCTCACCACAATCACTCATGACCATCATATCCTCCTCACGTCTCCATGGATTGACAAGTAAAGGAGGTGGTGCTCATGCTTGGGCTACAACAAATTTTGGTGCCATTGTCGGGGAGCGTTGCTTAGGCATGCTCTACTCAACTTTGTGTTTGCAAGCATCTATTCAAAATCTTTTTTGATCCTGATGGGATCCCAATTTCCTATTGACCTCAGCATGCCATGGAATTGCGTTTTGAGCAAATTCCTCTTAGCTTGACATCTAAAATATGTTATTTAGCCCCATCATCTACATTGAGTTAATTGTACCAAATTTTAACAAGTTTTGGTACTTTCTTCCCCCTTTGAAGAGTTTTCAACCTCAAAAACTATGAAATCTATGGGTTCATTCACAACTAGAGAGTCAGTACTATGAATCCTCTCATCATTGGACTATTCAAGAAATCTTATACTTGTGTAGAACCTAAAATTTTCTAGAAGATGTACTATAAAGGAATTCTAGTTTTTGTATCTAGTAAAATATCTTCTGGAGGTAGCTAGATGACCACATGTCCTCACAACTTCCTGATCTTTGGGAATGAATTCTCTTATTCCAAAAACTTAGACGTTCATGTTCATTTGTTGTTAGGAGAGGTGACTTTAGGCTTCAAGCCTAATCAAACCATAAAAGTATTATTCTAACTAGGTTCTTAAAGGTACATCTTCTTGTCTGTACCTTTAAAATTTAAAGTTCCTCCATTAAAAACCATTACATATCTTAAAGAAAATTTTACTTGGCTTTCTTCTAGAGGTGCAAATGTCTTGAATGAATGAAGACTTAAATTAACCTAGAAATTCTTCCAAGAGGAGGGAGCTTTCAAAGTTTAATTTTGCCTTGAATACTTTCCACCATTGTTGTTGGTGAACTCCAGTTTTGCTCATAATGGCTTCCCATCATTGTATTTGTTGGAGTTAGACGTCTGCGGAAGCACGCGAACAACACAAGGAAGAAGAAGAAGCTTGGATCACAAACACACAATAATGAGTGTATTACTAGAGAATGTACAAAGATAAGTAGCCCATTAGGGCAATAGGCGTATATACAAGCCGGGGGAAAAAAAACCTCCTAAAGAGGGAAAAAAGTGCCTTGACGGTCCTAGTGTGTTCACACACATCACTACCTAAATATATCAACAAATCCCCCCTGGGAGTGATGCAGTGAACAAGGAGCTGGCACTCATGTATAAGGAAGTGCCAAGCTATGTGGAAATCACTCCACAAAAGGAAGTAAGCCCAAAGCTTTGCGGAAAGCTTCAAACTTCTCCCTAGGCAGAGCCTTCGTGAAAAGGTCTGCTATGTTCTCGTGCGTGGGCACATATGCCAAACCGATCTCCCTAGCAGAGAACCTCTCCCTAACATAGTGATAATGCACCTCAATGTGCTTAGTGCGAGCATGGAACACAGGGTTCCTCACAATTGCCAATTCGCTCTGACTGTCAGTGAAGATGGTGGTGGCAGAACACTGGCCAACACCCAAATCAGCCATAAGGCGTCTAAGCCACACACACTCAATAGTCGTTGTGAAAGGTGCCCTATACTCAGCCTCACAACTGGAAGTGGCCATAGTAGGCTGCTTCTTGCTCAACCAAGATATACATGAACTACCAAGCATGAAGCAAAAACCACTTGTGGACACACGAGTGTCATAGCAACAAGCCCAATCCGAGTCAGAAAAAGCATGCAAATCTGGCGGTAGTGATCATCCCTTGGGATAAAACAACCTAAGTAGCCAAGTACCACTCAAGTAGCGAAAGATGTGCTTAACCGCCTTCCAATGCATGACTCCTGGGCAATCCATAAACCTTCTCATATGTGAGACAACAAACTGAATATCTGGCCAAGCAATGCATAACTAAATCAAGCATCCAACAGCCTGCTGATAGAGAACAGCATCAAATGCATCTCTAGCATCATGAAGACTCAATCATAAACCTGTCTCCATAGGAGTGGCAATAGGCTTACAGTCTTCAAGGCCAAAACACTGCAATAATGTGTCAATATATTTCGTTTGACACAAAGCCATTCCACCATCAACTTGCATAAACTGAATGCCCAAATAGTGATGCAAATGCCCCAAATCAGACATCTCAAATGAGGCATGCAAATCAGCCTTGAAATCGGCAATATGCTTCTCAATAGGACCAGTGAGCAGCATGTCATCAACATAGACAACAATGATCAGAAGCACATCATTAGCACGCTTAACATATAAGGTGCTTTCAGTTGGACTGTTCTCAAAACCATGTGGAACCAGATAGGCATGTATCTTCTCATACCAAGCACGTGGTGCTTGCTTTCAACCATATAATGCCTTCTTTAACTTGCACACCTGGTTTTCATGCCCTTTCTGCACAAAGCCACGGGGCTGAAAAACATACACTTCTTCATGCAAGCCACCATTCAAAAATGTTGTTTTAATGTCCAACTGATGTACATTTCAACCATGATGGGCTGCAAGTGCACAAATGCTCCGAACAGTAGTCGTATGGCATGTAGGTGAAAAGGTCTCATCAAAATCAATGCCTCTTTCTTGCACATAACCCTTTGCAACAAGCCTAGCCTTATACCTGTCAACTGTACCATCAGGTTTACGCTTCAACTTGTATACCCACTTAGTGCCAATGGCCTTCTTGCCAAGAGGCAAGTCACATAACGACCATGTACCATTCTTCATTATAGCATCATATTCAGATTACATAGCAACCATCCAATTTTCTGAATTCTGTGCTTCATCAAAAGAAACAGGTTCATTCTCATCACAGAGACTAGACACAACCATAACATAGCAATCTGATGCAAAGGAGGCACTATGAGAGCCTGAACGAGTATGATATGTCAAAGGTGCATCTAATTTGCTGTCACGCAAAGTCCCCACAGCCATTTTGGCATAGTTTTTGCCTGCTCAATATCAGCTCTCTCATCAACAAGTGCATCATGTAACTCTGCATATGAAATAGAATGATCTGCATCATCATATGAAACGTGCAAAGGCTAAGAAGTTGCCTCATTAGGACCAATACTAGACTGTCCACCTGGAAAAAGAGGCATCAAAGTATCATACATATCTTTGGAGCTAACAGATGTCTCCTTAGTACATGAAAGCAATGGCTGAATAGCATCTTCCACAAAGACAACATCACGGCTAACTAGAATGCGTTTAGTCTGTGGATGATACAGACGATAGCCTTTACTTTCATAACTATACCCAACAAAAATACATTTTACTGCCTTATCATCCAATTTTCTGCGATGTTGTTCAGGCACTAGAGCATATGCCAAACGACCAAAAACACGCAGATGAGCAATAGATGGCTTGCGGTCATGCCAAGCCTAATATGGAGTGATAGACTGCAGTGCTTTAGTGGGACACCTGTTCAGTACATATGCTGCACACATGACAGCCTCAAGCCAGAAACTATGTGGTAAAGCCTGACTCTTGACCATGCACCTCGCCATCTCCATGAGTGACCTGTTCTTTCGTTCAGCAACTCCATTCTATTGAGGTGTATATGGCACTGTACACTGGTGTTTTATCCCACGTTCAGCCAGAAATGCATTAAAATCAGAAGACATATATTCCCCCCCTCGATGAGAATGGAGGGTGCCCATTTTACATGCTGACAGATTTTCAGCCAAAACCAAAAACTATTTGAAGCACATGAACACTTCGGACTTTGCCTTCAATGGATATACCCATGCATGCCTGGAAAAATCATCGATGAAAGTCACGAAGTAAAGGTAATTCCCAAAAGAGGGTGTCTACATAGGACCACAAACATCACTATGTACAAGCTGCAATTTCTACATAGCCCGAACTGAACCATCTTTTGGAAAGGAGGAACACTGCATTTTGCCTAAAATACAACCTTCACATACATTTTTTCCAAGTGCCTCAAGCTTGGGCAAAGAAGACACCATATCAGATTTCTGCAGGCGTAGAAAACTAGCAAAATTTAGATGACCAAAGCGTGCATGCCAAAGCTTTGCATCTGACATAGCCTGAGAATCATGAACTGCACATGCCAAATCATTCACAGATCTTTCATAGTCTATGAGCTTATACAACCCACGACATAAAATGCCAGAAGCAATAATCACATCGCCATTTGATAGATCATGAACTGTACACCTGTCATCAACAAATTTCACAACCAAGCCAATCTTGGCTAATGCAAAAACTAATAACAAGTTTTTTTTTATCCCTGGCACAAATAAAGGACAAAGTGAAAGAACTACCATAAGTGGTAGTCAAAATGATCTTACCAACTCCCATAACAGGATAAGAGGAGTTTTTAGTGCATGTAACAGTATTCCCTATAGGGGCAGGCTATAGTGAAGAGAAGAAACTGCGCTGCGAGGTAATATGTTTGGTCGCCCCACTATCAAAATACCAAACATCTGAGTCTACTGCAGACATGCACTTCTCATGAGAAGATGGGTCAAAACTGGAGACAGTAGTAAACGCCCATTCTTCTTCTTGCACAAGATTTGCAGACTCTGTTTTTGGTGTAGAGGCCTCTACAACAACCATTCCAGCCTCTTTCTTCTTTGCCTCTTTAGCAGCCAGTTTTGGACAGTTCTTTATGATATGATCATTCCCTTTAGAGTACTTACAAAACAATTTCTTCTTTTTTTATTTCTTCTCATCTTTATCTTCCTTCTTTGAATATGCAGAATTAGTAGATTTCTGCTTACTAGTTGAAGAGCTCCATTTTCCTTTGCCCTTCTGACTAGCCAGGAAAGCTTGATCTACAACTCGTATAATGGACCTATTCTCCCTGGACTGATCTTCCTACAACAGAACAGAGACTAACTCCTCAAATGATAAGACATTCGGATTACCTTTCATCATCAACCAAAGAGTAGAAGCAAAACTTTGATATGAATCAGGAAGACCATTCAGAACGGTCTGCACAAGTGAGCTATTTGGTATAACCTCATTAGCGAAAATCAATTGTTCCTTTGAATCTTTGATCTTCGTTAGGAAACTGTCCATAGAATCACCTTCATTCATGTGCTCACTCTCCAACTATTTTCGGAGGTAAGCAACACGAGCCTCATTCCTAGCTTGGTATAATGTGGTAAGTGTATCCCAAGCATCCCTAGCTGTTCTACAAGAGCGAATATGAGGAATAATGGCACGTTTGACAGACAAAGCTATCAATGCATGTGCCTGGGCATCTATGCCATCCCAATGAATCTGCTCTGCAGTAGGTGCAATAGAAATAGCCGCACGAACAGGAATCTGTGGAATATCATCTTCGACACCATCTTCATCAGCTCCAACACCTGTATTTGTAGTACTTGTAGTTGCAGGTGTAACAGGACGTCTTTCAACACCCTGCACAATGTTCCACAGTGCTTTTGCAACCAATACATGCCGCATCATGTAAGCCCATAATGGGTAGTTGGTACCATCCAACTTATCCTCAACATCCAACATACGGAATACATCACTACTTTCAGCCATGGCCGGTGACTAAAATACCTTGATGCAGAAAATCAATTGTATCTCAAACAGTTGAACATAACTGCCCAGACGAGTTCTGCTAGACCTGTAGCAGACTTCGAGACGCTTAAACTGGAGAACAGAAATTGGTATATACCTTTGGCACAAAACAAAGAAATAGCCTACACAAGCGCTACGATAGTGCGATTCTGAGACTGCAAATGGAGGAGTGTCGACGGCGCCCTAGATGAAGCGACGACCTGCTCTGATACCAATTGTTGGAGTTAGACATCTGCGGAAGCACGTGAACAGCACAAGGAAGAAGAAGAAGCTTGGAGCACAAACACACAATAATGAGTGTATTACTAGAGAATGTACAAAGATAAGTAGCCCATTAGGGCAATAGGCGTATATACAAGCCGGGGAAAAAAAACCTCCTAAAGAGGGAAAAAAGTGCCCCGACGGTCCTAGTGTGTTCACACACATCACTACCTAAATATATCAACAGTATTTGATGTTATCAATTTTGATCTTTGTATCATGAGACATTTGAAACCATTTCAGAGTGCCATCCTATTTAGTATGTCTTAATAAGAACTCCTTTTGAACCTTTTTCAATTAACTATCTTTAAGCATTTCTTATACGTAAGTGTAGTAGTATTGTAGGTTCTTTAAGTTTATAAGGATATGTCCCAAATAAATATTTCAAGGGAATAATATATTTCATTTAAGACATTAGATGTATTCAAATTTCATCTACTTAATTCATCTCATTGAAAAGCTTATCTTGGAACCATCTCTAAGTATCTCTTACACTTAGAGTTATCATTTCGTATGCTAGGTTCTCCTTTGTATACATGACATTGGACTTATGCCACAATGAAAGAAGTTTCCCAAAAACTTTCTAAGTTATCAAAGAACTTGGATATTTTTAGTTACACTCTCTTTTGTGGGTGCCAAGTGAACTTCTTACTTAAGTCCTTGGCCTTGCTAATCAGGCATGCCATAGGTTTTATGGAACTTGAGGATCTATAGATAAGATTAGGAGCTTGAGGTTTTTGTTTTTTTTTTGTGTTTTTTTTTGTGTATGAAACTTTGTTGGCTTTTGGATTAAGGTAACATATAAAAATCATAAAAGCATAATGGTCTTTAAGCCCCATACCATAAAACTTTTATGCTTTTTGACTTCATGTTAAGAAGTTATTTCCTAATTTAAGCTTAGCCTTAATCTGTGTCTTGTCCCATCAAAACCATGCATATGGAATGCCATTAATTGATTTTTCATACTTAGTGCATTCCCAAAACATGTACACCTGTACTTGAAGATTCTTAGCATGCATAAAGTTGAAGAAATTGAGCCCCTCTTTAAAGCATGCATGGAATTCTCATACTGAACTCCATTTTTTTCAATGGCATGCTCTTTCTTTCATTCATGTTCATGTCATGCTATGAAAAACTTGCTCTCTTAAATTTGTAGTCATTTTCATGTAGTGAGTCCATTTCATGCTAAATGAAAACTCCTTTTTCATTCATTTGTGCTTCTTTTTGGGTACAAACATGTGCTTCTTGTGAGGAGATGGTGGGATAGATTCTAGAGATGAGCTGGTGCTACACAAATCTTGCTCTACTCCTACCAAGCTAGCTTTAGGGATATTTAATATACTTATTTATTTTTACAATGATGGATAAAGATCCATCAAGTCCTTCAAAGTATCATTGTCAAATGTTTGCATCAAAATACATAATATATATATGCAATCAATGTGAAGAACCTTCTATTTTAGGAATACAAGGTCTTAGTATTATATTCAGAGCTCAAATCTTGGTACAAATTGACTATAAAACGTTTACACACATGTGATTGAAGTCTATAGCTAACTAAATCAAGTTATTTCATGAACTTAGTTGCACCATACAAGGAGAAATGAATCTAGCAAGTAAAGGGGAGTCATCGTGACTTTTCAAGATCTAGAAGGTGTGCAGACAGAGTCACCTTCCCTACTTCATATCTCGAGATCTACTAAATCAAGCATGGTGAAAATTGACATATGAATACTAGACATCTATTCTAACTATTCCAAGTTAAAGTATAGAAAATTAATGAGTATACATAGAGAAATCAATTCCACAAGTTCAATGTAACAAAGAAGATGATGTTGCAGGAAGTAGACATAGATGTTCTCAATGATATGTATCAAAATGTAAATGCTATTGAACATATGATAGAAAGGGAGTGTAGTGGACTACACCTAGATACTGTGAGCTCAATGTGTGTGCAAGTTTTTTGCTCAATGCCTCTCATAATGGCCCTCTTATCCATTGACTAAAAGATGTGTATTTATACACATGCCTTGATTTTGAATTTGAATTTTCCCTCACCTAAAAGTGATCCTACAATTTAGGAAAGTGATTGATGTGATTCCTTTACCAAATAAGCCATGGGTTCACTTTCGTAACTTCTTGAGATTCCATCTTATTTTGATGTTTATAATTATCCAAAGTAAATATACTCAAATTGATAAGCATGAGTTCATATGTGTTTCTCTATGTGAAGTGATAAATAGATGTGTAGTCCTGAATCCTTAGCAATGCACTTAGGCTTGCTAATTGTACCAACAACTCCCCCTCAAACCTAAGATGCTTGAGTCTTCATTCCTTCAACGTCTCATGCAATCCAATCATTGATTTAAATTTGTTCAATTTTCTTCCATCCAATATCTTTGTCATCATATCTACACATTGTTGATGAGTTGATACATATGAGAGTTGAATCTCTCTCCTCATAATCTTCTCTTTGACTTAATGATAATGAAATTCCATATGTTTGGTCCTAGCATGATAAATTGGGTTAGCAACAAGATGTAATGAACTAATATTATCTCCAAATATATGTGGAGTTGAAGTGTTCAACCCTAAATCAGAATATAGAGTTGCATCTTGTGTACCATTTGCAAGTCCTCTGTATTCAACCTTTGTTGATTAAAGAGCAACTATGGGTTTCTTCTTGGAAGACCATGAAATCATATTTGTACCTAAAAAAGTAGAATAGCTAGATGTGCTTCTCTTATCATTTTTAGGGTCTATCCAATCTACATTAGAAAATATTTTAACATCTATGTCTGATGTATATGGATAGTATAACCCTTCATCGATTGTGCCCTTCAAATAATTTAGGATTATTTTAGCTACTTCCATATGAGGCTTCCTTGGAGTGTGCATGAATTGATTTAGCACACTTATTCCATAGCAAATATCTACTCTAATTAGAGTAGTAGAATTCAAACTTCCAAGTAGACTCTGATAGCTAGTTACATCGTCAACTAGCTCACCTTCATGAGCACTTAACCTTAGTTTTACCTCCATGGGACTACCTTGAACCTTTGTAGTCTCCATCTTGAACTTAGAGAGAATGTCTCCAATGTATTTCCTTTGAGTGAGGAACATACCGTTTTGTGTATATACCACTTCCAAACCTAGGAAGTATGTGAGCAAACCATTTGAGCTTTCATCTTTCTAATTCCTTCCGCATTACTTCTTGTAATGATTATATCATCAACATATATACATGGTTATATGACATCTCAATGATTCCTCTTAATGAATAGAATGGTTTGTCTTACTTGCATTGAAACCTTTATCCTACAAGTATGTGACAAGTCTATGATCCCAAGCTCTAGGTGCTTGCTTCAAGCCATACAAGCTTTCCCCAACCTACACATATGTTTATAGTATGATTGATCTTCAAAACCAAGAGGTTGAACCATATATTCCTACTCTAAAATCCATCCATTTATATCTTCCAATTCTTGGAAGAAGCAACACTCATGAATACTCTAGTAGTAGGCACTTTTGCAATAGGTGAAAATGTTTCTTCATGATCAATACCTTGAGTTTGTGCAAACCCTTTAGCTACAAGACTTGCTTTGTACCTATTAATTGAACCATAAAAATTCTTCTTTACCTTGTAAATCCATCTTGAACCAATGAACTTCATGCATGAAGTCTTGGGTACCAAGTTCCAAGTTTGATTTTCTTACACAGCTTCTATTTCTTCTTCCATGGAACTCCTCCATTATGGATTCTTCTTGGCTTCTTCATAGCCAAGAGAAGCCATACCTTTTTGGCTTGTTTTTCTCTCTAGTAGACCTTCTTATAGTTTTTGATGTGTTTTTTCCATATCTCTCAATTCTAGCATTTCAGCTTTGCCTGTGGACCTCCAAGAGCTGATTTCCGTTCTTGGAGTCTTCTAATCATCATTAGAATCAGTTGATGCTTGAAGTGTGACTTGATTCCTCTTTGATAATGTTGGAAAGTATTCCTCTAGATCATAGGCAAGGTTGATTTTCCTGCAATCATCTTCAAACCAAGATTTGTTTTCATCAAACACAACATTTCTACTTATAATTAGTCCTTTGTTGCTTGGAATTGTATAGCCTATAAACTTTATACTTAAGTTCATACCCAATAAAGATGCATTTCTCTACCTTTGGATCCAATTTGCCTCTGATTTGTGAAGGTATGTGTGCATATGCTATGCACCCAAAGATCCTACAATGATCAAGGCTAGGTATCCTTCCACTCCATCCTTCAAATGGTGTCATTCCATCCCATGCGTTTGATGGGAGTCTATTGATCAAGTATGTGGCTATAGACACACCCTCTACCCACAAGTAATTTGGTAGTTTCTTCTCATTTAGCATTGAACTTGGAGCCTCCACTATTTTTCTATTTCTTCTCTCTACCACTCCATTTTGATCTAGTGTATACTTGGTAGTAATATCTCTTTTAATTCCTCTCTCTTGGAGATAAGAATCAAAATCAAAGGAGAAATATTCCCTCCCTCTAGCTTACCTTACTTTCTTCAAGGTTTTACCTATTTGATTCTCTACAAGAGCTAGATATTTCTTGAAGCATAAAAACACTTCATCTTTATGCTTCACAAAGTATAATATTTTCCATCTTCTACAATCATCAATGAATGACAGAAAGTACCTAGATCTAGAGACTAAAGGCTCCTTGCTTGGTCCCCATACATCTGTATGGACTATCTCTAATAGGTCTCCATGAATGTATCCCTTCTTCGTGAATGGTTACCTATGTGATGTACCAAACTGACAAGCACTACATTTGTAGATCATATGCTGTTTGGATATCTTTGGTAGACAAACTCCACTCTTATCCCTATTGATTTTCTTCATGGTTCTTTCACTCATGTGAGCTAATCTCTTGTGCCAACTTTCCAAATCTGATAGATTTTGACTACCATAATTGAACAATGCAATATTTTTGGTATCTTGGAGCTCAAATGTAAATAATCTACTTTATTTTCTCCTCTTGCTACCCTTTTGTGATGGAGATGATTAATCTCCAAAAGAAACTACACTTTAATTTAGAACACCTCTATATCAAGCATAACTCAAAACTTCTTCAATTTTGGATCTTTGCCAAATTATGAATCTCTATCACTTCTGTGAGTTGTGACTTCACTCAGAAAACTCTGCTCCACAAAACTCTTTCATTGATTGATGAAATTGTTAAAATTTTCTATGAACCTTTTTCACATCACTCCTCTAATATTACAAGTCAAAGCTCTTCAAAAGAAATTATAAAACTTTAGATTTACTTCAATAAGTAAAACCTATGTCTGAAACAATCTTTCTCTATAGGTGACTTTTACATATGTAAATTTAACTACTTGGTTCTCTCAATGTACAAGCCCTTCGATCAAATGCTTTTAGAAATAGATGGATTACCTTCCAACTTAGATTTTGAGTCATGATTTGTGTAAAACTTTACACTCTACATTGAGATCTGATCAAATCATTGGCCATCAAATTTGCACCTGTTTCAGAAGTCACTTAATACATTTACACATACAAATGTTTGTACTCACAATTCTCTTAGTTTGTTTGTAATTTGACTTTCAGACATTGACCATAGATGCATTAACTATGGACTTAGACACATACAAAAGGATTTCTAAAATGATCAAGCATAGAAGGAGAAATGGAGAAAAGATCAACACACAATTCTCAGAAAACTTCTTCTATTCAACTCATCTTACATCTGATGGATAATTCTCATTCAACTTATGATCTACTCCTCTCTCTGTCATCTATACTTCTTCTCTCATAAATATCACGACTATATACAAGTTTATATGTACATATGAGTATGGATTCGTCATTATTTCAAGTATTTATGAAGTATACAAAGCCAATATACTTGGGTATATAGACCATATCTTTCTGAACCTCTACTTCACTTCATGTTTTTAGGCTTCAATCTTTCCTTCAAATCTTCACTCCTAAGCTTCATATAATCATCAATTGTTGATTTTCATGCTCCAACAGCTCGCCCTGAATCATCAATTGTGATTACCTACATCTTCTTTATCCTTGCCATATCTTTAAACCTCTACAACTTGGGTCCATCCAAACTCTTTGTCAACATATCTGCAAGTTGATCCTTTGTAAGGGTATGCATTATTTCTATTTCTTTATCAACAACCTTCTCTCTTAGAAAATGATATTGAATCTCAATATGTTTGGTCTTGGCATGAAACACAGGGTTAGCTACCAAATATAAAGAACTCATATTATCTCCACAAATGATAGGAGTACTTTGAATGATATCAAAACTCTTCATAAGAGTTTTTAGCCATATGAATTCCTTTGCAACTTCTACCATACCTTTATACTTTGCTTCTGTAGATGACAAAGCAATTGTATGTTGCTTCTTAGAACACCATGAAATTAATTTATCTCTCACATAACACAAATATCCATGTGTTGATCTTCTATCATTAGAGTTACTTGCCCAATCTGCATCACTATATATCTTGATCCTTGTATCTGAAGTAAATCCATAATACAAACCTTCTTTAAGTGTGCCCTTGATATACCTAAGAATTCTTTGACCTGCAATCCAATCTTCCTTTCTAGGACAATGCATGAATTGAGATAGAACTCCAACTAGATATGACAAATCAAGCCTTGTTAATGTAGCATAAATCAAGCTACCCACCAAACTCTGATAAAACTTCATATCTTTGAATTATTCTCCTCCATATCTACTCAATTTGTGATTCACTTTCATTGGAGTTGATGCTATCCTGTAATCTTCCATTTTAAACTTGATTAGAAAATTCTTCAAATAAATTTCTTGAGTCACATATATTCCATGTTCAGTATATGAAATCTCCATTCCCAAGAAATATGACAAATTTCCCAAGTCACTAATGTTGAATTCTTTCTCCATCTACTTCTTAAGCATTTGTATGCCTTTCTCATCTGTACTTGTAAGTATTATGTCATCAACATAAATATAAACATATATAAATCCATCCTCACTTGCTTTGATTAGCAAGCTACTATCTGCCTTTGATGCTTGAAAACCAAGTTCCTTCAAGAATTTTACAAGCCTGTAATTCCATGCCCTTATGGCTTGCTTCAAGCCATACAAAGCTCTCTTGAGGTTACATACATGATCTAGATAAAATTGATCTTTAAAGCCATCTCATTGTTCCATCAAAACCTCATCTGAAATATAAGCATTCAAAAATGCATTCTTCACATCCAATTGAGATAATTTCCAACCTTTGCAAGCAGCAATAGCTATGAGAGTCCTTATGGTTGTCATCTTTGCAACAGGACTATAAGTTTCATCATAGTCCACACCATATGTCTGTGCATATCCTTTTACAACAAGTCTGGATTTGTATCTAGACACACTTCCATCTGCAAATCTTTTTATTTTGTAAACCCACTTACATCCAATTACCTTCAGATTAATTGGTTTATGTACCAATTCCCAAGTCTCATTCTCAATGAGTGCATCATACTCTTCCTTCATAACTTTTTTCCAATTCTCCTTTCCTTTGGCTTCATCATATGTGGATGGGTCTTCATGTACTTTTATCATGTAAGCATAATCTTTAGTAGTCAAGAATGAAGTATCATAGCTATACCTTATACGTTGCCATTTGTGCCTTGATGATCTTCTGAGTTCTCCACTTCTTGAAGTTTTTGGTTCATCACATTCTGGATCAAACCTTGGCATTTCTTCATCTTCAAATAGTACTTCATTATTCTCTTCTTTCTTAAAGATTTGAACCTTTGATTTACCTTTCTTCTCATTCAATGTTTCTTCAAGACTTGGATATGCATTATTTGTACCTCAATACCAAGTACCTTGCTCATCAAATGTGACATCCTTTGATATAAGGAATTGCTTTGTAGATGGACTCCACAACCTGTATCCCATTTGCTTATCATCATAATCAATTAACACATACTTTTCAACCTTTGGTTCCAATTTATGCCTTAATTGAGAAGGAACATAAGCATAGGCTAAGCAACCAAATACTTTGTGATGATCTAATGTAGGTCGCTTACCTCTCCAGCTTCATATGGTGTCATACCCTGCAAAGCTTTACATGGTAGCCTATTAACCAAGTATGTGGCCATATTAACAGCCTCAACCCACAAATAATTAGGGCAATTCTTCTCTTTCATCATTGATCTTGCAAACTTAACAAGAGTTCTATTTCTCCTTTCTGCTACACCATTTTTTTGAGGAGAGTACCTACAAGTAACTTCTCTCTTTATACCTGCATTCCACAAATAATCATTGAATTAATTTGAAAAATACTCTCCCCCTCCATCTGATCTCAATCTCTTCAATTTTTGTTTTGTAACCCTCTTTGCATACACATGATAGTGTTTAAATGTACTAAACACTTCTGACTTATCTTTGATCACATAAATAATGATCCACTTGGTAGCATCATCAACATAAATAACATAATATCTTGAAACATTTATGCTAAAGTCCTTTGAAGGACCCCATACATCTATATGTACCAATTCAAGTCTCTTTGAATACATGACACCATGCTTGTTGTATGATTGCTTATGAGCCCTACCTAATTGACACGCTTCACATATGTATGTCATCTATTGACCTGCAACATTAGGTAATCCAAGTACTGAACCATTATTAATAATCTCTTTGATACATCTTTCAGTGAAGTGTCCAAGCCTTTTGTGCCAAAGATCCAACTTAGAAATCTTTTGCTCTCCATATGTGAACAAGACATGTCCAACATTACCTTGTACCTTCAATGTGAAAAGCCTTCCTTCTTTCTTTCCTACAACAATTTTCTTATACCCTTGGCTAGGGTCTTTAACATAAACTCCATCATTAGTGAACCTCACCTCATATTCTTTTTCTAAAATTTTTCCTACACTAGTCAAATTCTTTGGAACTGTAGGAACACACAAAACCTTACTCAAGAGAGTACTTTCATGTTTGTCTTTAACTGATCCAATAGACTTCACCTTGTGCTTTGTATTGTCACCTGTTTGAACTGTATGATTAATCACTTTAGTCTTAGAATTAGTCATTAAATCAATGTTACCACTAAGATGATTGCTGCATTGTGAATCAATGTAAAACACTCTTTGATCTTCACTTGGAACTTCACATGTTGCATTCATGATTAGAGTTGAATCCTCTTTCTGATATGATGCATAATTGTAGTAGGTATTGTTGTAGGACTGACCTTGAAAGTTTCTTCCACCATTTCTTCCAAAAAAGCCTCTACTACCTCTACCTATGAAACTCCCTCTGTGATTTCTTCCACCTCTACCTCTTTGATTATAACTCTCATTAAAGTTACTAACACTTTGGTTGTTATGCCAAAATTCATGAGCTAGATGGTTACTCTTACCACATATCCAACAAGCTTTGACATTGTTGTTTCTTCCTCTTCCTCTACTTCTGCCACTTCCTCTTCCTCTTAGGAAGTTTTCTTGGCTTGAAGTACCTTCATCTTCAATCGATTGTTGATTTCCTTTGATGGCTTTCTTCTTATCCTTAGAATACATTGCATGACTTGCACTCTTATCAGCATCTCCTTTGATGTCATTCTCAAAAGTTAGCATATGTCCTAACAATTGATTCAAATCAGGAGTGAAATGATCTAATGAAAGTTCAGTTGATAAGATGAAAGGTTTCCACTTCTCATCTCCTCTTAGACCTGTGAAAATTTGTTTTACCAATTTATCTTCTTCAATGGCTTCATCAACCGGACCTAAAGAATCAGCAATATCTTCCATCTTTGTCACATAATCAGATATTGATTGTGAGGCCTTTTTCTTGGATGTGGTATACTCTACCCATAGTGATGCTTTCCTCGACTTTGTTGTATTCTGAAAATGCTTCTCCAAAGAATTCCATATACCACTTGCACTTTCAACTCCTCTAATGTGAGGAAGCAAGTAATCATTCACTGCCATATAGATTATGCTCCTTGTTTGAGCATCCTTCTTCATCCAAACCTTTAAGTCTGCAAGCTCCTCCCTAGTAGGACCACTAGGATCTTTAAATTTTGGATTTTCTTCTTCTCTTATAATATATCCTATCAGATCGTTGCTCATAAGATGAGCTTCCATCCTCGTAGACCAAGCTGGATAGTTCTCTCGATCCAAATTCTAAATTTGGACACTATCTCTAATTCTTTCTTCACCTATACTATCAAATCTTCAACCTTATGAGTAATGAATGTACCTTAGCTTTGAAACTCCTTTTGATCCTTTTGATTGCTCTCATGTGTCTCCTTTTAGCTTTCCCTTCACACTTTGTCCTTTTGAATCTTCAAATGTTGAATTTTGTATGTCTGCAACAGTTGGGATCTTCCTTTCCTTCAACTTTGATCAAATCTGCTATGATAACACTAATGGGCACCTAACAGAGTCGCAAGATTCTCTTCTTCCTTTTACTTTTGGTGAATTTACATTTCAACTATTATAGGAGAAAGTTCATATGGCTTCTCTTATTGAGAGTAGAGTCAATGCCATTACACAAATGATTTAATCAAGCACTAGACTTGGATAAAATGCACCAATAGCTCCCCCTAAAGCCTAGCATGCTTGAGTCTTCATTCTTCCTTGATTTCCATCAATCCAATCATGCCTTGGAATGTGCTTAGCTTGATACCATCCAAAGGTTTTGTCAACATGTTTGCACATTAAAGATTAGTAGATACATAGGACAATTGAATGTCCTTGCTTAACAACTTCTCTTACATAATGATAATGGACTTCGAATGCTTTATTCTAACATGGTAAACATGATTATCTACTAAGAGAAGTGAGCTAGTGTTATTGCCTAAGATATGAGGAGTTAGAGTATGTAACTCCAAATCTGAGAATAGACCTTTCAACCACATTGCCTCTTGTTGCATTGGCCAATCCTCTATATTCAACCTTATTAGATGATAGATCAATAGTTGGTTTCTTCTTTAAAGACCATGAGACAAGCTTTGAACCTGCAAAAGACAAATAACATGATGTACTCTTCTTTTCATCCTTTGATCCAATCGAATCTAAATCTGATTAGAGTTTGAGATCAATTTCTAATGTGCAGGGGGTAGAAAAGCCCTTCATTTATGGTACCCTTCAAGTATTTGAGTACTCTTTTGGCTGCTTCCATATTTAGCTTCCTTGGCTTGTGCATGAATTGACTGAGTATGCTAACACTATAGCATATGTCCACCCTTGAGAGTATTGCATAGTTCAAGCTTCCTAGTAAGCTTTGATAGCTTGTAATGTCTTCAATGAGTTCTCCCTCATAAGAACTTAGCTTATGATTCATCTCCATGCGTGTACCTACACACTTAGTATTTTCCATTTTAAACTTAGAAAGCATGTCATGTACATACTTCCTTTGAGTGATGTAGATACTAGAATCTGTATAGACAAGTTCATCCAAGGACATATGTGAGAGGTCCAAGCTTGGTATGTGAGAGGTCCAAGCTTGGTATTTTACCAAGCTTGACCTTAGATCAGGATATCATCAAATCAGGATTAGCGTAGAGGATGTCCCTAAGACTGCATTTAGGACTAGATATGGGCACTATGAGTTTTTGGTGATCCCTTTTGGTCTCACCAATGCTCCTGCCACTTTCATGAAGCTCATGAATAGTGTTTTATGGCCTTATCTAGGACACTTTGTAATAGACTTTTTGGATGACATTCTGATATATAGTGCATCAGAAGAGGAGCACTTGGAACACTTGAGGAAAGTATTTCAAGTGCTAAGGGAAAATTCACTCTTTGTTAAGGAATCAAAGTGTGAATTTTTCAAGATAGAGGTTAGATACCTTGGGCATATAGTCTCCGAGGATGGAATCCAGATGGATCCTAAAAAAGTAAGGGCTATTATGGAATGGCCACATCCAAGGAACTTGGAAGAGCTACAAATCTTCTTAGGTTTATCAGGTTTCTATCAAAGATTCATTAAGAATTATGCCAAGATTGTTGTCCCGATGATGAAAAAGCTTAAAGGGAAAGGGAAATCCTTTCATTGGGGAGATGAACAGAAGCAAAGTATGGAGAAGTTGAAAGTAGCAATTGCTACAGATCCACTTTTACACATAGCAGATCCCAACAAACCATTTGTGGTTGAGACTGACGCGAGTGACTTTGCCATAGGAGCGGTTTTAGTACAGGATGGTTGACCAGTAGCTTTTGAGAGTAAGAAACTAGAACCGGCTTAGAAGAATTACTCCACCTATGAGAAGGAGTTGTATGCAATAGTCAAGGCTTTGAAGAAGTGGCGTCATTATTTATATGGTGCCAAAGTCACGATAGTGTTTGATCAAGAGAGCATTAAGTGGCTCTCTAATCAAACCGACCTTAAAGGTTGTAAGGCCTGATGGGCAGAGACCCTTCAGGATTTTGATTATGAGCTTGGGTATAGGAAGGGAATGTTTAATGTAGTCGCTGATTCACTTAGCCGCATGCATATGCTCAATGGACTGAGTTTTACTCAGATCACTAGTGAGCTACTTAAGTCCATTAGAGGAAAATGTAGGCTTGATCCTGCATATTCCAAGATTTGGGAAGCCATTGAGAATGGGGATCATGATATACGGGTTACCAGTGAGGATGGAGTATCGACGGGTACTCAAGAAGGATTCAATTGGAAGAACTACAGTGTCCATGATGGATATCTGTTATACAAAGGTAAGGTGTGTGTCCCTAGAGATTTTGAGATGAGACAACATATTTTGTATGAGTTTCATGACACACCTAGTGCGGAACACCTAAGAGCTAACAAGACTTATGATCTTGTTAAGAGGAAGTTTTATTGGCCTAGACTTCATAAGGACGTCCTTGAGTATGTGCTTAAGTGCACTAAATGCCAGGTCAACAAAGCTGAGAGATTGAGGATTGGTGGACTACTCCCCTCATTGGATATTCCTAATGGGAAGTGGGAAAGTATCTCCATGGACTTTATAGTCAGATTACCTAAGACACAGAGAGGGCATGACTCGGTCTAGGTAATTGTGGATAGGTTAACCAAAATGCTTTCAATATAAGATACTTTTTCTGCTCTCCCACACCATTTGACATTTATGGTCATTTGTATGCGTTCACAGGCTGCCATCAAACTCACACGTAGAGATTTCTTTTGGTTCGCCTCCTAGACGCCAAGCTCTTCTCTAAGTCTAATGAGTTATGATTGACTCTCTCTTGTTCTCTTCTGCCTAATGTGGTATAAGATACCCATAAGCACCATGTGGCACTTTCTTCTTATGAAGAGATTCATTCCTCAGAAGCTACTATGACACATTTATTTGTGCAGTAGAATTGGTTTTGTTTGGGTTCTTAGGACAATCTCTAAAAACATGTTCTCTACCACAATCACTGTAGTAACCCTCCCAAACTCTTTGAGGTGGTGGTGGGTTAGGCAATGTACACTCTCTGATAAAGTGATCACCTCCGCATCTATAACATGTTCCTCTAGGAGCAGGTGGTCTATTCATTGGCCGTAGTGGTACTAGAGCTCTAGGAGCAGTGTACATTAGAGACACATAGTCTTGATCATATCTTTAGGAATTATCATAACTATCAGATCCATATGTATATGGCTCATAGGATTGTCCATACTCAGCCATAGTGTTCTCATAGGTGGAATAACTTCCCTGACTAAGGTCATAAGATTAATCATAACTCTCAGTACTAGTCAATGGGGTGGCTGGTACTATTGCTCTTTCAGGATTCTCTTCAATTTGAGCGATCTTCACTGGGACAACATTTTGAGGGTGAGCTGGTTGTTGACCTAACACTGGTTGAGGTTGATTGTATCCTTGATATGCATATGGTCGTGGTACAGGTGCTTGCTACGGGAAAGGAGGGTATCTATAGGCTTCTCCTCCTTGATCTCTCAGGTTGTATCATAAGGCTTAAATGGTGGTGGTTGTGCAGGTCTTGGTTGTCAATTTTAAGGACAATTCTCTCTACTATGATTTGTGTACCTTTCCTCTATGTTATAGTAATGAGTTGGGCCCTGGGAAGGTGGTCTCTTATAGGCATAAGGAGGTGGTGGGACTATTCCCTTATTGCACAAATGAGAAGGGTGGTCACCTCCACAGTGAACGCATCTCCTGGGCATAGGCACTCTCATAGGGTGGTTAGGGTAATTCATTTGTCTTGAACATTCAACTTCTTAGCCACTAAGTCAGCTATCTCTTCTACATTTTTCTTGGGATTGGAAGTACTGCTAGCACTATTCTCACTCTTAACACTTCCTTGGGGTATTTTTAAGTCTTCTGCCAGATTTTCTTCTCCTTCATGCATTCTTGTAAACTTTGGAATCTCTTCACATACACTAAGGATATCAATGACCCATTCACCAATCCTTCCAAGAATAACGAGAACATTTTATTTTGGGTAGGTCTCTCTTCTACACGACATCTATCCACATATTGCTTGAATCGTCTTACTGCTAACCTCATTGATTTCGTAGGAGATTTCTTGGAACTATGGATTAATGATGAAGAGTTGTTTTTTATTCCAATCTTAGTGAATTCCTCAATCAATTCCTGATATACTTGGTTCCATGTTTTAAAAATTATTAGGATCTAAGGGCTGAGACCATGCTAAGTCCGTGTCTGTTAGCATTAGGCCAAATGATTCATATTGGATTAAGAAGTCTTCTACTTGTTCAACTCTTACTACTTGCTTGAATTCAACAATGTGATTGTATGGCTCACCAGAACCATCATAGTGGCTTCTCATGCATTTGGCCACTTGAATGGGTCTTAATCTTCTTCCTGGTTCATGCGGTCTTGGCTCCTGGTCGTCCTATTGGTATACCTGCATCTCTTCCTACTGGTGGTCTCTCAGGAACAATAATCCTATTTCTTAGTTCTGCATTTGCAGGAGGTTGATAGTTGATAGGTGGTCTAACCAGAATGCTCTCTTGTTGTGTCTGGCTTGAATGATGATAAGATGAATTTTGGTAAGTTCGTTGGGGGTTTTGAAAAGTAGTGGCTTGATCCCTAGGTGGGAATACAAAAATGTTCTAATATCTCAACCTAGCTCTCTCCAATTCAGTCATGGGCCAATATCTTCTCTGATTCTTATCTAAGTAATGTGAGTGGGGTTTTTAGGATCCTATAACTCATAGATCGTGGCTGGATTTGTCACTTCCCACAACAAAGAGTTGGTTTTAAGTAAATGATCCATTCCATTCACCATGTAGACATCCATTAAGGACTGCTATTGGTACAGAGCTATACATGTCTTTTGAGGCCATAATGGTTTCTTCTTCAGACTCACTCGAGGTCTCAGAATAATGTGAATGAATACTAGTCTCGGCTACACTTCCTAGAGATGATACCACACTCGTTCGACTTCCTAGGACTCTTCCGGATCTCAAGTTCATTCACTAATAGCTCTATTTGAGTCTACAATGACCTTGACTCCCAAAATCTCTCTAAAAATTATAGATATATATGTAATTTTTTCTTAATTTGGAGTCTCCTTGATGAGATATCACTGAAATTTCTCTGACACGACACTTTAGAAGACACTTGATACCTAGCTTCCCATGATATCAGGCCTCCATGACACACAATACTTGACTGGTCATGACACATGACCCGTGGGTATCGCAACACTTCACCTAGACATGACACCTAGATATCGTGACACTTGGCCCCGCGAAACTTAGATATCGTGACACTTGGCTATCGGGACACTTGAATATTGTGACACCTAGATATCACAACACTCAGATATCGCGACACACGACACCTGAATATCACGACACTCGGATATCGTGACACTTGAATATCGTGACACCTGAATATCATGACACTCGGATATCACGACACTTGAATATCGCGACACTCGAATATCATGACACTAGGCCACACGATACTTAGATGTCGCGATACTCGACCTTGGGAGGTCACGACACTGGGATGTCATGACACTCTTAGGAGGTCACAACACTTGAATTTTCTCAAACAAAAGAAATTATTTTAATAAACAAGATTAATGTATGTGCTCATAGTGTCTATCTCCCCTTTTGTAAGTGCCTCAATCATATAAATCCTCACTTCAACTCCCGATATCTTCCTCACTACATCTTTCATAGTTCGTCTCCCTATTCTTCTAGATTTAAATTTAAATTTTAGAACAAAGGCTTGGTCAGCTCACTTCACCAAGCTACCCTCAAGTTCACTTCAACCAATGCTTGCTATTTCCAACTTCAAAAGCTATGATATCTGCTCCATGACACCTATGGTCAGTGCTCCTACGATATTGCTAGGAAAAAAGTTATTTCAAAATGGCTTCTTTTTAACTTTTAAGCCTCTGAAGGGTACAAAAGCTAAAAAAGGATAAAAGAAAAAGTACTTGAAAATTGGATCTACCTACCTATCCTAACTCTCTTCCTTCCTACTACCTACTCTTGCTTCCCTCTCTAGCTCACTTCCCTAAACTAACAAATCACTACACACACTCCAAAAGTGAGAAGTAGTAAGTGCGGATGAAAGTGACTTACCAAAGAAGACAAATTCAAAACTCCTTTACTCAGTTCAATGCTAAGATCTTTCACCATCACACAAATGCCTCGGTTTGATTCCACACTCCACGGAAACGACACCAAAAGATTTTTGTACCTAAGTATTGACTTAGGGACTTGAGGAGAAAGAGACTATACCTGAATCCCCTACAAGTGCATATAGTGGGGATTCACACTTTAATTATCAATCCAAAAAGTATCATAACCTAGCCACGTGTATGAGGACATGCATTCAAATGACGCTCAATGCAAATGTGAACTAACAAAGGTGCAAATAACTGTAAAATATCACATTCAAAGCTTTCATGGTCTAATATGGTTTCACGACACCTAGAGCGATAGCCAAGAGTAAATCAAGATTCTCTCTCAGCTTCGAACTTAGAATATAGCAAATAGCAGATTCACTTCGAAGCCCTCATGAAGACGCATCCAGTGGTGGTATTTTGACTCAATTTTGACACTTTTGCTTCAAGCTATGAGCAAAATATTGAGCCACAGGAATGACCTACCTACGCTCAAGCACTTCCTACACTTCACACACACATTACCAATAGCAAACAAGCTCTACCATGGATAGAAAACACTTCAAAGCACTTTTTTCAAGCCACATGCATGCATGCAAGCTCACAAGGAAGAAGATACAGAGAGAAGAAGACACAAATTCGAGATTATGTGCTCTTGATTCTCACAATGGCAAAAAGTTTTTACAAAGAGTCACAAAATGACTTATATACTTGTGCCCTAAAAATGGTCTTTTCACACGAGAGACTTGCACTTTATTGACTAAAAGACTGATTCCCTACTAGTTTACAAGGGTAATGATACAGATATCTATGGATATGCATCTAGAGAACTCCTCTAGTACATTTACATCGGAAAATATATTACAAGGCGACTATGTTACAAAAATAAAGTGTCCAACTCAGAAAAATTTTGGGGAATTTCTTTTTCTCTGCATCTCTGCTCTTCTTTGCTCTGCAACAATACTCACAAAACTAGTGGATGCTCAAAATCTCATGCAAATCAAAGTTCTACTCGAGTCAAAGCTTTGTATTTAGAGCTTGAGGAGGTGCAATAATACATAAATACAACATATAAATTTGTAGAAATAAGATGTGGAAGGCATGCACATTGTTAAACACGAATTTGCCATCAGAGACGCGTTTAAGCTCTATTCGGGTTCTTGGGAGTGGAAGGGGTCTGTTAAACAGAGGCCCTATACTTAATTTTCCCAAATCAACTCATTTACATGACCTTTCGTTCAAAACAATCCTGCCAATCCAACTTACTAACAGAAAACTCGGGCTCATTCCCTTACAAAATTACTATTTGTATTCCAACCGATACATCTCAGTACACAACACAGGGATAAATATTACCGTAATACAGACTTACAGTAAACAACTTACAGATCAGCGATTCAACACTTCACTTAATGTAAATATTACCATAACTCAAGCTTTACTGTACAGGTGTAGATAATCAAACAAAACAGAGGGACACAATATGACTCAAAGTTATGGAACACAACACTACGGAAACTACACAAACATCATCAACCAGACCAACATTCTGGTGACTCCTCTGGTCGTCACCGAAGCGTCTTTTTCATTGATTTATAAGAAGGTTACAACATCATCGCAACGATCTTTCGGTTCGTGCGGAATATGAAAAGAGACAGATGTTTACAATTGCCAATCCGGCGGCTTACACTGGCACGCACGGTGGACTTGAACCCGCAAGTATACAAAAATATTACGGCTCATCAACTATACCCTCTAGATACATTGCTCTAGCTAATTTAAATGTTCGGGCAATTTTCTTTTTTAATGAATCTAACATCTGCTTCAAGATTTCTGGTTCTACAAGTTGAGCATTTGTCCATACTGAACTTGTTGTAATGACTTGGCTCATCAAAATTTCAGTCTGTGTCTGCAGAAAAGCTTCCTGTAAATAAAATTCATTTGATAAAGCTCCATCACGACTAACTTTCATGTCTGTAATTTGCTTATCAACTCGAGACAATCTTTCTTTTTTAGCATCCAGTTGATTCTCTCTTCTCTCTAACTCTTGATTCTGAAATTGAATTGTCTTGTAATATGCATCGTGTTCTCTTCTTATCCCTAGTATCTCCTTCTGTAGTTGAGCGACTAAATTCATCTGTATTTTAAGAGTAGAGTTTGATTCAGATAAATGGACTTCTGCTTGCCGAAGTTCTTCATTAGTCTTCTTAGCCAAATCGGCCATCTCTTGTCCGTGTTGTACCACTTCATCAAGCTATTGTCTAGTTTCTTCTAACAGATTACCCAGTGCAATGCGGGCATCCTCTTTATCTTGGATTAACTGTTTCAGTTGTAGGATTTCTGCATCAACAACACACAATAAATCATCTTTCTCTCGGACTTCGGCCAAGGCAGCATCTCTTTGATTAATTATTGTTTCCTATTCGGCAAGTCTGGCCTGGAGCTGGTTAATCTGGAAGTGCAGATTATGATTTTCTGCCTTTACCGCATCGATCTCTTCTTGTAAAGGAGTAATGTGTGCCTCAAGTGTATCAACCTTATGTTGCAACTCTTGACGAAGATTTTTTGTAACCATTCGTAGTTGTACCAGAAGCTGTTGGGGAAACTGAATAAGCATGCGCCCCATAGATTCTAATTCGATGAACATAGGAATCGGAGGAAGTGGCTGCTGGGATGAAGAGGCTGTCAGAAGATGAGTGGAATCTGGTGGAGAGTAATTGAGTGAGGAGGATGAAGCGGTAGGTTCCTCAGGGACAATGGGTGGAATAAGGATAATGGGCTCAATTGGATGCAATGGTGGAGGAATGGGTTGCAGAGTGTTGTTTGCTTCGGTCAGTTGTTGTGAAGTGACGTCCAGTTGAGCAATAGCAGCTTCAACTACTGTAATCATATCCTGTAAAAATTTTGCAACAATAAGTTGTGTATCTTCTTGTTCCTGTTGTTTGAACTACTGCTGAGATTCATCTTTAGAAGACATGTCTTTATCATCAGCAGAATCAGTTTCATCTTGTTGTTGGTTTGGAGATGATTAAGCTGATGAATCCGGATGCATCGAAGTAGCTATATCGTGGAAAGTTTCTTCTTCATGCCCTTCCTCTTCATTGTTGTCTGCTTTATCACCTTCGGCAGACCCTTGCACTTGACTATCAGACGAACTAACCCTGATGAGTTCTCGTCGTAGGAGATGGAAGATTTCTTCGTCATCCTCTTCGTCGTCTTCCAGTATCTACGTAGATTCTTCATGATATAATACTGGACCTCTGGGTGGTGGTTGCGTTGCTTGGAGGACCAGAAACAAAAAGGAAATGATATGTGGTAATCGTGATCGTGGCATATCTCCTTTGTTAACCTGTTTAATAATTGAAACGCATTCAGGGTGAATGTGGCGGAAATAGTAAGAGGCAAAATTAACAGGCTCTCTAGCAGCCATATCTATCGCTGAGTAGAATGGGTGAGATATCCCATATGTACATTTCTGCAGGTTTAAGATAGCTACTAAGAATTGTAGGGCTATTCTTTCAGGCTCAGGTTGACAAAGGATAGCATATTCATTCAAAGAATATCTAGGAAACAATTGAATCATTGTAGCTATTGACAAATTAGGGCCATTCTCTCGACCTTCCAGAGAGAGTCGGAAAGCATCAGCAAAGGACTGTAGGGTGATTACAGTACGAGATGGTAAAGAGATTATTGGCCAACTCTGCTCCGTAGCAGGTGTGGCAGAGATGGCAGCAATTATCTGGGTGTAAAATGGGTGACATTCCACTGAATGCCAAGGCAATTCAGCAAAATTGGCCAACCCACGGACACACAGGAACTCACCCACATCTGCAGGGAGTCCGTCACGAAAGGTAGCAAAGTTTGCCAGAGCTTCCATGATGCGCACACGAATAGCAAGCAGACACAAGGATTACAGGAAACAGAAAGTACACAAAGCATGCTGACACAATAGCGATTAACAGCGAAACGAAAAAGGTTAAGTAGATACTTGGCAACGGGAGGCAATTGAAATTGTTAATCATCACGCGATATTGAGATGATAACCTTCATAACTACGGTGTGCATGCATGAGCAAAATCAATAAGAAAATGCGGCTTACATTCATGGTTATGTAGCAAAACAAGGATTTTATGGTTATTATGCAACTAACATGCAAACCTAAAAAGAAAGAAGGAAAAAGAAAAAAAAGACACGCGGGCAACCGCAAACACGTGAGCAAGAATTAGATGCTTGATGATACGGCCGCAACTTTGAACCATTGATCGCTTTAGGAAGAGCAATTTCGGTCAAAGTAGTCAACCGAAAAGTAGCTGGGCTCACTTGTTCAGTAAATCGGTAAGGACCAAATCATCGTAACTTGAATTTTCTAGCAGAACGATTTGATTTTGCATTATAAAACAACACAAGTTTCCCCACCATAAAAAGTGGAGTTTTAAGATACCGATCATGTGTACGAGCTTGCCTCAACTGGACTTCTTGAAGAGTCAGAAAAATTTCCCATTGATGCTCATCTAGTTCTCTGAGTGTATCCAACCGAAATGGCAAAGACTCTTCGGGTATCAACTTCTGAGTTATGGCCACGCGTAAACTAGGCACTACGACTTCCATAGGAGCAATTGCTTCCAATCCATAAACAAGTTTGAAAGGAGTCATTCCGGTTGCAACTTTGTATGTAGTCCGGTATGCCCATAATACTGCACGTAGTAACTGATCCCATCTTTCTGGTGATTCCATAATCAGTTTACGAAGCATATTCATCAAAGTCTTGTTTGTACATTCAGCTAAGCCATTAGCACGAGGATAATAAGGAGAACTAAATTTATGTAGAATCTGAAAAGAGTGTGTGAGCACTTGCATTAGATTGTTAACAAAATGTGTGTCTTGATCAGTCACAAGTTCCAGAGGTAATCCAAATCGTCGAAACACGTCCTTCATCAAACATTTTGCTACCGAAATAGTTGTAGAAGACCATAAAGCCCAAGCTTCTACCCACCTCGTAGCATAATCTATACATGTAAGAATGTAACGATTATTGCTAAGTATTGCTGGAGGTGTAATTGGTCCAATAAAATCAAGACCCCTTCTGAAAAGGTTCTAAAGGTAACACAGGTTGTAGAGGGAAGAAATGGCATTGTAAAGGTTGTCCAGATCTCTAACAAGTGTCACATTGCTGTACAAATTGAGATACATCTACATAGTAGGCCATCAGAGCCCAATTTGCAGAATTTTCCAGTCCGTCAAATCTACTGCAACATGTCCACTGGAAGGTATTGAATGTGCCAGAGCTATGACCGAGTTTACTTCATGTGGATAAATACAACGAAGTAAAACTCTAGTGTGATCCATATAATACAACTCTCCAGCAATGAACCGAAATTTGCGACTGTAAACTACAATTTTCTTACGCATTGCAGGAGAAATCTGAGGAGGAAGACATCCATCAGTAAGAAATGTTAATAACTGATCATAATAGGTAGGTGTCACAGGAGGTTCTATAGCTTCATCATTGGATGATTGAGTAACATAAATTGCAGGTGTGGTGTCATCAACACCGACTGGAGCTTCACCGAAATCCAATCGAGAAAGGAAATCTGCTAATGCATGTGCAGTTCCGGGTCGATGAATTACTTCGTAATCAAACTCTTGTAACAGTAGAACCCAATGCGCTAATCGACCACCTAAATGCTACTGTCTAATGAGATACACTAGTGCAGCATGATCTACATGAAAGATGAATTTTTGGCCTAGCAAATAATGCCGGAATTTCTTTACAGAATATACCAAACCAAGACATTCTCTTTGAGTGAGTGAATAATTCTTTTCAGCAAGAGCAAGCCTTCGACTTGCATAATAAACACGCCAAAACCACTTATCAATTTTTTGCATTAAGACACTTCCAATGGCTATATCTGATGCGTCTACAAAAACATGAAATGGACGTTCCCAATCAGGAGGTTGTAGAATTGGAACCTGTGTTAATAAGCCTTTTAGACAATCAAATGTTGTTTGACATTCTTGTGTCCAAGTAAATTATCGAGGATTACTAGTTATTAACCGGTTTAGGGGTATTGCCAAATGAGTAAGCCATCGTAAATGTCGACCATGCCATCTGACTTGACCCATGAATCGCATTACTTCTTTCGGTGTAGTAGGAACAGGTGCTTCTAACACGGCTGCAACTTTGTCTGGATCAACTTGTATGCCTTGTGCAGATACAATATGGCCAAGAAGTTTATCACAAGAAACCACAAAAATGGATTCGGTTGGGTTCAGGTAGAGTCTGTATTCACGACATTTCTCAAAACAATACCGTAAATGATACAGGTGTGCTATCATTTTACCGAATAAAGAGAAATCATCTAGATAAACTTGCATAAAAGAAGTGAGATAGGGTGCGAAGATTTCCTGCATGCATCGCTGAAAAGTGCTAGGAGCATTTCTTAATCCAAACCACATGACTGTACAAGCAAAAACACCCCACTTGGTAATAAACGTTGTTTTCGGTATATCTTGCTCAGCCATTCTGACCTGGTTGTAACCACTGTAACCATCCAAAAAGGAGTACATTTCGTGTCCTGCTACTCTGTCTAGCATTGTGTCAAGAAATGGAAGAGGAAACGGATTAGGCACCGTAGTCGCATTCAGTTTTTGGTAATCCACACATATTCGGAGCTGCTTTTTTTTTAGGAACAATAACAATTGGAGATATCCATTCAGCATGTTCTATTAGTACGATGAATCCGACTTTTAATAACCTATCAAGCTCTACCTTGACCTGTGCAGCATAGTTAAGATTCATCCAGTAGCTGGGTTGTTTAATTGGTTTTGCTTCTGGTTTCAGTACAACTCGATGTTGATAGATGCAAGGGTCCAGACCCTTCATATCACGGTAATCCCAGGCAAACACATCAGAGAACTCACGAAGAAGTTGGATCAAATCTGCTTGAAACACTTTAGACAATCCTTCTTTTATCTTGACAGGTCGCGGATTTACTTCATCTCCTAAATTATAGGTGATCAACTGATCTTCAGGAACATAGAATTGATGAGGTTTTCCTGAATCATGAACTGGTTGTAAAAGTTGCTGTATAGAAGCTTCATCTTTAGCAACAATATCTTCTGTCTCTACTTCTTTGGTCACAGTCACCACCGTACAGGCTGCCGAACTCCAGTTATCTACAACCGATTGTAGATCAACAGTCCCTAAGGAGATCAAATCAATGTTATTCTTTAAAAATTCTTCTTCTTCATGATCGGATAAACCATCTAACATGTGGACTGGTTCTGCTACATATGGTCTAGCATGTAATTCACAGGGCTGAATAGCATTTAATTTGACAACATATTTATGGTGGTTGTCTTTAAAAGTAAGTTCCTGTGCTGACCAATCCTGTATAACTTTAGCTTGTTTCAACCAAGGACAGTTGAAAAGAAGATCATAATCGAGACTGGACTCCAGTAATTCTAAGACGACAAAAGTCATCTTAAATGTTGTACCCTGCAAAGTTATTGGGACATTCCGTACAAGTCCCAACGGATGAACTCGAGATTGGTCGGCCATCCTGACAAAAAACTGGACTGGTTCGATTTCCGTCCACCCTAACTTTTTACAAAGTGTTGCAGTAGCTATGTTTACACCGGAAACACCATCAATTAGTACTTGAGTAATCTTGTGATTTTTGTACCATACCGTAATTAAAGGGACCAAATGATCCACGGTAGAGTCAGTTTCCGGTTGTATCGTTGCCGTTGTTGGAATACAAGAAGATCCCAGACTGAGCTATTGTTGAGATTGTTGCCGAACTCCTGGTACTAATGCAAGTAACTGTCCAAGAGGAAGAGTAATGGATGCCTTAGATAAAATTTCCCATGCTTGATCTGCTTGACTTGTACTTTTCACTGATTTTGAAGATGATGCATCTGTTACTAGGGTAGAATCTTGTTGTTGTGATCCTTCTTCTGGCAGCGGAACTTGTGTCACCAGAATTGGATCTGGGAACACTGTAGGCTCTGTGGTGGTCCAATGGCTAGCTTTGTCATACATTCTCTGTTGTTCATGGATGCCTGGTTCAAACACCTTAGCTGCTGGTTGCAACTGCTTCCCGGATCTGGTCTGAATTACTGCGGCTTATGTTTCTACTGGTGTGATATGAACCGTGTTGGTCATCGGGTTCTGACACTCTTTCTTCCTCTGATCATATTTGGTTGCATCTTTACAGAATCTTCGGATGTGACCAAACTCACCACAAAAATGACAACGAGGGGGTTGCAAAGCAGGACCTTCCTGCGATGTACCTACCTGCCAGCGGTTTGTATTGTAGTTAGTATTCCTCTGACCTCTATAATTTCTATATCCTTGCTGCTGGTTGTTTCTCATCTGAGGTGGTCCATAGTGGGTGGCAAGCTATCCTGGCTCTTGTATAATTGCATTTACCGTTGTTGTTCCCTGCACTTTGGTGTTATATGCACAATTTTCAGTGGAATGTCTGGTGGTATTGCAGATCGCGCAATATAGCTGATTAAGGGCACAAGTGGCACTGGTATGCCCTGAATTCTTGCACTTGGTGCAGTACATCTATCTAGCCGGATCTTCTACAACATTTTTACTAGCTTTCAACCACTCCAGGTCTTTGGTAAAACCTCCAACCTTATGCTCGAGCTGCAAAGCCATTGCAATAACCGCATCTAGTGTCATAGCTCCCACACAACGAATGATCATAATCTATCTGAGCTACGGAGTCAAATCATTAATAAACCATAGAGTGATGACATCATCTAGTAGGTTGGCATGGGCCAGCGGTAATTGCCTCAAATGAGTTCGAAACAAGGTGGCATATTCCTGCACAGTCTGGTGCATCTTCTGTTTGTTGTTTTGTAGGTAATCAAAAATTTTGGCAAGATTCTTCTTCAATCCAAATCTCTGTAAAAATGCATCCCTTACTGCTTCATAAGTAACAAAATGATTAAAGTCATATTCTGTAAGCCATCTTGCTGCTTCATTAACTAATGTGGACTGGAATACAATGGCCTTGTATGCCGGATCCGGTGGATGGTTGAGCACTACATAACTTATCTCAAAGGTGCGTACATGGGCATCTGGATCGTCACCTGGAAATCCATCGAATTTGGTGTACGTTACTCCTGTTGGAACCGGCCGGAGTGGAAGTGGCAGTTGCTGTTGCTGCTTTTGTTGTTGTTGTTGTCCACTCATGGTGCTAGTAGTGGTACTGTTACTATTCCTTGAGTTTTGAGGTGATGTTTTTGGTCCTTCAGATTCTGGATGATCAGGTTGCTCACTTTGCGACATGAAAATGTCGTTCAGCCTCATACAGATTTTCAATTCGAATAGCCTATCCTCTTCTTGGGTATCAAATGTAGGCACACTTAGCCCGAACAGTGGTGTCCGGAATGAAGATTCACCGGGGAGTATAACACTATCACCGGAAAATTGTAAATTTTCTGCAATTAGGACTGAACTACCACCGGAATTAGTGGAACTTTCCCCAATCCATGGTATTTCTTTCACTTTCACTAATCTCTTTGAAGACACCTCTGTCCTCAAACAAATTCGAATCCTGACGAGACGGTGTCAGGTTAACTTCACACTGCGTTCTTGTATGCTCTGAAGTTATTGTATCTTCTCTTCTTTGCGTTTCTTAGCAGTGTTGAGTCGACGTAGCATCTCTTCCGTCAGAGGTTCCTGATATAACTTGACTTTGCATCCGCTTATGTAGCTCGGGAGAATATCGCCTTCTAATGTGCCTAGTTGCACTGCTCCACTTTTTGAGATTCTATTAATGATCATGGGTCTGTAGCCTTTCTTCTCTAGTTTCCTCGCATGTTGTTTCAAAGTGTAGACTAGTACTAGGTCGCCTGCCTTCAAAGCTTTATCCTTAATGTGGGCATCAAAGTATGCCTTTTGTCGTTTCTTAGCTGCATATATCCCTGCAGCCGCCCTCAATCTTGTTTCTCCTAATCGTTCAAGATCAAAGAGTCTAGAGGAGAGTTCATGACCCGTCCATTCATGCTCTTGTGCTACTTTCAATGTAGGTATTAAGAAGTCCAATGGTAGCACTGCATTTTGGCCAAATACCATCTGAAAGGGGGTGGCTTGGAGTACTGTTATGTAGGCGACTCGGTATGCCCAAGCAGCATGGTGTAGCTGTTTGTCCCAATCAGAGCATTTATTGTTCACTAATTTCATCAGTACATTGCATAAGATCTTATTTGTGCTCTGAGCCTGGCCATTAGCTTGGGGATGACAGGGGGGCAGACTTCTTATGTACTACCAAGAATTCTTGGAGCAGATTTTCAATAACTTCATTCAAGAAGTGAGTGCCTCTATCACTTACTAGCTCTATAGGTAACCCATATCTGGTGAACACATTCTCAAATAAGAACTTAGCTGTTGTTTGAGCATCGTTCTTCGTTGTGGCTTTTAACTCTACCCATTTGGTTAGATAGTCAGTGGCAACAATGATATACTCTACATGGGAACCCTTAGCTGGGGGATTAATAGGACCTACAAAGTCTATTCCCCACTTAGAGAATGCACGTCCACCTATCATAGGTTTCAGTGGCATCTCATCTTTGCATATAGGACACTGAGTTCTCTGGCAAACATCACACCGTTTCACATAGGTATGTGCATCCATGTGAAGGGTAGGCCACCACAAGCCTGCAAATAGGATTGTTTTAATCACTCGGTCTGGTCCAAAATGTCCTCCTGCTACACCTTGATGAGCAGTTTCCAAGATCTTAAGATATTCACTCTCATGGGCACATAGTCTGAGGTAACCATCTTTACCACGTTTGTATATATTATCACCAATGAGTGAGTAGTCCATGGCTTCTTGTTCTAAACTCCTTTTCCTAGCCAGAGTCATGTCTGGAGGGAATGTTTTCATCCTCAGGAAGGATACTAGTGGTTCACTCCAATCTGGCACTATGGACACTTGATAAAGAGTGGCATGTTCCACAGGCAGTTTAGTGTAGCAGGTTGGGCATTCCTTGCACAACTTTTGGACATCAGCTTCCATAGTCGGCCAATGCACTCCGAGTCTCCTTAGTGTCTGTAGGGTTCGTTGCTTTGAGTAGTGTTGCTCTAATGCACCTACATGTGCTAATTGCAACCATTTAGCGTACTCATCCTCTTCCACACAACAAGCCAAGATCCCTTGATATGTGTGCTTGTACATACTTCCTGCCATGATGTGATACTTTTGGGCTTTTACTACCTCTCTATCCTGTGTGTTTATTACTCGGTGGTTAGGCCCGTATGTCAATACTAGCACTAATGGTTTAGCCCACTGCGGCACCACTTCCAAATTAAACAAGTAAGCATCAAGAAGGTCATCTGACACTCCTTGTGGGGCTTCTCTAGATGTGAGCCTAGAGAGATGGTCTGCTCTCAAGTGAGTCTTCACTTTCCTTACCACAACCTCGAAATCATATTCCATTAGGAAGAGAAACCATCTTACTAATCTTCCTGTATTGCATGGCTTGTTCACGAGATATAGCAGTGCTTGATGGTCAGTAAAAAATTTAAACTTATTTGCAAGCAAGTAATGTCTAAACTTTTTAACTGCATATACCATGCCTAGTCCTTCTCTTTCAGTAGTGGTATAATTTCGTTCAGCCGCATTCAACTGTCTACTAGCATAGGCAATTGGAAGATCCATATTGCCTTCGCCCGTAGGTTGTGCCAGTACACATCGAATAGCATAATTGGATGCATCTACATGAACATGGAAAGGCTTATTCCAATCTGGTGTGGTCAAGATTGGTGCTGAACATAATCGCCGTTTAAGCTCATTGAAGGAATTCTCACATTCATCAGTCCACTCAAAGTTAGTCAAAAGTCCATACAAAGGCTTTGTTATGATGGCATACATGTGTATAAACCGTCGGTAATATCCACAATGCCCCATGAAATCTTGTACTTCCTTGACATTCTTTGGTCTAGGTAACTCGGCTATGGCTCTCACTTTCTCTTCATCAGTGGATATGCCATTCTTTGACACTATGTGTCCTAGAATCTTGCCTTGCCTGACCATAAAAACGCACTTTTCTGGGTTCAGGCAGACTTGATATTCTCTACATTTGTCAAAGATTTGTCTGAGTTTAGGAATATGGGTTTGTCTCATGTTGGAATGAGCACAAAGATCATCAACATAGACTTCTAAGTTCTTCCTCAGGAACTCTTTAAATACATGGCACATCAGCCTCTTGAAGGTAGCGGGTGCATTGGTAAGCCAAATGGCATTACTCTAAAGGCAATTATGCCCCATTCGGTGGCAAAAGCCATCTTATGCTAATCTTCTGGAGCTATGGCTACTTGATTGTAGCCCGAAAAACCATCAAGGAAGATGTACACTTCCTTGCCTACTACTCTTTCTAAGAGATATTCTGTGATAGGAAGCGGATAGTTATCTCGAATTGTGGTTGCATTGACCTTCTTCAAGTTAATGCATACACGCAGCTTTCCATTTTTCTTGGGCACCACTACGATGGGGGATACCCACTCAGTGTGCTCAATTTCATAGATGAATCCAGCTTCAACCAGTCTATCTATCTCCTCTTTGATCTTAGCAGCATAATTATCATTACATGTGTATGGCTTTTGCTTAGAAGGTTTGGCCTCTGAGGTCATGGGGATAGTGTGTGAACATATGTCAGGGTCCACACCTTTCAAATCCTTGTAACTCCAAGCGAATACATCTCTGTATTCTCTTAGCAAGGCTATCAATTCGTGCTCTTCATCTTCCGACAGGTCATGGCTTATGTACGTGCATCTCTCTTCTCCTTCTTCCACGGCTACCACTATTTTCTTGGTGGTTTCTTTGTTATCATAGGCCTCTCCTGATTGTGCCTCTCGTTTAGGCATTCTGATCATGACTCTCCTGTCATCTATCTCATACTTTTTAAAATTTACCGGGACCTCAAACAAAGATTCTTCCTCTTCTGGTGTGACTTCTCTCTTCTTTATTTTCTTTCCTTCTTCCTTCGGGGTCACATGTGTGGCTAGCCTTACATCATTTTTAAGCTCTCCATGCCTCTGGGGCTGAAATTCTACTCCATAGAAGTATTCTTCATCTGATGCAAAAGGTGGGTCCATAATGATTGACTCTAGATTGGAGTCACTTGCATCCTCAAATGCATCAGGGCTAGGTTCACACTCTTCTAACACTGCCTCTCCCATGATTGGATCTATGGAGAAGACTGAAATGTCATAGCCATCTTCATCACAGTGAGGTGTCCATTGTTCTTCATTGATGGCTACATCCATTGTTGCTAGGATTTTTGCCCAGCCATGGGGTTCAAATTCTTCGTCAGGAAAGACTACAGGTGCATAGGCTGGGTCTTGAATTGATCTATGTGTTTCTTTTGCACCTATCTCTTTGGCTTCTTCTCTCTTCTCTTCTTCTACTGCTACTTTGCACATCCATAAGTGGGTGTCTTCATGCATCCATGAGGATCCTGATCCTATGGAACGCACCGATTCCGTATCATCTTTGGCTCTATGGACGGGATTCCATTGGATAGGAGGGACATCTCTATGAGAGTAATCTTTGAGATTCACTTTGGTCGTAACACCTAAGTGTTGCAGGTACAAGGAATTAGTTCCCTAGTCTTGTACCACTTGCAATTGTCGCATAAAGGGTCGTCCCAAGATCATTTCATAGGCATGATTTTTGCTAAAATCACATATAGCAAATGTATGCTAAAACTCAACACCACATGTGGTGAGAGTTATTCCTTCTAACAACCCTAAGGGTCTCTCTATGTGACCATCGTCCATTTGCAATTTCATCCTCGTGGGCTTGAGTGCTGGCTTGCCCCAACGCTTGCATAGGGGAGTGGTAGCAATTGCAACTACTGCACCTGAGTCTAGAATGGCCTAGGTGGTGTATCCTTGATGGGTGATAGGAAGATATGTGTTTCCCTCTTCGCCCTCACTCATGTCTCCTATCTTGTCCAAGGGTATTTCTGGCACTATTCTCTGGGATCCTACCTGGGAACGAGGTTTTGCTATCTCTCGTACTTGCTTGGCTACATGTTTCCATAGCTTTGGCCTTACTTTGAGTAGCTCTTCTAAGGTGAGGTTGCACTGTACTTTAGTGTTTTTCACTACCTCTGTGTTCCTAGGTATGACTGAGTCCTCATTTTGTACCATGGTCGTGGGTGCTCTCATACAAGTAGACTTAGCTTCCCATGGGCTTGTGAAGTGGGGTAATTCTTGTAGAGAGTTAGACTCAAAGTCTAATCTTTCCTGAGATTGGGTGCTCTCCTGCTCCTCATAAATGGATGGGATGTCCTGTGGGAATTGGTCGTGTGCATCATCCACAAGTTCAATGGGAGGAGGGACTTCACTTTCTTTAGCCCATTTGTCTTCTTGAATCTCTCATAGGAATTTTGGTGTGAACCGATTCATAGAAGATGATATGTCTGGCTCCGTAGAGTTAGGCACATAGGCTTCCTGGGCAGGAAGACCTACTCTTTCACTTGCCTTGTCCTTGTGTTGAGAGGTGGGTTCCTTTTCTGATTGTGCAATTAGCCTCTCTATTCTTTCTAACAGTCCTTCAAAGTGCAGTTGCGTCTTGACTGAGCTAGATATGTTAAAGAGGCGGCTGGCTTCAAACATGGTGTGAGCCAACTCCACCATCTTAGCACAAATTTTAGTTCGTTCAAGCTCTAATTCTGCTCTAGGGTAGCACTTTCCATGATCAGTTACGTTTGGACCATCTTGGATTCTGGCCTGATATGCTTTGAGCATCATGTTTAGGTCCTCGGGAGTGGGATCTGCTAGGACTGATCCTACTCTAGGGGGTGGTGGGATTAGGTGAGGCGGGTTGGAAGGTGGCGGGTCAGATGGAGTTGGGAATGGTGGAGGTGGGGTAGTGTGAGAGGGAGTTTGAGATGTGAGTTCGGTTATCCTGGCTCTCGTTTCTCTTAGGCTTTCCTCAAGTTCACTCATTTTCTTTGCCCATTGTCTTTTCATTCTTTCACGACTATCTCTCCAAGCTCTAGTCCTCTTCTTTGTCATGCTCTCCATTTCACTGACATCTGGGCTCTTTTCCTGGCCTAAACTTTGGTTCTGTTGCAAGGCTTGACCTCTAGTGATCACTTGTACTGGTGTAGTGGACGTCACACTTCCTGTGGAGTCGACAACTAACCCAACGACATTGATAGGGGTGATTTTCGGCATATTATTAGGATTCTTTGGGCAGTCTCGTAAGAGATGCTCCTTTCCACACTCTTGGCAATAGCCCTGGATCGTCACTGACTGGGGTTGTGCAGGTGGAGGCAAGGGACAATCACGAATGAGATGATCTCCCTGACATCTGTAGCATGGTCCTTTAGGAAATGGGGGCCTTACTTGCCTAGGTTGAGGTCTGGATTTGGGATTTGTGTACATGACATTAGCATACTCTTGCTCCCAAATAGGTTCACTCGGTTCCTCACTGTAGTAGGACTCACCATGTTCAGGAGACTGCATGTAGTAAGCCTGGGGACTATCAACATGCGTAGAATCAAAGCTATGGTCACTGGGATCACTTTCTGAAATTAATGGTGTTATTGGAACTATAGCTCTATTCAGGTTTTCTTCTGCTGCTGCATACTTTACTAGAATCACATTAGTAGGAGTAGGTGGTTGTTGTGCTAGCACTGGCTGGGGTCTCAGTTGGGCCTGATATTGCGGTTGGTAATTTTGTTGAGGCCTAGTGTACTATTGTGGTGGGTTTTGACTCTGGTATCTGCCTTGTTGAGGGTATGGCTGAGGGTAGGTTTGCCCAACCGCTTGCTTATTGTATGGGCAGTCTTGTGTTGTGTGATTTGTGTATCTTCGTTCTATGGTGCAGTACTGGCTACTAGGATTTACTTGGGGTTGAGCCATAATGGGACATACGTTCGCCATATGGTCACCTCCACAAGTATAGCATCTTTTCATAGGGGCAAATCTTGGGATCTTTTTGCTAGTGACACCTAATTTCTGAGCTACTTTCTCTGCTAATTCCTCAATAGATGTGGATTGTGTGGAAGAGAGGCTAGAAGAACTATCAGTATCTTTATAGATTTTTGAAAGCTCTAATTCCTCCCCTAGGTTATCGTCGATGTCAATGCACATGCGTACACACTCTTCTATGGTCCTAGGGTCCTTCAAGTACACATATGATCTCAATTTGGTACTTAGCAATCCATCCAAGAATAAAGCCACTTGCTTAGCTGGTGTGGGTAACTCAGGGATAGGGCATCTCTCTAGGTATTGCCTAAATCTTCTTCCGGCAAGTCTCACGGTTTCTTGAGGGGTTTGCTTGAAGCTGTGAATCAGTGAGGAAGTGTTATGTCTTATGCCACTTTTAGAGAATTCGATAATGAATGCCTCTAGAAGTTGGTCTATGCGCCTGAACTGTCTCTCATTCAGTGGCTGAAACTTCTCTCTGAAGTGTGATCTAAGTAGGTCACTCTGCCTGGGCTATTAGGATCTTTGAACTCATAGATCAAGATTGTTCCTATATCATTTGGCCTATCAGATTTATACCTCCAAAAGGCTTCTTCAGTCTCTCGATTCAGGAGCAGGTCTATGCTCTTGTTGTCGTGGGGAATCCACTCTAGTGTGAGAATTCTTGTGAGAATTCTTGTGAGAATTGATTTTTATCGAGGGGTTCTAGGCTCTACACCCATGTTTCCTTGCTCTAGGTCACCTAAGTACGCTTCTTGGATCACGTTGCCGAATTCATCTGTACTATCTGGGTGACTAGTGACCACGTATATGGTTCCCTCCTTGTCAAGGTATGCTCCATTTTCAAACTTGACAGCTGAGTGTTCTAGTCCAATGGATTGGTCAGGATTTTTAATCTGGGCCACGGATCTTCCTAGGCCATCCTCATAGATGCTAGCACCTAATCGGTTGGTCCTAAGGTATTCCAGTTGCGTCTTGTAGGGGCCTTCCACCCTATACAAATATGGCACACCTGAACTCCCCACAGGTCTCTCCATACCTTGATACATCTCCGATTCACTAGTCTTAGAGCTAGGGTAATGCGAGTGGTGGCTCAACTGCTGGGCCCAAGACCTAGCAGTATGATTAACACTAGCCTCTGAAGATCTCAGACTTTGTCTATCTCTCCCTAGATGTCGTCCTGATCTAAGGTTCATATGCTCGAATGAACAACCCTTATTTTTGTCCAAGTACAACCTCGTTGCTGAGTTCTTTCGTACTAGTTACTTGATTCCTTTTTATGTTGATTATCATGTTTATGATCTTGTTTGGAATCACGTCGTCAGGAATACTTGAGTATTTTTCGTACTTTAAGTTGATCGTTCCACGTTAAATTCTTTTCCTTTAAAGTTATCGATCACACACAAGTTAACTCTTGTCTTGAACTTGATTTTTTAGATAGTCTTTGACTTGTCTCGTGCCTATCGTTGTCCTGACTTACTCCTAGCACTACTCAAACTTAGCCTAAGCTAGGAATTGACAAAGGGAGTTAAGAATATTCCGACCTTCCTTGTTGATCCCTTGCTTTATGATGCTCAAGAACCCGGTTCTCAAGCTTGCAAAGAAACCCTTGCTTTGGAGGCTCTCAATTGCTCTCAATGGACCTGTGAAAGTCCCAAAGTTAGCTCAAGACTTAGATTCAAATGATAGACTAATCACTTTCATGCATGTAATTTGGATATTTATTATGTCCCCTGTCTTTATTGCAAACAATTCTAGAGATCCCTTGGTTTTGTTCCCCCTAGGTATGGTATTTGATGCACAGGATTTTTCTCAAGACACACTTGTAGGGACCTCACAAATCACTAATTATTAGACCAATATGCCAAAAACTATCCCCCAAAACTTGGAATAAAAACCCTAATTTTTTGGGCCAAAAAGCCTGTCAATCGTGATCGACAGGTCTGTTAATCACGATTGACAGAGGTGTCAGTCGTGGCTGTCGGTCGCGATCGACAGTGTCAATCGCGATCAACACAGTCGATCGTGGGTCCTGTCAATCGCGATCAACACGTTTTCCGAGATTTTCACCGTAAATTCAGTCGATCGGGGCTCTGTCCGTCGCGATGGACAAGTGGCAATGCGCGAAATTCAGTCAATCATCAAAATTCAGTCGATCGCGATCGACGATTTCAATCACGACTGACAGAGGTGTCGGTCATGGCTGTCGATCGCGATCGATGGTGTCAATCGCGATTGACAGGGTCAGCCGGTCGTCTCTGTCGATCGCGATCGCCAGGTCTGTTGGTCGCGATTGACAGGGTCTGTTAGTCACGATTGACAGATGTTGTCGATCGTGGCTGTCGATCGCGATCGATGGGGTCGGTCGCGATCGACAGAGAAACACGGAATTTTTTTACTGTTTTAGGTGATTTAGAGTGTGCTCCTTATGTGTATCCTTATGGTGTGCTTCGTTTTACCAAATGGCCGATTTTTCTGTCGATCGTGATCGAAAGACATCGGCGACACAGAAATAGTTTCGTGATTTTTCGTACCTGCGCGGAGTGTTGGAGATGATGATACAGCAAGAACCTGCAAGAATGCTCAAGAAACATGCAAAAACAACACACACAATATTGCTCTCGCTCTCTCTCACAAGTGGAATGAGGGAAATGAGGTGGAGAAAGTGATATGATCAAAGAACTGAAATTTTTCGTGATGATGGAGATGGAGGTCGGATATGGTGAGGATGATGATGGTGATGATGGTGGTGAGGTAAGAAAGAGAAAAATAAGAAAAGTAAAGAAATTACCTACAATGCCAACGTCTCAAATCTACGTCTTACCATCACACGCTCGTCCTCAAAGCTTGATCCCCGGCAACGGTGCCAAAATTTGATATAGCTCAGTGATGAGTAGCACCTCCTTTAATGTCAATCTGGTAAGACGTGAGGATGGTATGAAGACCTCGAGCAAGTGAAGGCACAAGTGCGTGAGTGAGAAGCACACTAACATGCACACACATACACACACACGCACGCAAGGTAAGACAAAGAGTGAGAAGCAATGGAGTTCTTTAGATTACTTCCAAAAAGTTCTTACAAGTTCAAATCAATTACAAGCTAACCTCAAAAATGAGCTCTCTAGCTCTATTTATAGTTTTTGACTAGGTTTTGGCCGTGTCCAGACCTAGTGTCTATCCTAGTTAAAAATTAGGTTCTTGGGCCTCTTTGAAGACTCAAACGAAGTCTAAAAATTATGAAAATTGGTAGGTAGCTACTTTGAATGCTCCTCAAGCTCAAGGACTCCTTGGCTTGCACAAAAATGGAGCTACAAAAATATGAAATGGTATCTACAATGGCTTTTAGTGATGAAAATCACTATTGTTGTAGGGATTTCTTCTAACGATTTGACATACACATCTTCGAGCTCCCTACTTGCTCCTTCTCCTTGTGTGTCCCCCTCTTTGATATGCTTTAGTGTCCTGAAAAAAGAATGGCCTACTTGCCAGATCGTTGTTGACTACTCTGTCTACTTGTGCCGTCTCTTCGCTCTAACTCCCTTCGTAAGCTTCCTTGCCTTGTGTCCTTCAGTTCCTTGACTACTGCTAACAATAGGTCCCAAGTGACATGAGTCTTGAGCGGAGACTTGATACCTCAAGACGACCATCTATTGGAATTCTACTTGATCCATGGAATGGACTTCTTGCTTCAAACAGACTCACCAGCCCGAGGAAGAGAAGAAAGCCCGATGACATTTTATGAGCTGAAGGATCCAAAAGATGAGACTAGGATAACATACTTAGATAAAAATCAGAGAAGATATTGGTAGGTTGATACCATAGACAAGGCTCAACTGAAATACATGGGTTTGCCAGTATTCCCTCAGAGAGAGCAGGCAACCACTTCGCAGAAGCCCTTTGGAACCCAACAAGAGGCAGAACACACCATGTCAGGACAAACTAGCCAACGGAGTGTTCCAAACCATACTCATGTACAATTTGAAACTCTAGGAGTGCAACCAGACAATCAAACCCACCCTGGAGTAGATAATCAGTACGGACCACCAATAAGACCACGACCACCAGTAGGAGGGCAGCCTGGAATACCCCTAGTTAGACCAGCAGTTCCTGCCTTCCGTGTAATGCCTAGATCGCCAGAACCAATGAGAAGAGTGAGACCTATCCAAGTGGCCAAATGCATAAGAAATCATTATGACAGATTGGGGGAACCCTACAATCACATCGCTGAATTTAAACAAGTTATAAGGGCAGAACAAGTAGATGACTTCTTCGTGCAGTATGAGTCTTTCAGACTCACCCTCATAGGAATAGCTCTAACTTGGTTCCAGCCATTAGACCCCAACCAATTTGGAAACATGGAACAATTTTTTCAAGAATTCATTGGGGAATTCACTAAGAGAGGGATTAAACACAATTCTGCTTCTTTAATCCATAGCTTTAAATAGAACCCTAATGAAAGAGTGAAAACAGTCGCCCGAAGATTCAATCAATATGTTGATAGATGCCTAGCAGCAGAGAGGCCCACTCAACAAAAGATGATTTCATTATTTTTGGATGGACTCACGAATGGAACCCTAAGAACTTTAGTTTACGTGAAAAGGTTACAAACCCTGAGTGAGTGTCTTCAAGAGTGCATTGACCTAGAAGACAATCTAGCAGAGGATCTCAAGAGCACACCCAGCCCCACTAAATCAGAAGACTCTCGGAGTACTATTACTTCCAACTCCAGTAATGTGGAAGAATTAGCAGAGTTGGTAGCAAAGAAATTGGGAGTCCAAGGACATAAAAATTACAAACACCTGGCTTTAAGAGTGCCCATGTTACGAAGATGTAGTCTATGTGGAGGAGATCACTTTACACACATGTGTGTGTGAGGAGGCACTGGTGCGCATCAGACATATCCATACAACAGACAGCTCCAACAAGGAAATGCCTTGTACTGCCACATAGAGCAAAAATACACCAATCACACCACAGAGAACTGCCCATTCAATAGGCAGGCACGACCTTTACAAGAGCCTTAGTATCGACCATACGGATATCCACCTAGAGAGCCAGGCAGAGAGATGCCCAAGTACAACCCCTATCCAACACCAACAAGAGCATCGAGACCATACAAGCAAGTACAATATCCACTACCCCAACCAGTGTTAGGGCCACAACTGTCACAACCTCAACAAGTGGTACCTGTGAAGTATGCTCAGCCATAAGAAAATTTGGAAAGAGCCATAGTGCCAGCTTCAACGATGACTAGTGTAAAATCAGCAAACCCAAGATATGAGCTGGCCCTAGGAGATTATTATCTATATGAAGCCAACATGCTAGAGTATGAATCTGCTTATGATTCAGCTTACTACATATATGAAAGCTATGATCAGGGCTATGGAATGGAGGTAGCAACTTTGATGTATATTGCACCTAAAGCACAACCACCCATGAGACCACCCATTAGACCACTTGTGCCTAGGGGACCTTGTTATAGATGCAGAGGAGATCATTTTATTAGAGAATGTCCTTGACCTTACAATCCACCACCCCCTAGGACTTGGGAAGAATATTGCAACGATTGCGGGAAGGAACATCTTTTCAGAGATTTCCCTAAGAATCCAACCAAAGTCCAAGACACTGCACCAATTAATGTAATTGAAGTGATAGAAGCACTTGGAAGTGATAAGGAATATGTTGTGCCTTTAAAGGCCATTACAAGAGCTCAAACGAAAGAACAAAAAGGAAAACAACCAAAACATGAACGAGAGAGCAACAAAACAGCAAGTCCCAAAATTCAAATAGTTGAAGATTCTGAGGACCCACGTGAAAGTACCCAGAACACTAAAGCACATAAATGGAAGGAAAGAAGAGAAAAGCTCAAGGATAAATGGATGAAAAACAAGGGTCAAGAAAATAGGAAGAAACCAGAAACAAACAAGAGCATAAAGAACAAGGAATTCGGGAAGAGGTTCCCATTCCACCGCTTATCCAAGAAGCAGGGAAACCAGGATCAATTTTAGTTGACCCAAAACATGATGACCTAGACATGTGGCTGAAAGCTTACCAAGCTAGGATTAAGATTGGACCGAATGTGGAGCAACATGAAAAGCTCTACCCATAGGGAGAATTAGAAAAAGAAAGCCTTGCGATATGTCGAAAACTTATAGAGGTAGCACAAGCAACCCTAGAAAAGACTATCCCAGCCCTTCCAGAAACTAAGATAGCACAGGATCAATACAAAGAGTATGTCAAAGCCAATGATAATGAGCCTAGAGAGAAAGATGACAAGCGTGAGCAAACAAGGACCCAGGACGAACCAATGTCAACCATACCTGACCTGGAGGCTAATTGGCCAAAGGAATTATGGAATAGAATCCGAGAAGAATAATGGAAGAAGAATGGAGTGACGAAACCTCCCTTTAAGGAAATAGATATAGAAGTTTATCAACCAAACCCCAACCTGGAAGAAGTATATGAGGAAGTATCAAGACTTGACCGAAATAGAGAAGAAACCCAGAGCATTTCAATCTTGCCTAATTACATGGGAGAATACGAAAAGGAATCTATGATAATACGAGCACCCACAGTACATGGAAAAGGAAAGGGACACTCAGAAAAGAGTTCACACAATCTAACGGAACTTAAGTAGACAAAAGTACAATGCAAACTAACCATGGAAGAATTACTTCAGATTAAACCGCAATTATGGAGGCAATTAGCGAGTCAATTGGTATTAGGGCAAGAGAAGGAAAAAAAGGAGGGCAAGGGAAAAGAAAACACATCTACGAATTCGAGTTGATAAGGTGGGAGAATTTAGTGAAGGAGACGAAGGTAATACATGTCTACCTGTCACTTACAATGGGTACATGACCAAGGCTATACTAGACACAAGGGCTAGAGTAGGAATCGCCACCAAGGAGATTTGGGAGAAATGGGGAAAGCCTGCCTTACGACCCACATGCATGAAGCTCCAATTAGCAGATGGTCATGTGGAGAAACCCTTAGGAATACTGGAAAGAATCAAATTGACCACCTGTGGAGTTGAATTTGAACACACATTAGCCATCTGTAAATTTGAAAAGGCTAACAACTATGAAATGATATTAGCACGACCTTTCATGAGACAAATGCGGGTAGTACAAGACTGGGGAAGAGATTCATTATACCTGCAACATCAAGGAAATACCACCAAGATAAACCTGCATTCATTTTCATATCGAGATGTCCCTCCACTACAATGGAATCCTGTACACAAGGAGGACGATGACCTGTCTACTCATAGCACCGGATCAAGCTATCAATCATGGATGCACAAGGATGCTCAGTTATGGATGTGTAAGGAAGCCAAGAAAGAAGACAACAAAAGACAGCTATGGCCAATAGGACATCCTAACTACAAACCAGTAGAGGACCCAAGGTATATGCCTCAAATCTTTCTTGATGAAACCTTTGAACCGCATGGATGGATGGAAATCTTAGCAACCTTAGATGTGTGTGTGAATGAGTGTTGGAACTCAAGGTCAAGCACAAGCATGGAAGCACATCAGAAAGGTGGAAACATACAAGAAGAAGGAGCAAGTAGGGAGCTCCATGAAGTACATGTCAACTTTTCAGAAGAATCCCCTACAAAAATAGTGATTTCCATCACTAAAATCATTGTAAATACCATTTTCTATTTTTGTAGCTCCATTTTCTGCAAGTCGAGGAGTCCTCGAGCTTGAGGAGCATTAGAAGTACCATCATACCAATTTTCATAATTTTTAGACTTCGTTTGAGCCCTCAAATAAGCCCTAGAACCTAATTTTTAACTAGGCCGGACACTAAGTCTGGACAGGGCCAAAACTAGTCTGAAAACTATAAAAAGAGCTAGAGAGCTCATTTTTGGGGTTAGCTTCTTGTAGATTTCAGTTTTGTAATAGATTTCTTTGGTAATCAAAGCCCTTCCATTGTTCCTCTCTTTGATCTTACCTTGTGCGCGTGTGTGTGTATGTGTGTGCATGTTTGTGTGCTTTCACTCATGCACTTGTGCCTTCACTTGCTCGTGGTCTTCATACCGGTCCTCACGTCTCCACGGATTGACAAGTAAAGGAGGTGGTGCTTACGCTTGAGCTACACCAAATTTTGGCACCGTTGCCGGGGAGAGAGCTTCGAGGACGAGCGTTGTGATGGTAAGATCGTAGATTTGCGACGTTGGAAGGTAAAAAAACTGTCATTTCAGTTCATTTTCTGTTTTTTTCTCTTCATCTTCATCATCATCATCATCTGCACCCTCTTCCATCTTCTTCTTCATAGAAAATTCTTCTTTTTTAGTGCATTTTCACCATCTTCATACCATTTTTCATGCATTATTGTGTGGGAAGGAGTTAGGAGAAGCAAGGGAGAGCAAGCGCTGTGTTTTTTTCATGATTTTCTGCTCATACGGAGCTCGCCATAGCCGGCGCTCAGAAATTTGAATTTCCCGCCAAAAAACACGATTCTGTGAAAATTCAAAATTTTTTGAAAAATCACGATTTTCTGTTTTCCCGCCTAAAAGTTGGCTGAAAAAATCACGATTCTGTGGTCATTCTCAGAATCACGATTCTGTGTTTGTGCTCAAAATCGCGATTCTCACAAATCACGATTTTCAGTCAAAAAACACGATTTTGAGAAAACATGATTCCCTACTCAAAATCGCGATTCTTACAAATCACGATTTTCAGTCAAAAAACACGATTTTGAGAAAACACGATTCCCTACTCAAAATCGCGATTCTCAAAAAATCACGATTTTCAGTAAAAAACACGATTTTGTGAAAAAAAGGCGATTCTGTGTAATCACGATTTTTTGCTCAAAATCGCGATTTTCATAAACACGATTTTGTGCTCAACATCGCGATTTTCATGCCAAAAACACGATTCTGAGAAAATACGATTTTCAGCGGGCTCAAAATCACGATTCTCACAAATCACGATTTTCAGCAAAAAAACACGATTTTGTAAATCACGATTCTCTAAGTCAAAATCGCGATTTTCAAAAACACGATTTTGTGCTCAACATCGCGATTTTCAAAAACACGATTTTGTGCTCAACATCGCGATTTTCATGTCAAAAAAACACGATTCTGTGCTCAAAATCGCGATTTTCATATCAAAAGAAACACGATTTTCTAAAAACACGATTTTCAGCGGGCTCAAAATCGCGATTCTCACAAATCACGATTTTCAGCCAAAAACACGATTTTGTGCTCAACATCGCGATTTTCAGAAACACGATTTTGTGCTCAACATCGCGATTTTCAGAAACACGATTTTGTGCTCAACATCGTAATTTTCATGTAAAAAAAACACGATTCTCTAAAAAATGATTCTGTGCTCAAAATCGCGATTTTCATATCAAAAGAAACACGATTTTCTAAAAACACGATTTTCAGTGGGCTCAAAATCGCGATTCTCACAAATCACGATTTTGTGCTCAACATCGCGATTTTCAGAAACACGATTTTGTGCTCAACATCGCGATTTTCAGAAACACGATTTTGTGCTCAACATCGCGATTTTATGAGTTCACAAAATCGTGATTCTCTGAAAGTTCACAAAATCGCGATTTTCTCCAAAGGTCCTGTTTGCCTGTTTTGATCCCCAGGAGCCTGAATTGGCATAACGTTTTCATCCAAAGTCCATTTTTTGAGCTCTATAGCTCGTTGGAAAGCTCGTTTCAAATCCTATATGGCCTCAATTGTTTTTTTATAAGAATAATGCGTTGATTTTCAGATAGACTAATTTGAAGTTGGGCCTCAAGTGGGACTAGGAAACCAAGGGGGCTCCCAAGGATTTTTGAGCAATACCAAGGGGGAGAAAAATTGTGTCATGGGAAAGAAAAAAGCAAAAGATAGAAGAAAAGGGGCTAAGGTGGGAAAAGAGAAGGGAGATAAACATGAAGTGCATGAAATAATTTCACATGAGGGTGAAACATCTAGAGAAAAATTGCAAGGAGTCAAGGAAACGGAGGAAATGTCTAGGGGGGTGGGATCCATATTTGCAACAAGAGAATATCACAATACTTTTGTGCATATAAGAATAGGATATGACCATAGAAGGTTGGGTGTTTATATCAATCCTAATTGTGAGTGGAATTTAATTCATATTGACCTAGTGACCATTATCTTTGAGAACATTCAACCAACAACTCATCCTTCTATCCTCATGGATGGGGAACATTATGAATGCATGGGTAAAGTTGTGTTGCGTGTTATGGTGGATGATCTGCAATTTTTGGAAACATTCTTTGTCATGGATTGTATAGATGAAGACTTGATCATTGGCACCCAAAGGTTCATTACACAAAATCATCAAGAATTTGAGGTGCCTTCTCCACCTATTATTCGTGCTTCTACATATATGTCTATGGAAAATCCTAATGATTATCCACCTTATGATAATTGGGGGCAAAATCATCTTTTCAAAGAGTGTAATTTTCATGAAAAAATTTTTCTTTCTACTCATGTTTTTGAATCTAATCCTTCTTTGAGTAAATCACAGGAAACCTTAGAGAATGGAGAAATGGAGGACTCCAAGTGTTTGGGGGATGTGAAAGGACCCTCTCTTCCTGTAAATTTGGATTCCCCTCATGAAACCATAAGCAGGGATGATCTACACTCATATGATCAAGAAGGAGATGATCAACCAATGCTTTGTATCACTGATCTGGAAAATGATGTCGACTCTAGGGTGAATCATGACAATCCATCACCCATTTGTACACCTAGGGATTCTATGTGTAATAAGGATAAATGTCTCGATGAATCTCTAGATCAATCTCAAACCACACAACCCATTGATCCCGTGCATAAGCTTGATGTATGTATAGAAGATCAACCCTTGTTGCATTTACCATGTAAAGATGGGTTTTCTCAAAAAACTCACATTGGAAGCCCAAAAGACCCTTACATCAAGAAACACAAATCACATTTTCTTGGTAATGTCAAGCAAATTTGGGTGGCCAAGAAATTACTTAGAGCTCAACCGAATCGCACTATGATATGGGTACCAAAGAAAGCCCTTGCACAAAATCAGCCCCCTCACACTAGACTTCAAAATCTATGGTCTAGGCCTACTATGACTTATCCTCAAGAAAGACCACTTCCAATCCAAGGATCCCAAGCAATCAAGTCTAACCTCAGAAAAAATCCACGGGGGGACTTCAAGGCAACAACCTGCACACCAAAGATACCAAGGCGAGGTAAAGGAATGAATCAAGCACAGAGCTCCAACAAAGATCAAAGAACCTCTTCTGCAAGGATATGGGTTTGGAAGACGAAAGTACTGGTAGCACCCACCAAAGTAAAGATCCAACCACGATGGATCAAACCCTCACGAAATCATTCAAACATGAAGCGGCCAAAGGTGATCACTACCCAGTCACAGACCGTTCTCAAATGGATCCCTATAAGGAGGAATGATCAGTTGTCGTATCGACATGCAATGGATACCTCCAACCAAGATGGCATAAACATCTGCAAGTGACATCAAGCCTCGACGAGCGACAACCATGTGCTCCTTGCACAACCCTGTCTTATGCACCATTCAGGTCATGCATTTCCAAAGTATGCATTAATATAGGGCCACATTACACGGCCGTGCATAGACACACTTGAGAATCCCAAGCACAAGAGCACATTGACATATGTCAAATATTTCTATTGATACTAACTTTTGTGTTCTTGTTTTGTGCTATTTTTTCCAAAAAAAAAGAGAGAGAGAGAGAGAGAGAGAGAGAGAGAGAGCTTGTTCCTAGATTTGGCTTATGGAACATGAATGAGTCATGCTTGGGTGGACCATCAACTAGGGCATTCATCGACAATGATAAACCAACCAATGGTCCATCATGATGAAAGGTGTACAACACGAAGAGATCCGCATCGACTGACCTTTCCTTATGGTAAGAATCTTCTACTTGGGCCACATTATAACCAGGATAGAGTAGGAAACCTCTTCATCAGCATACCCTTGAGCACTTAGCTCAAGACCCCAAATTTTTGCACCATACTTCTTCCAATGCATTTTCCAAGTAAGCATGCATAGGGCTACATTACAAGGCCATGCACAAGGCACATACTTTTTTCAGCCCATGCACTAACACACTTACCCATCATTGACTATGGGTTATGAGTACTTGGCATGACTACTCTGAACATCATCTTTAGAAGAGCTAGAGGACATCCTGGGGGCAACATCAATACCTAGGAAGCAATTCGAAGCTAGCAGTTGCTCCAACTCAATCTTGATAACCTCTTTTGAGCAACTCATAATCTTTGAAAGCTCACAACGACGCATTCATGCGGAATCCACGAAAGAAGCACATACCAAGGGACTATGACTTGCAAAGGCTTGCAGTGACAAATGAAGAACCGGACAACCAACGCTGCCAAATTTGGAAGTTAGACGGCTCTTGTTCATACAGAATGGATACTACCTCTCAAAGCACTACATGGAACAACCACTACCACAAGGGTCTGTCAAGGACGACAGACTCGAGAGGGGGGGGAGTGTTGGAACTCAAGGTCAAGCACAAGCATGGAAGCACATCAGAAAGGTGGAAACATACAAGAAGAAGGAGCAAGTAGGGAGCTCCATGAAGTACATGTCAACTTTTCAGAAGAATCCCCTACAAAAATAGTGATTTCCATCACTAAAATCATTGTAAATACCATTTTCTATTTTTGTAGCTCCATTTTGTGCAAGTCGAGGAGTCCTCGAGCTTGAGGAGCATTAGAAGTACCATCATACCAATTTTCATAATTTTTAGACTTCGTTTGAGCCCTCAAATAAGCCCTGGAACCTAATTTTTAACTAGGCCGAACACTAGGTCTGGACAGGGCCAAAACTAGTATGAAAACTATAAAAAGAGCTAGAGAGCTCATTTTTGGGGTTAGCTTCTTGTAGATTTCAGTTTTGTAATAGATTTCTTTGGTAATCAAAGCCCTTCCATTGTTCCTCTCTTTGATCTTACCTTGTGCGCGTGTGTGTGTATGTGTGTGCATGTTTGTGTGCTTTCACTCATGCACTTGTGCCTTCACTTGCTCGTGGTCTTCATACCGGTTCTCACGACTCCACGGATTGACAAGTAAAGGAGGTGGTGCTTACGCTTGAGCTACACCAAATTTTGGCGCCGTTGTCGCGGAGAGAGCTTCGAGGACGAGCGTTGTGATGGTAAGATCGTAGATTTGCGACGTTGGAAGGTAAAAAAACTGTCATTTCAGTTCATTTTCTGTTTTTTTCTCTTCATCTTCATCATCATCATCATCTCCACCCTCTTCCATCTTCTTCTTCATAGAAAATTCTTGTTTTTTAGTGCATTTTCACCATCTTCATACCATTTTTCATGCATTATTGTGTGGGAAGGAGTTAGGAGAAGCAAGGGAGAGCAAGCGCTGTGTTTTTTTCATGATTTTCTGCTCATACGGAGCTCGCCATAGCCGGCGCTCAGAAATTTGAATTTCCCGCCAAAAAACACGACTCTGTGATGAAAATCGCGATTCTGTGAAAATTCAAAATTTTTTGAAAAATCACGATTTTCTGTTTTCCCGCCTAAAAGTTGGCTGAAAAAATCACGATTCTGTGGTCATTCTCAGAATCATGATTCTGTGGTCATTCTCAGAATCACGATTCTGTGTTTGTGCTCAAAATCGCGATTCTCACAAATCACGATTTTCAGTCAAAAAACACGATTTTGAGAAAACACGATTCCCTACTCAAAATCGCGATTCTTACAAATCACGATTTTCAATCAAAAAACACGATTTTGAGAAAACACGATTCCCTACTCAAAATCACGATTTTCAGTAAAAAACACGATTTTGTGAAAAAAAGGCGATTCTGTGTAATCACGATTTTTTGCTCAAAATCGCGATTTTCATAAACACGATTTTGTGCTCAACATCGCGATTTTCATGCCAAAAACACGATTCTGAGAAAATACGATTTTCAGCGGGTTCAAAATCACGATTCTCACAAATCACGATTTTCAGCAAAAAAATACGATTTTGTAAATCACGATTCTCTAAGTCAAAATCGCGATTTTCAAAAACACGATTTTTTGCTCAACATCGCGATTTTCAGAAACACGATTTTGTGCTCAACATCGCGATTTTCATGTCAAAAAAACACGATTCTGTGCTCAAAATCGCGATTTTCATATCAAAAGAAACACGATTTTCTAAAAACACGATTTTCAACGGGCTCAAAATCGCGATTCTCACAAATCACGATTTTCAGCCAAAAACACGATTTTGTGCTCAACATCGCGATTTTCAGAAACACGATTTTGTGCTCAACATCGCGATTTTCAGAAACACGATTTTGTGCTCAACATCGCGATTTTCATGTCAAAAAAACACGATTCTCTAAAAATTGATTCTGTGCTCAAAATCGCGATTTTCATATCAAAAGAAACACGATTTTCTAAAAACACGATTTTCAGTGGGCTCAAAATCGCGATTCTCACAAATCACGATTTTGTGCTCAACATCGCGACTTTCAGAAACACGATTTTGTGCTCAACATCGCGATTTTCAGAAACACGATTTTGTGCTCAACATCGCGATTTTATGAGTTCACAAAATCGTGATTCTCTGAAAGTTCACAAAATCGCGATTTTCTCCAAAGGTCCTGTTTGCCTGTTTTGATCCCCAGGAGCCTGAATTGGCATAACGTTTTCATCCAAAGTCCATTTTTTGAGCTCTATAGCTCGTTGGAAAGCTCGTTTCAAATCCTATATGGCCTCAATTGTTTTTTTATAAGAATAATGCGTTGATTTTCAGATAGACTAATTTGAAGTTGGGCCTCAAGTGGGACTAGGAAACCAAGGGGGCTCCCAAGGATTTTTGAGCAATACCAAGGGGGAGAAAAATTGTGTCATGGGAAAGAAAAAAGCAAAAGATAGAAGAAAAGGGGCTAAGGTGGGAAAAGAGAAGGGAGATAAACATGAAGTGCATGAAATAATTTCACATGAGGGTGAAACATCTAGAGAAAAATTGCAAGGAGTCAAGGAAACGGAGGAAATGTCTAGGGGGGTGGGATCCATATTTGCAACAAGAGAATATCACAATACTTTTGTGCATATAAGAATAGGATATGACCATAGAAGGTTGGGTGTTTATATCAATCCTAATTGTGAGTGGAATTTAATTCATATTGACCTAGTGACCATTATCTTTGAGAACATTCAACCAACAACTCATCCTTCTATCCTCATGGATGGGGAACATTATGAATGCATGGGTAAAGTTGTGTTGCGTGTTATGGTGGATGATCTGCAATTTTTGGAAACATTCTTTGTCATGGATTGTATAGATGAAGACTTGATCATTGGCACCCAAAGGTTCATTACACAAAATCATCAAGAATTTGAGGTGCCTTCTCCACCTATTATTCGTGCTTCTACATATATGTCTATGGAAAATCCTAATGATTATCCACCTTATGATAATTGGGGGCAAAATCATCTTTTCAAAGAGTGTAATTTTCATGAAAAGATTTTTCTTTCTACTCATGTTTTTGAATCTAATCCTTCTTTGAGTAAATCACAGGAAACCTTAGAGAATGGAGAAATGGAGGACTCCAAGTGTTTGGGGGATGTGAAAGGACCCTCTCTTCCTGTAAATTTGGATTCCCCTCATGAAACCATAAGCAGGGATGATCTACACTCATATGATCAAGAAGGAGATGATCAACCAATGCTTTGTATCACTGATCTGGAAAATGATGTCGACTCTAGGGTGAATCATGACAATCCATCACCCATTTGTACACCTAGGGATTCTATGTGTAATAAGGATAAATGTCTCGATGAATCTCTAGATCAATCTCAAACCACACAACCCATTGATCCCGTGCATAAGCTTGATGTATGTATAGAAGATCAACCCTTGTTGCATTTACCATGTAAAGATGGGTTTTCTCAAAAAACTCACATTGGAAGCCCAAAAGACCCTTACATCAAGAAACACAAATCACATTTTCTTGGTAATGTCAAGCAAATTTGGGTGGCCAAGAAATTACTTAGAGCTCAACCGAATCGCACTATGATATGGGTACCAAAGAAAGCCCTTGCACAAAATCAGCCCCCTCACACTAGACTTCAAAATCTATGGTCTAGGCCTACTATGACTTATCCTCAAGAAAGACCACTTCCAATCCAAGGATCCCAAGCAATCAAGTCTAACCTCAGAAAAAATCCACGGGGGGACTTCAAGGCAACAACCTGCACACCAAAGATACCAAGGCGAGGTAAAGGAATGAATCAAGCACAGAGCTCCAACAAAGATCAAAGAACCTCTTCTGCAAGGATATGGGTTTGGAAGACGAAAGTACTGGTAGCACCCACCAAAGTAAAGATCCAACCACGATGGATCAAACCCTCACGAAATCATTCAAACATGAAGCGGCCAAAGGTGATCACTACCCAGTCACAGACCGTTCTCAAATGGATCCCTATAAGGAGGAATGATCAGTTGTCGTATCGACATGCAATGGATACCTCCAACCAAGATGGCATAAACATCTGCAAGTGACATCAAGCCTCGACGAGCGACAACCATGTGCTCCTTGCACAACCCTGTCTTATGCACCATTCAGGTCATGCATTTCCAAAGTATGCATTAATATAGGGCCACATTACACGGCCGTGCATAGACACACTTGAGAATCCCAAGCACAAGAGCACATTGACATATGTCAAATATTTCTATTGATACTAACTTTTGTGTTCTTGTTTTGTGCTATTTTTTCCAAAAAAAAAAAAAGAGAGAGAGAGAGAGAGAGAGAGCTTGTTCCTAGATTTGGCTTATGGAACATGAATGAGTCATGCTTGGGTGGACCATCAACTAGGGCATTCATCGACAATGATAAACCAACCAATGGTCCATCATGATGAAAGGTGTACAACACGAAGAGATCCGCATCGACTGACCTTTCCTTATGGTAAGAATCTTCTACTTGGGCCACATTATAACCAGGATAGAGTAGGAAACCTCTTCATCAGCATACCCTTGAGCACTTAGCTCAAGACCCCAAATTTTTGCACCATACTTCTTCCAATGCATTTTCCAAGTAAGCATGCATAGGGCTACATTACAAGGCCATGCACAAGGCACATACTTTTTTCAGCCCATGCACTAACACACTTACCCATCATTCACTATGGGTTATGAGTACTTGGCATGACTACTCTGAACATCATCTTTAGAAGAGCTAGAGGACATCCTGGGGGCAACATCAATACCTAGGAAGCAATTCGAAGCTAGCAGTTGCTCCAACTCAATCTTGATAACCTCTTTTGAGCAACTCATAATCTTTGAAAGCTCACAACGACGCATTCATGCGGAATCCACGAAAGAAGCACATACCAAGGGACTATGACTTGCAAAGGCTTGCAGTGACAAATGAAGAACCGGACAACCAACGCTGCCAAATTTGGAAGTTAGACGGCTCTTGTTCATACAGAATGGATACTACCTCTCAAAGCACTACATGGAACAACCACTACCACAAGGGTCTGTCAAGGACGACAGACTCGAGAGGGGGGGGAGTGTTGGAACTCAAGGTCAAGCACAAGCATGGAAGCACATCAGAAAGGTGGAAACATACAAGAAGAAGGAGCAAGTAGGGAGCTCCATGAAGTACATGTCAACTTTTCAGAAGAATCCCCTACAAAAATAGTGATTTCCATCACTAAAATCATTGTAAATACCATTTTCTATTTTTGTAGCTCCATTTTGTGCAAGTCGAGGAGTCCTCGAGCTTGAGGAGCATTAGAAGTACCATCATACCAATTTTCATAATTTTTAGACTTCGTTTGAGCCCTCAAATAAGCCCTGGAACCTAATTTTTAACTAGGCCGAACACTAGGTCTGGACAGGGCCAAAACTAGTATGAAAACTATAAAAAGAGCTAGAGAGCTCATTTTTGGGGTTAGCTTCTTGTAGATTTCAGTTTTGTAATAGATTTCTTTGGTAATCAAAGCCCTTCCATTGTTCCTCTCTTTGATCTTACCTTGTGCGCGTGTGTGTGTATGTGTGTGCATGTTTGTGTGCTTTCACTCATGCACTTGTGCCTTCACTTGCTCGTGGTCTTCATACCGGTCCTCACGTCTCCACGGATTGACAAGTAAAGGAGGTGGTGCTTACGCTTGAGCTACACCAAATTTTGGCGCCGTTGTCGGGGAGAGAGCTTCGAGGACGAGCGTTGTGATGGTAAGATCGTAGATTTGCGACGTTGGAAGGTAAAAAAACTGTCATTTCAGTTCATTTTCTGTTTTTTTCTCTTCATCTTCATCATCATCATCATCTCCACCCTCTTCCATCTTCTTCTTCATAGAAAATTCTTGTTTTTTAGTGCATTTTCACCATCTTCATACCATTTTTCATGCATTATTGTGTGGGAAGGAGTTAGGAGAAGCAAGGGAGAGCAAGCACTGTGTTTTTTTCATGATTTTCTGCTCATACGGAGCTCGCCATAGCCGGCGCTCAGAAATTTGAATTTCCCGCCAAAAAACACGACTCTGTGATGAAAATCGCGATTCTGTGAAAATTCAAAATTTTTTGAAAAATCATGATTTTCTGTTTTCCCGCCTAAAAGTTGGCTGAAAAAATCACGATTCTGTGGTCATTCTCAGAATCATGATTCTGTGGTCATTCTCAGAATCATGATTCTGTGTTTGTGCTCAAAATCGCGATTCTCACAAATCACGATTTTCAGTCAAAAAACACGATTTTGAGAAAACACGATTCCCTACTCAAAATCGCGATTCTTACAAATCACGATTTTCAATCAAAAAACACGATTTTGAGAAAACACGATTCCCTACTCAAAATCGCGATTCTCAAAAAATCACGATTTTCAGTAAAAAACACGATTTTGTGAAAAAAAGGCGATTCTGTGTAATCACGATTTTTTGCTCAAAATCGCGATTTTCATAAACACGATTTTGTGCTCAACATCGCGATTTTCATGCCAAAAACACGATTCTGAGAAAATACGATTTTCAGCGGGCTCAAAATCACGATTCTCACAAATCACGATTTTCAGCAAAAAAACACGATTTTGTAAATCACGATTCTCTAAGTCAAAATCGCGATTTTCAAAAACACGATTTTGTGCTCAACATCGCGATTTTCAGAAACACGATTTTGTGCTCAACATCGCGATTTTCATGTCAAAAAAACACGATTCTGTGCTCAAAATCGCGATTTTCATATCAAAAGAAACACGATTTTCTAAAAACACGATTTTCAACGGGCTCAAAATCGCGATTCTCACAAATCACGATTTTCAGCCAAAAACACGATTTTGTGCTCAACATCGCGATTTTCAGAAACACGATTTTGTGCTCAACATCGCGATTTTCAGAAACACGATTTTGTGCTCAACATCGCGATTTTCATGTCAAAAAAACACGATTCTCTAAAAAATGATTCTGTGCTCAAAATCGCGATTTTCATATCAAAAGAAACACGATTTTCTAAAAACACGATTTTCAGTGGGCTCAAAATCGCGATTCTCACAAATCACGATTTTGTGCTCAACATCGCGATTTTCAGAAACACGATTTTGTGCTCAACATCGCGATTTTTAGAAACACGATTTTGTGCTCAACATCGCGATTTTATGAGTTCACAAAATCGCGATTTTCTCCAAAGGTCCTGTTTACCTGTTTTGATCCCCAGGAGCCTGAATTGGCATAACTTTTTCATCCAAAGTCCATTTTTTGAGCTCTATAGCTCGTTGGAAAGCTCGTTTCAAATCCTATATGGCCTCAATTGTTTTTTTATAAGAATAATGCGTTGATTTTCAGATAGACTAATTTGAAGTTGGGCCTCAAGTGGGACTAGGAAACCAAGGGGGCTCCCAAGGATTTTTGAGCAATACCAAGGGGGAGAAAAATTGTGTCATGGGAAAGAAAAAAGCAAAAGATAGAAGAAAAGGGGCTAAGGTGGGAAAAGAGAAGGGAGATAAACATGAAGTGCATGAAATAATTTCACATGAGGGTGAAACATCTAGAGAAAAATTGCAAGGAGTCAAGGAAACGGAGGAAATGTCTAGGGGGGTGGGATCCATATTTGCAACAAGAGAATATCACAATACTTTTGTGCATATAAGAATAGGATATGACCATAGAAGGTTGGGTGTTTATATCAATCCTAATTGTGAGTGGAATTTAATTCATATTGACCTAGTGACCATTATCTTTGAGAACATTCAACCAACAACTCATCCTTCTATCCTCATGGATGGGGAACATTATGAATGCATGGGTAAAGTTGTGTTGCGTGTTATGGTGGATGATCTGCAATTTTTGGAAACATTCTTTGTCATGGATTGTATAGATGAAGACTTGATCATTGGCACCCAAAGGTTCATTACACAAAATCATCAAGAATTTGAGGTGCCTTCTCCACCTATTATTCGTGCTTCTACATATATGTCTATGGAAAATCCTAATGATTATCCACCTTATGATAATTGGGGGCAAAATCATCTTTTCAAAGAGTGTAATTTTCATGAAAAATTTTTCTTTCTACTCATGTTTTTGAATCTAATCCTTCTTTGAGTAAATCACAGGAAACCTTAGAGAATGGAGAAATGGAGGACTCCAAGTGTTTGGGGGATGTGAAAGGACCCTCTCTTCCTGTAAATTTGGATTCCCCTCATGAAACCATAAGCAGGGATGATCTACACTCATATGATCAAGAAGGAGATGATCAACCAATGCTTTGTATCACTGATCTGGAAAATGATGTCGACTCTAGGGTGAATCATGACAATCCATCACCCATTTGTACACCTAGGGATTCTATGTGTAATAAGGATAAATGTCTCGATGAATCTCTAGATCAATCTCAAACCACACAACCCATTGATCCCGTGCATAAGCTTGATGTATGTATAGAAGATCAACCCTTGTTGCATTTACCATGTAAAGATGGGTTTTCTCAAAAAACTCACATTGGAAGCCCAAAAGACCCTTACATCAAGAAACACAAATCACATTTTCTTGGTAATGTCAAGCAAATTTGGGTGGCCAAGAAATTACTTAGAGCTCAACCGAATCGCACTATGATATGGGTACCAAAGAAAGCCCTTGCACAAAATCAGCCCCCTCACACTAGACTTCAAAATCTATGGTCTAGGCCTACTATGACTTATCCTCAAGAAAGACCACTTCCAATCCAAGGATCCCAAGCAATCAAGTCTAACCTCAGAAAAAATCCACGGGGGGACTTCAAGGCAACAACCTGCACACCAAAGATACCAAGGCGAGGTAAAGGAATGAATCAAGCACAGAGCTCCAACAAAGATCAAAGAACCTCTTCTGCAAGGATATGGGTTTGGAAGACGAAAGTACTGGTAGCACCCACCAAAGTAAAGATCCAACCACGATGGATCAAACCCTCACGAAATCATTCAAACATGAAGCGGCCAAAGGTGATCACTACCCAGTCACAGACCGTTCTCAAATGGATCCCTATAAGGAGGAATGATCAGTTGTCATATCGACATGCAATGGATACCTCCAACCAAGATGGCATAAACATCTGCAAGTGACATCAAGCCTCGACGAGCGACAACCATGTGCTCCTTGCACAACCCTGTCTTATGCACCATTCAGGTCATGCATTTCCAAAGTATGCATTAATATAGGGCCACATTACATGGCCGTGCATAGACACACTTGAGAATCCCAAGCACAAGAGCACATTGACATATGTCAAATATTTCTATTGATACTAACTTTTGTGTTCTTGTTTTGTGCTATTTTTTCCAAAAAAAAAAAGAGAGAGAGAGAGAGAGAGAGAGAGCTTGTTCCTAGATTTGGCTTATGGAACATGAATGAGTCATGCTTGGGTGGACCATCAACTAGGGCATTCATCGACAATGATAAACCAACCAATGGTCCATCATGATGAAAGGTGTACAACACGAAGAGATCCGCATCGACTGACCTTTCCTTATGGTAAGAATCTTCTACTTGGGCCACATTATAACCAGGATAGAGTAGGAAACCTCTTCATCAGCATACCCTTGAGCACTTAGCTCAAGACCCCAAATTTTTGCACCATACTTCTTCCAATGCATTTTCCAAGTAAGCATGCATAGGGCTACATTACAAGGCCATGCACAAGGCACATACTTTTTTCAGCCCATGCACTAACACACTTACCCATCATTCACTATGGGTTATGAGTACTTGGCATGACTACTCTGAACATCATCTTTAGAAGAGCTAGAGGACATCCTGGGGGCAACATCAATACCTAGGAAGCAATTCGAAGCTAGCAGTTGCTCCAACTCAATCTTGATAACCTCTTTTGAGCAACTCATAATCTTTGAAAGCTCACAACGACGCATTCATGCGGAATCCACGAAAGAAGCACATACCAAGGGACTATGACTTGCAAAGGCTTGCAGTGACAAATGAAGAACCGGACAACCAACGCTGCCAAATTTGGAAGTTAGACGGCTCTTGTTCATACAGAATGGATACTACCTCTCAAAGCACTACATGGAACAACCACTACCACAAGGGTCTGTCAAGGACGACAGACTCGAGAGGGGGGGGAGTGTTGGAACTCAAGGTCAAGCACAAGCATGGAAGCACATCAGAAAGGTGGAAACATACAAGAAGAAGGAGCAAGTAGGGAGCTCCATGAAGTACATGTCAACTTTTCAGAAGAATCCCCTACAAAAATAGTGATTTCCATCACTAAAATCATTGTAAATACCATTTTCTATTTTTGTAGCTCCATTTTGTGCAAGTCGAGGAGTCCTCGAGCTTGAGGAGCATTAGAAGTACCATCATACCAATTTTCATAATTTTTAGACTTCGTTTGAGCCCTCAAATAAGCCCTGGAACCTAATTTTTAACTAGGCCGAACACTAGGTCTGGACAGGGCCAAAACTAGTATGAAAACTATAAAAAGAGCTAGAGAGCTCATTTTTGGGGTTAGCTTCTTGTAGATTTCAGTTTTGTAATAGATTTCTTTGGTAATCAAAGCCCTTCCATTGTTCCTCTCTTTGATCTTACCTTGTGCGCGTGTGTGTGTATGTGTGTGCATGTTTGTGTGCTTTCACTCATGCACTTGTGCCTTCACTTGCTCGTGGTCTTCATACCGGTCCTCACGTCTCCACGGATTGACAAGTAAAGGAGGTGGTGCTTACGCTTGAGCTACAATGAGGAAGTCTTGACAATGAACGGATGCATAGACGAGGAAGGCTATGATGTAAATCTCAAGAAGTAGAAGAAAGGGAAATCTTGGAAAAAGAGTGGAAAGAGGAATATGAGAGTATAGAAATGGAACCAGAGTTCGATTCCGAAGAGAGCTATCTAGACACCATTCGAACCAAAGAGAGACAGGAACGAGCAAAGATCTTGGCAATAGAAGCCGCTCCCAACGTACAAGAACAAGAGGCGGGAATGAGTAAAATCAGACCAGATCCAGATCTGTTTGAAGTTCCTAAACATTTTAAAAGATATGAAGTAGAAGAGAGAAAGGTAGCCACTCAAATGCCTAAAAGAGAGGCTCGAGACGGAGAAGCGTACGACAAACAAAGAACAAACAAAAAAAATCATAGTGACAATGGAAGATGGAGAAGAAGGATGCACATACATAGGCAAAGATGTATTAGTTGAAGAGGAAGAAAAACTCATACAAGTGATTCGAGAATATCGAGACGTATTTGCATGGACATACAAGGACCTCAAGGGTGTGGAACCCTCGATTTGTTCTCATGGGATACCAATGACGGTAGATGCAAGACCATCGAAACAACGCCCTTACACATACAACAAAGTCTATGCTGCTAAAATTGTTGGAGGATAAACACTCCTATGTGCACAACAAAAGCAAATGAACCCTCCTAGGATCCTGAAATTTTTCAGACATAGGCTCTGTATTTTCTGCGTTTCTCTGAGTATATGTAGAGATTGAAAATGACATTTTTCAAGCATAAACTAGACCTTAAGAGCTTTCAAATGAGAGTAAAATCACTCCATTTGGATACTGGATGATGCCTCAACCAGTTGCAACAAAACAGATAACTTGATATCTTCACAGAGTATGAGCTAACTAGACAGACACTATTCTGGACATTTCTCTGCACATGTGCAGGCACTGAACCTGAGACTTATATGAGACAAAGTAGAACTTATAAGCTTTCCAACAAGACAAAAATCATTGCAAATGGATTTCGGATGAAGGAGAAACAACAATTACAAAACCGGGGGTTTTGCTAAAAACATCTAGATAGATAGAGTGTGTAAAAGTGAAATTTCTGCAAAATATGCAGAGAATAGCTAGTAGGGGGTGTGCTTAAGCAAGGGGCAGCTTGGGCACGTATTTCCATGACTCTAAGTCATAATACAACTCATTAGAGGTTTTAAAGACCACCTACTAACCTCTTTAACCAATCAAAAACATATACATGTCAAAAGTGAGGTCCAATCACATCAAGAGGTGAGCTAAATCTTCTCTAATCAAATTTTTTCATTATGGGCATAATTGGATGCCTCCAACTCGTGGAAATCAGCCTCCTTTGATTGTGGATGATGTGGAAGGTTCAATTTGGGGCATGTTCCCACACTAGCTTGAAAAACTTCCAACACTCCCCCTCAAGCTCAAGTCTTTTCCTTTCATTGCTTCAGCCTATGTCTCTTATGTTGATAGCTTCGTTGAATCCTCCAAGCTTTGTACCTTCAAGAAACTTTGTCATCATGTCTGCAACCTGCATTTTAGTGTTCACATACCTTATATCTAGCTCTTTTGCCATCACCTTTTCTCTAACGAAGTGGTAATGAACCTCTATGTGCTTGCTCCTTGCATGAAACATGGGATTGTTAGCTAGATAGATGCTTGAAATGTTGTCTCCATAAAGAGGAAACTCCTCCACTTCTACTTCCAAGTCCTTAAGTAGCTTCTTAAGCCATAATAGCTCACATGTAGCCAATGCTAAACCTCTGTACTCAGCCTCTATGGATGAAAGAGCAACAGTGGGTTGCTTCTTAGAGCTCCAAGAGATCACTTTTGTACCTATCATGAAAACATAACCTGATGTACTCCTTCGATCATCCTTGCTACCTGCCCAATCAGCATCACTATATCCTTTGACACTTAGATCAGCGTCATATGAGTAAAATAGACCTTGGTTGATGGTGTGCTTGATGTAACGAAGCACCTTTCTTGCTGCCATAAGATGATCATGAGTAGGTGCATGCAAAAATTGAGAGAGAACACCTACTACATATGCAAGATCAGGTCTAGTGAATGTAGCATAAATTCATGAACCAATTATGCTTCTATATAGTGTAATATCTTGTATAGCCTCTCCTTGACCTGCAACCAACTTTGTATTGGGCTCCATGGGCTGAGAAAGTGGCTTACAACCACTCATACCAAACCTGTATAGCACATCCAACAAGTATTTTCTTTGAATCAACAAGATGCCATTGTGTGCATAGATTACCTCTATTCCCAAGAAGTACTTTAGTGTTCCAAGATCAGATATCTTGAACTCCTTTCCTAGCTTTGATTTGATATCTTTAATACCTGCAATATCACTTCCTGTGATGATCAAATCGTCCACATAGATGCATATGTATACCGTCTTGTCTCCTTGCTTCTTCATGTAAAGTGATGGATCTGCAACACTTTCTTTGTATCCACAACTTGATAAATAATCCACTAACCTCTGATTCTAGGCCCTTGGGGCTTGCTTTAGTCCATATAGTGCTTTCCTTAGCTTGCAAACATGATTTGGGTACCTCATACTAGCAAATCCTTGAGGTTGGCTCATGTAGACTACTTCTTCAAGCTCTGCACTAAGGAAGGCATTCTTCACATCCAACACATCTGATTTGTTTCTAATGCAATACAACCACACTTTCCTTGAAAAGTCATCAATGAAGGTTACAAAATACCTATTTCCAGCAAGGGATGCTTCTCTTGTTGGACCCCAAACATCCGTGTGAATGAGGTCTAAAACATTTGCACTTACATAGGTACTCTTGTTGAAGGGCAGCCTTGATTGTTTTCCTTGTTGGCAAGCTACACAAATTTCATGCAGCATTTTAGATGTAAAATTTGGTAGGCCTCTTACCAAGCTCCTCCTTTGCATGTCCTTGAGCTTTTGTAGGTTGTTGTGATCTATTCGTTTATGCCATAGATCCAAATCTGCTATCCTCTTGTCTCCATATGTGACATACATTGAATGGTGTGGCTGATTTATGTCCATTTTGAACATTCTCCCTTGCTTTTTTCCTTTTGCTATGAGCTTGAAACCTGCCCTTGGATCCTCGACAAAACATCCTCTTTCATTGAACCTAACTTGATAGCCTTTTTCTACCATTTGGCCTATCGAAATCAAGTTGTTGGTAATAGTAGGGACATGTAATACCTCTGATAAGCACTTTGCTCTTTGACTTCCTTCCAAACTAATATCTCCCACATGTTGTATGTATGCTCTGAGTTATCACCTGTTCCACATGCCCATGATGCTTTGGGTCCTGCAAATTACTAAAGAGATCCTTTCGACATGACATATGATTGCTACATCCACTTTCTACATACCATGCATCTTCACTAGCTTGAGTTGTATCTTCACCATACCTCATGGCAAGTAAATAATCATTCCCTTGGTTGGATGATGTGTTTGCATAATTACCTTCCCCTCTATAATTGTTGTTGTTGCTTTGATTCCCTTGTCTTTGGGATCTATGATAGCATTCATTTGCAAAATGATCGGGCTTACCGCATACAAAGCATCCATTTGAAGTGGCTTGTCCTCTTCCACCAAATCTTGCACCTCTTCCTCTATTTGTGGCACTTCCACCTCTTTGACCTGCATTTTCTTGTTGTCCTTGACCTCCTTGGTTGCTTTGATATCTTCCTCTTCCTCTTGAAGCACCTCGGTTGTGTCTTCCTCTTCCTCTACCTGCATACAACAATTTCCCTTGGCTATCCTTGGCATTATGACCACCAAGGTTCATCTCCTCTGTCACCATGAGAGTGATTAGTTGATCAAAATCAAGAAGAGAGTCCCTTACATACACTGAAGTTGTGAAAGCCCTCCATTTTTCATCATCCCTAAGTCCATTTAGGGTGTGGGCGACAAGATCGTCACCATCTAGGGCACAACCGATTGACCCTAGTGCATCTGCAAGCTCTTTAACCTTTAATATGTAATCATTAGCACCTTGAGAGGGGCTTTTCCTAAGATTATTTAGCTCATTCTTGAGCTGAATTTTTCTAGCTTTTGTGGAGGTTGAGTACAATCTCTCCAAGCACTCCCACACCTTCTTCGATGTATCCAAATCTTGAATATGCCCTACCATAGAGTTGCTAATATGCTGAGATAAAATGAAAATGACCCTTTTGTCCCTTTCATCCCACTCTCTTACTGCTCTTCTCTGGTCATTGGTTGGATTTACCTCATCTATGTAGGGTTTTGGCTCTCCACCACTCACAAGTCCCCACAAACATTTCCCCATCAAAAAATTGCTTATTCTAAATCGCCATGGTTGGTAGTTTCCTTTCTCGAGCTTCTCAATCTGAGCATTGAGATCATCCATGGTGCCTCCTAACTCTTTTGAACCTCCCCCTTGATGCAATGAAGTTGAAAAGGATGGCTTTTACCTCAAAAAATAGAGCTACTCCTCTTGATGAAGCTTCGTCTTTGATTTGATGATGTATTTGCTTCCCCTTGTTGTTGACGTGCCCGTTCTTTGCTTCCTTCCTTCAAACTTTGATGAAGTCTTCACTTCACTTCAATAGCTCCTTCTTCTCTCTTTGATACTCCACTTATAGCTCTGATACCACTGTTGGAGGATAAACACTCCTATGTGCACAACAAAAGCAAATGAACCCTCCTAGGATCCTGAAATTTTTTCAGACATAGGCTCTGTATTTTCTGAGTTTCTCTGATTATATGCAGAGATTGAAAATGAAATTTTGCAAGCATAAACTAGACGTTAAGAGCTTTCAAATGAGAGTACAATCACTCCATTTGGATACTAGATGATGCCTCAACCAGTTGCAACAAAACAGATAACTTAATATCTTCACAAAGTATGAGCTAACTAGACAAACACTGTTCTGAACATTTCTCTGCACATGTGCAGGCACTGAACCTGAGACTTATACCAGACAAAGTAGAACTTATAAGCTTTCCAACAAGACAAAAATCATTGCAAATGGATTCCAGATGAAGGAGAAACAACAATTATAAAACCGGGGGTTTTGCCAAAAACATCTAGATAGATAGAGTGTGTAAAAGTGAAATTTCTACAAAATATGCAGAGAATAGCTAGTAGGGGGTGTGCTTAAGCAAGGGGGCATCTTGGGCACGTATTTCCACGACTCTAAGTCATAATACAACTCATTAGAGGTTTTAAAGACCACCTACTAACCTCTTTAACCAATCAAAAACATATACATGTCAAAAGTGAGGTCCAATCACATCAAGAGGTGAGCTAAATCTTCTCTAATCAATTTTTTTCATTATGGGCATAATTGGATGCCTCCAACTCGTGGAAATCAGCCTCCTTTGATTTTGGATGATGTGGAAGGTTCAATTTGGGGCATGTTCCCACACTCTTGAGCTTGAAAAACTTCCAACAAAAATTAAGGAAGAAATAGACAAACTATTAATGGCAGGATTCATATATGAAATAGAACACACCGAGTGGGTGTCACCTTTAGTAGTTGTGCCTAAGAAGAACGGAAAACTAAGGGTGTGCATTAACTTGAAAAAAGTAAATTCAGCCACCATACGTGACAGCTACCCATTGCCCATTACGGACCATCTTTTGGAAAGAGTAGCAGGAAAAGAAGTATATAGCTTCTTACATGGATTCTCCGGATACAATCAAGTAGCTATTGCTACTAAGGATCAACATAAGACGGCATTCGCGACCAAATGGGGAGTCTATGCTTTCGGAGTGATGCCTTTTGGACTTACAAATGTGCCGGCTACATTCCAACGGCTGATGTGTCATGTTTTCAAGGAATTCCTGAAGAAAAGCATGGAAGTGTATGTAGACGACCTATGTACATATTCAAATCAAAGAAGAGACCACATTCCTGAATTGAGGAAGATATTTAATAAATGCCGAGAATATAGAGTTTTCCTGAACCCGGAGGAGTGTGTCTTCATGGTAAGACAAGGAAAGATCTTGGGACACATAGTCTCTAGAAATGGAATATCCACGGATGAGGACAAGATTAAGGTCATCTTAGAGCTTCCTAGACCTAAGAATGCGAAAGAGGTGCAAGCATTTATGGGGCATTGTGGATATTATCGTCGATTTATCCACATGTATGCCATCATTGCCAAACCATTGTATGGGCTCTTAACTCAATTCACTTGGACAGAGGAATGTGAGAGGGCATTCAATGAGTTAAAGAAGCGGCTTAGCACCGCTCCAATTCTGAAATCGCCAAATTGGAACAAGCCTTTTCATATTCATGTTGATGTGTCTAATCACGCAATAGGATGTATATTAGCCCAACCAACCGATGAAGGAAAAATAGATCATCCAATTGCCTATGTGAGCAGACAACTGAATCAAGTTGAAAGGAATTATACCACTACCGAGCGAGAAGGATTAGGAATGGTCTATGCAGTAAAGAACTTTAGACACTATCTCTTAACCAACAAATTCAAGTTCTTCATAGACCATCATGCTTTATTGTACCTAGTCAATAAGCCCTGTAACACGGGAAGATTGGTCAGATGGTTCCTATTACTGATGGAGTTCGACTTTGAAGTAATAGTGAAAAAGGGAAACATGCATGTAAGAGCAGATCACCTTTCTAGGTTAACACACGGAGAACCACCAAGTGGAGTACCCGATGATCTGCCAGACACTTATTTGTTTAATTTGGAAGTTTGTCCAAAGTGGGTAGAGTAACTAATTCCTATACTTACTCATGGTCCACAACACTCAATTAATAAGGAGAGTAAAAAGGAAATCTTACAATCAAGGAACTTGCATATTATTATGGGAAGTGTGTACTATAAGGAACCCAATGGAGTATTGCTAAGATGTGTGGAGGAGGATGAACAATTGAAGTTGGTTGAACAAGCACATGTGAATAAATGGAGAACACACCAAGGGACTCATGGAACTATTAGGGAATTAAAACGATTAGGAGTATACTGGCCCGACATGCCTAAGGATGTCCATGACTATGTAAATAACCGTGCAGAATGCCAGGAGACAATCCCCGAGGATCATACGTCCATACCTTTCTCAACGATAGCACCCAATTGGAGCAAAACATTGGTAAAATTCCTAAGGACAAGAGAACATGAGGAAGAAGTTAGCTTGGCAAGAAAATGATCCATAGAGGAGATGAGCAAGGATTATGTACTCATTGGAAGAAACTTGTTTAGAAGAGGAAAATGCAACCAATTACGATTATGTGTGCACGAAGGAGAATATTTGCCCATATTAGAGATGGCACACGCAGGTGCGGCAGGAGGTCATTTTTCAGCTGAGAGAATTGTAAAAATGATCCTCTTCACGGGCTTGTGGTGGCCAACTTTACATATGGATGTTGAAACATATGTACGAAGCTGCGAGACTTGCCAAAGGGATAAATACGCAATTCGGAGAGATGACATGCCATTGAGACCTATGGTTTGTGCGAGAGCATTCTCTAAATGGGGTATTGACTTCATAGGACCCATTAACCCACCAGCCAAAGGATCACATGCTGAATACATCATAGTAGCCACTGATTACTTGACAAAATGGGTAGAGGCAAAGGCTACGAGAAAGAATGATGCTCAAACCACGGATAAGTTTCTTTTTGAGCATATCTTCACTCGTTTCGAGTTACCAATTGAGATTGTGAGTGACCGAGGAACGCACTTCATTAATGAAGTGATAGAATCTCTAATGAATGAGTTTTTAGTGATCCATAAAAAATCAGCCCCATACCATCCCCAAGCCAATGGTCAAGCAGAAAGTTCCAACAAGGTATTATGCACAGTATTGACAAAAATCGGCAATAATGGGAGGTCTGACTGGGACAAGCAATTGCATCATGCAATTTGGGCCTTCCGAGTCGCATACAAGACTGCCATTGGAACTACCCCATTCAATTTGGTGTACGAGCGGAATGCAATTTTGCCAATTCATTTTTTAATCCCCACTTTGAGAGTTGCACAGCAGTATAAATGGACCGGACATGAATTATCCCAACAATTAGACCAAATAGAGAAGCTGCATGAAACTAGGTTACAAGCAGTAGCAAGAATATATGCAGCCAAGCAAAGATAAAAGGCATATTATGATGCACATATAAAAGACAAAGGACTTAAAGAAGGAGACCTAGTGCTGGTTTACACCTTAAAGAAACATGCCAAGAAGTTAAAAAAACGTGGATATGGACCTCTGATCACAAATAGGATCTCTACTAGTGGAGCAGTTAATCTAGCCACTTTAGATGGAGACATCCTTCCTAACTACATAAGCGGATGTAGAGTGAAACGATTCATGGAGCCATTGACGGATCAAATGTTAGCACCTGTGGTCGGTGCTCAAAATAGGAAGAAAGAGGAAGAACGGATTAGAGAGGAGGCATGGCAAGAAGCCCTAGAATGCATCAAGAAACGAAAGGAATGGATTAGGCAAAGAGACAAACAGTATCTCCAAGGAGAAGAGCCTATCCCGATGGCTAACTACAAAGTCCATAAATTTGACACAACAAATGCTTACATGCCATAGCCTTACCTAAACCTAGGAATTGGCAAGACAGAGTACAAATTGATAGATGCCTTGCTAGACTCAGGTGCAGGACTTAGTTGCATACGTAATACGGTAATACAAGATCTTCAAACGATTATGACTCCCACGAAAGCCCAAATGATAGGAATTGGAGGTCAAATCATAGAATGCATGGGAGAAACTAACGTATCCCTCCACCTAGGAAATTATTCCATGGAACAACGAGCCTTAGTGTGCAGAAATGAAGATTTAATAGAAGATTTGATCCTAGGATAGGATTGGATCATTGAGAATGAAGTAAGCATCAACCTAGCTCATGGATATATTTCAGCCAAGATAGGGCACAAGGAAATTTTTAGTCCATTAGGGGAGAAGCCTCCACAACAACCAAAAGTCGTCAAGAGTGCGGGAGAACGCAAAAAAGAGCTAGTAGAATAGGAGTCCAGCCACAATACCTCAGTAACCAATCTAGAAGAAGTAGAAAGCTCAAACCCTAATGTGTCCAAGGATGATGTGAAATCATCCTTCTCGATTGATGAACGGACAGACACTAGGGGGACCTACTCTCATGGAGTTTTCCACACGATAGAAGGATCACCAATGTGGAGAACAACACTCAGGTACTCGCATCAAGGAATGGTCAAATTCAAATGGGTACGCAAGGATCAAGTTCAAAAATCAGAGACGTCAATATCAACTCATGAGGAGAAAAAGGAGAACAAGAAGTCAACATCATAGAAGTTTGAAACAAAAAGACTCTTGCAAGTATGGCTCCCTAAGCCTTTGATTGAAGCTCAAAAAGCACGACAGCAGATATGGATTCCCAAGAAGGTCAAACAAGCAGCCAAGCAAGAGATAAGCAATCAGGAGGATACATTACATCGAAACATTTGAACGACAAAGCAAAAACAGACTCGTCCTAGAAGCATGAAGAGCAAAACCTCTATCACTAGGACATTAGAGGAAACAAAGAGATCACATGAAGCTCAAGGAACCAAAGTGAGGAAACAACCTATCAAAGCAACCACAAAATGGATTTGGAAACCCAAGCAATTGCAAGGAGTGGACCATTGAAAAAATGAAGATTCCAATTGCACTCATGAAGTATCAAATGCACATAAAGTATGCAGGGCCACATTACAAGGCCAAGCATTCGGCACTTGATGTGCATTAAAAATTTAGTGGTGCACATTCTCCAATGGGGATTAGGTCATAGCTTCAACTCCCTTAGGAATGGACATACTATGTAAAATATAAATGCTTCGGCTATACTAATGCTTGTTTTCTTTTAGGAAAAGAAATAAAAAGATGTGGTAAGAGATCTCACTTATAGAACCAAGGGAAACGGAGTGATGGAACGACGACATATCACTACAAAGCACTACACAGTTGCTATGCTTTCCATTGAAGCTAATGAACTTTTCCTTACAAGTGCAGATGGCTTCTGAAGATTCGGAAGCAACGATTCAAGAGGAAGTATGTTGACATATTTAGGTAGTGATGTGTATGAATACACTAGGACCGTCGGGGCACTTTTTTCCCTCTACATTCTCTAGTAATACATTCAGTATTGTGTGTTGTGCTCCAAGCTTCTTCTTCTTCCTTGTGCTATTCGCGTGCTTCTCCAGACGTCTAACTCCATCAATTGGTATCAGAGCATGTTGTCGCTTCATCTAGGGTGCCGTCAACACTCCTCCGTTTGCAGTCTCAGAATCGCACGAATTGATCTGAGCTCGTTTCGGCTCCCAACGCACTATCGCAACGCTTGTGCAAGCTATTTCATCTTTTTGTGCCAAAGATATATACCAGTTTCTGTTCGTCAGTTTAAGCGTCTCAAATTTCGCTATAGGTCTAGCAGAACTCGTATGGGTAGTTCCATTCAACTTTTTGAGATATAGTCGATTTTCTGCATCAAGGTATTTTAGTCACCGGCCATGGCTGAAAGCAGTGATGTATTCTGTATGTTGGCTGTTGAGGATAAGTTGGATGGTACCAACTACCCATTATGGACTTAGATGATGCGACATGTATTGGTTGCAAAAGGACTGTGGAACATTGTGCACGGTGTTGAAAGACGTCTTGTTACACCTGTAACAACAGGTACTGCAAATACATGTGATGGAGCTGATGAAGATGGTGTCGAAGATGATATTCTGCAGATTCCTGTTCGTGCTGCTTTTTCTGTTGCACCTACTGCAGAGCAAATTTGTTGGGATGGTAGAGATGCTCAAGCACATGCATTGATAGTTTCGTCTATCAAACGTGCCATTATTCCTCACATTCGCTCTTGCAGAACAGCAAAGGATGCTTGGGATACGCTTACCACTTTGTACCAGGCTAGGAATGAGGCTCGTGTTGCTTACCTCCAAAAACAATTGGAGAGTGAGCACATGAATGAAGGTGATTCTATGGACAGTTTTCTCACAAAGATCAAAGACCTAAAGGAACAATTGATTTCTGTTGATGAGGTTATACCAGATAGCTCACTTGTGCAGACCGTTCTGAATGGTCTTCCTGATTCATATCAGAGTTTTGCCTCTACTCTTCGATTGATGATGAAAGGCAATCCAAATGCCTTGTCATTTGAGGAGTTAGTCTCTGTTCTATTGCAGGAAGATCAATCCAGGCAGAACTGGTCCATTATGCATGTTGCAGATCAAGCTTTCCTGGCTAGTCAAAAGGGCAAAGGAAAATGGAGCTCTTCTACTAGTAAGCAGAAATCTGCAAATGCTGCACAATCGAAGAACCAAGATAAAGATGAGAAGAAATCAGAAAAGCAGAAATTCTTTTGCAAGTACTGTAAAGGAAATGATCATATCATAAAGAACTGTCGAAAACTGGCTGCAAAAGAGGCAAAGAAGAAAGAGGCTGGAATGGTTGTTGCAGAGGCCTCTACACCCAAAACAGAGTCTGCAAATCTTGTGCAGGAAGAAGAATGGGCGTTTACTACTGTCTGCAGTTTTGACCCATCTTCTCATGATCAGTGCATGTCTGCAGTAGACTCAGATGTTTGGTACTTTGACAGTGGGGCGACCAAACATATTGCCTCGCAGCGCAGTTTCTTCTCTTCACTCGAGCCTGCCCCTACAGGGAATACTGTTACACGTGCCAACAACTCCTCTCCTGCTATGGGAGTTGGTAAGATCATTTTGACTACTGCTGATGGTAGTTCTTTCACTTTGTTAGATGCTTTATTTGTGCCAGGGATCAAGAACAATCTGTTATCAGTTTCTGCATTAGCCAAAATTGGCTTGGTTGTGAAATTTGTTGATGACAGTTGTAAAGTTCATGATCTATCAAATGGCGATGTTATTATTGCTTCTCGCATTTTATGTCGTAGGCTGTATAAGCTCATAGACTATGAAAGATCAGTGAACGATTCCGCATGTTGAGTTCATGATTCTCAGGCTATGTCAGATGCAAAGCTTTGGCATGCACGCTTTGGTCATCTGAATTTTGCTAGTTTGCTACGCCTACAGAAATCAGAAATGGTGTCCTCTTTGCCCAAACTTGATGCACCTGGAAAACATGTTTGTGAGGCTGTATTTTGGGCAAAATGCAGTGTTCATCCTTTCCAAAAGATGGTTCAGTTCGGGCTACGCAGAAATTGCAGCTTGTACATAGTGATGTCTATGGTCCTATGCAGACACCGTCTTTTGGAAATTACCTTTACTTCATGACTTTCATTGATGATTTTTCCAGACATGCATGGGTATATCCACTCAAAGCAAAGTCCGAAGTGTTCATGTGCTTCAAACAGTTTTTGGTTTTGGCTAAAAATTTGTCAGCATGTAAAATGGGCACCCTTTGTTCTGATCGAGGGGCGGAATATATGTCTTCTGATTTTAATGCATTTTTGGCTGAACGTGGGATAAAACACCAGTGTACAGTGCCGTATATGTTGGAACAAGCAATCTCCAAATTCACCAATCTTAGCACTCCTCAGTTTTTTAGTAGAAAACTCAAAAGAAAAGCTTATCAATATTTTTTCCATATGACCCTAGTCACACGAGTATTTGCTTTTATATGATTATACCCTTAAGACTTCTATAGAACATCCATATGATCCGTAGCACATGAAAAATTGTTCCACGCAATATGCAAATTTCGAAACATCTCCATAAGTCAAGGAAGATACATTTCTATAAAGAAATGGTTACGCCGTGATATGTGAAAATCTTCCTTAAATCAAGGAGATATCACTAGAGTTTGTTTTTAGAAAGAAATGTACATGCGGTGATTTTTCGCCGCTTGAGAATACTTGTATATAAGCATGAGTGGTTAATGAAAAAGTTGGGTGACATTATGCATGATTTGAATTTCTAATCGTCGACCCCATGTGTGTCATTCTCCTCTCTCTATGCTTGCAGTAGAATCGCTCATCTCTGTGTATTATGTAAAGCAGCTCATCCTATTCAATGGAGAGCATGTGTCCTCATTATAGTGCCGATATCCACATATGATTATGTATTTAATATATGATGCGTTCATCTTGTTGAGGAAACACTCACGAATTTGACGAACAGACATAAAAGGAAAAAGAAGGAGAAGGCAGAATCTTCAGGAAATCAAAACCTTCAGGCGCACAGTATGCATTGTCAGTACGTGGTGTGTGCATTAACAGAGTAACAGAGCTACAGAGCAGTAAACCGCGGTGTGCGCATAACGCTCACATTAAAGAATAGGAGCATGGAAGAGCGCCGAAAAAGTGTATATATACACCAAGCATTAGAAGAAGAAGAGCCCCGGAGAGATGGTGAATAGAATGAGAGACTGAGAGTTTTAGTTACGAAGAAGATGCCAGAGATAGCGTATGTAGAAGAAGACGCCAGAGATCACGTATGTATAGATGAATAACAGAAGCCTGAGATATCGGGTATTCATCTAAGAGAGATGGTAATAAGAAACTACTCAGTATAAGAGAGTTTCTATAGCTTGAACAAGAAGAGGCCAAGCTCACTTGTACACATCTTCTCTAATAGAAAACACATGTTCATGTGGACGTTTGTGTGTACTGTTTGTATATGGAAGAAACTTAGTATGTTTATGTTACAGTTAAAGTTAGTCAACAGTTAACGTTTTTTCAGTAAATGCATTTTCGATCAGTTACAGTTCTTACAGTAAACGAGTAATTTTCCGGTAGAACAACGAAGTATATCTCGCAGTAGAATTTGAAGTTTTGTGTAAGAGCTAGCTCATTTTGTAGTTAGACATCTCTACTTTCAGTTGATCAAAGTTTCCGGTGGAAAAGATATCTATACACAGTACAAAGAGTGACCAAAAAGAGATTGTCTGAACTGGTGGATTTTTTCTTTAAACTTTAGACAGAGTTCAGTTAGTGAATGAAGTTCACGTACCACTTCCTTACTTCTTGTATAATCACTTGAACTTATTATAAACAGATTTGAAGTTGATTCCGGTACAATTTCGGTGACGTCCCAGTGACAGTCCGGTAAAATTCCGGTGGAATTTAAGTCGCAGTTTAACACGGTTAAGCGACAGTAATCCTGCTAAGCTACTGCTGATAACAGAGGGTTTCTATATCACTTTAGCTTAGTTCTTTATTTTGGTGCTGTGGCAATTTCCGCAGGCTTGACAAGGTTCAAGCCTTGCCACGATGACCATCATCGGCGATATCTGAGCGAAAGTTATCGCCAACAATTGGTATCAGAGCAAAGGAAGTACACCACACATCCGCAACAATCGATATCAGAGCCGGCATATCTATCAGAGCTGGTTAGTCCCACGAGCGGCATCAAAGCCAAAGAACTCTCAAAGGGCAACCTAAAGCAACCAAGAAAATCATGGTAGATCATGTCCAAATTGAGAAGCTGGACAGAGACAATTATCACGCATGGGTAATGCGAATGGAAGCCTTACTTATGAGTAAGGACTTAATGATGTACGTGACCGGAGAAGAAAAGAAGCCGACCTTCGAAGATGATAGCCAACCAGAAAAGGAAGAGTTAGAAGCTTTGAAGTTGTGGCAGAAGAAAGATGCAACGGCAAGAGCCTACATCTACAATATTGTTTCAGATCATCTACTACCGCACATTAGAGGTCTGGAGAAAGCAGAGGACATATGGAGCGCATTGGAAGACCACTTCCAGAATACTACGAAAGCTAGAAAGATTAGCTTATGGTCCGAATTCACAACCCTCAAAAAGAAGCCGAGTCAAAGCATTAGTGACTACGTCACTAAAATGAAGGATCTAGCAGATAGTCTTGGATCCATAAATGAAGATGTCAAAGATCACAGATTGATAGCGCAACTGTTAACAGGTTTCAGAGGAGATGAAAGGTGGAAATCTTTCGTACTATCAACTGAACTTTCTTTAAATCATTTCGTGCCAGATTTAAATCAGTTGCTTGGTTTGATGCTCACATATGAGCAAGACCTGAAAGGAGATGCAGATAAAGGACAAAGCTCTGCAATGTACATGAAGAACAAAAAGAAATACAAAGGTAAGTCAAAAGACAAAGAAGAGTCAAGTTCTCAGGCCTATTACGCAAGAGGTAAAGGCACTAGCAGAGGAAGAGCAAGAGGTTTTGGAAGAGGAAGAAGTAATCAAAATACCAACAAGAAAGCTTGCTGGATTTGTGGACTAAGTAATCATCTGGCGCATGACTGTTGGCACAACCAACAGGGATCAAATCAAAATCAGAACAGTAATAGCAGAGGCAAAAGTGGAAGATATCAGAATGATTTCCAAAGAGGAAGACAAAACCAAAGAGGAGGCTACGGTAGAGGTGGACCGAGAAGTTGGGGACAAAATCAATCCTTCAACACCACCTACAACAACTATGCAAATGACACACAGAATGAAAGTCATACATCGTTGATGATGAACTCAATCAGCACATCTGATAACGAAGATCTAAAGGTATTTTACATTGACTCTGGATGTTCTAATCACTTGTCAGGAAATATAGAACTAATGTCAGAACTAGAAAAGGGTAGTTCTAGGCACACTGTTCAAACAGGTGACAATACGAGACATAGCGTACATTCAATTGGAAAAGTGAAATGCAAGAGTGGAGCAGATTTGCTAACCAATGTTTTGTATGTTCCGACAATACCAAAAAATTTGATCAGTGTGGGACAGATAGTTGAGAAAGGTTTTCAGGTCAGATTTACAAATAAAGGTGTATTTGTAGAAGATCCTGAGAATGGATATAACCAGATCGTTTCTGGAAAGAAAGAAGGAAGAATCTTTACTTTAAGAGTACAGGGGAACATTGGCCAAGCCTTGCTCACACATGATGAAAAGGTAATTACAGAACTTGATCTCTGGCATAAGAGATTAGGTCATTTCAATGAAAAAGGAATCAAAGCTATGATAGCGAATGGGTCTGTACTAGGATTACCAAACGTACAGAACCAACATATGATTCACAAATGTGAAGCTTGTCAGATGAGAAAAGCTCACAGGTTACCTTTCCAGAAGAAAGGATTCAAACATGACGGTGTGCTAGAACTCATACATACAGATGTATGGGGACCAACAAAAGAAGGATCAATCAACGGATCGAGGTACTATGTCTTATTCATTGATGATGCAACAAGATGGATAACTCTTTATGTTTTGAAGGAAAAGTCAGAAGTTTTTGGAGCCTTCAGACATTTTCATGCATATGCTGAAAGACTCACAGGTCAAAAGCTTAAAAGACTAAGGTCTGATGGAGGTGGAGAATACTTCTCCCGAGAATTCAATGACTATCTTTGGAATACAGGAATTAAGAGAGAAATAACCTGCAGATATACACCACAACAAAATGGTGTAGCAGAAAGGAGGAACCAAACTCTAGTCGAGTTTGCACGAGCTATGCTGAAAGAAAAGAATTGTCCTGATTATCTTTGGGCTGAAGCCGTAAATACAGCTACATACTTGGTAAACAGATTACCATGTATAGCATTAGAAGGAATGACCCCTTATGAAGCATGGTGGGGAAAGAAGCCAACACTTGATCACTGCAAAGTGTTTGGATCAGTAGTGTATGCTTATGTACCGTCTCAACTCAGACATAAGCTTGAATCGAAAGCAGAGAAATATGTGTTCGTCGGATATGATGAAAAGCAGATGGGTTATAGGTTATGGAATCCTCTAACCAAACAATTTACTATTTCCAGAGATGTAATGTTTGATGAACAGAAAAGCTGGTATGCAGATGAGAGTCATACAGTTGAAGAATTTGAAGAAGAGATAAAAAGGAAAGAGAAAGGAAAATCAATTGTGCAGGTGAACAGAGATGAAGATCATATACAGGCGAGTACGTCCAGAAGCAGATCAAGTATGAGAAACGAAGATGAAGACGTGTATTCAGATGCACATGAAGAATATGAGCTAAGAAGGTCAAACAGAGTAAGAAGACAACCCGAAAGGTACTCGTATGATACATCATATATAACTCAGAAAGATTTTGTATACATGGTCAAGAATGATGATGAACCTCAAAGCTATGATGAAGCTAAAAGCAAAAAGCAATGGAAAGAAGCAATGGAAGAAGAATTCAGCGCACTGGAAGAGAACAAGACATGGGAGCTTGTTCCTAAACCAAATGGTAAGAAAGTGATCGGAAATAAATGGGTTTTCAAAGTTAAGAAACTTGCAGATGGAAGGATAGCCAGACATAAAGCGAGACTAGTTATCAAGGGCTATGCTCAAACGCATGGCATAGACTATGACGAGACGTTTAGTCCGGTGACAAAGATGTCAACTATAAGGAGAGTGATTGCTATAGCAGCATCAAAAGGATGGAAGCTAACTCAGCTAGATATAAAGAACGCATTTTTGAATGGATATATATCAGATGAAGTCTATATGGAACAACCGGAAGGGTTTGTAAGTTCCAAATACCCAAACCTTGTTTGCAGATTAAAGAAAGCACTTTACGGACTGAAGCAAGCTCCAAGAGCTTGGAACTACAAACTTTTGAAGTATCTCAATGAACTTGGATACCAAAGTTCGAAAGCTGATACAAGTCTACTCATCAAAAGAACAGAAGAAGGAATGATCTACATTTGTATCTATGTAGATGACATAATAATTACAGGAACCTCAGATGAAGGAATTCGAGAGGTGAAGAAACTGCTCGAAAAGGAATTCAAAATCAGTGACCTGGGAAAGTTATCATACTTTCTAGGAATGGAAATCACATACACAGATCATGGTGTATATGTGTCACAAGAAAGGTATCTCCTAAACTTACTAAAGAAGTTTAATATGGAGAATTGCAGAGAAGCTTCAACACCACTTGAAGTAAATCATAAACTCAGCAAATATGATGGAACAGAGTTCAAAGATATGAAGAAGTATCAGTCATTAGTAGGAAGCTTAATTTACGCTACGCTAACAAGACTGGATCTCAGCTATCCGGTGGGAATTCTTTCACAGTTTATGCATTGTCCGACAGATCAACATTGGGTTGCAGGACAAAGAGTTCTTAGATATATCAAAAGAACTATAAAGGAAGGATTATATTATCCTTTTACATCAGACATAAATTTGAAAGCATTCAACGACTCAAACTGGGCAGGAAGTCAAGATGACAGAAGATCTACACATGGGTATATGATATACCTAGGAGATAAGCTAGTAAGTTGGTGCTCAAAGAAACAGCATACAGTAGCATTATCGTCAACAGAAGCCGAATACAAAGGACTCGTAGAGGTAGCAAAGGAAGTAATATGGATGCAGACCTTGCTCAGAAGCATGGGAATTGATCAAGGTATACCAATTATACATGGAGACAATATGAGCTCTCTATATCTTGCAGCGGATCCGGTGTTTCACGCAAGAACAAAATACATAGAGATTCAGTATCATTTCCTGAGGGAAAAGGTAATGGAGAAGGAGATAGAAATAGTCTACACTCCTACGAAAGATCAAATAGCAGATATCTTGACAAAAAGCTTGGATGGAACGAAGACAAACAGATTCAAAGAAATGGCAGGTATAAAAGAAAGACAGATATATGAAAGACCGGAAGAGGTCAAATTAGTGATTGAGGGGGAGCTGTTGAGGAAACACTCACGAATTTGACGAACGGACATAAAAGGAAAAAGAAGGAGAAGGCGGAATCTTCAGGAAATCAAAACCTTCAGGCGCGCAGTATGCATTGTCAGTACGCGGTGTGCACATTAACAGAGTAACAGAGCTACAGAGCAATAAACCGCGGTGTGTGCATAACGCTCACATTAAAGAATAGGAGCGTGGAAGAGCGCCAAAAAAGTGTATATATACACCAAGCATTAGAAGAAGAAGAGCCTCGGAGAGATGGTGAATAGAATGAGAGATTGAGAGTTTTAGTTACGAAGAAGACGCCAGAGATAGCGTATGTAGAAGAAGACGCCAGAGATCACGTATGTATAGATGAATAACAGAAGCCTGAGATATCGGGTATTCATCTAAGAGAGATGGTAATAAGAAACTACTCAGTATAAGAGAGTTTCTGGAGCTTGAACAAGAAGAGGCCAAGCTCACTTGTACACATCTTCTCTAATAGAAAACACATGTTCATGTGGACGTTTGTGTGTACTGTTTGTATATGGAAGAAACAGAGTATGTTTAAAGTTAGTCAACAGTTAACGTTTTCTCAGTAAATGCATTTTCGGTCAGTTACAGTTCTTACAGTAAACGAGTAATTTTCCGATAGAACAACGAAGTATATCTCGCAGTAGAATTCGAATTTTTGTGTAAGAGCTAGCTCATTTTGTAGCTAGACATCTCTACTTTCAGTTGATCAAAGTTTCCAGTGGAAAAGATATCTATACACAGTACAAAGAGTGACCGGAAAGAGATTGTCTGAACTGGTGGAGTTTTTCTTTAAACTTCAGACAAAGTTCAGTTAGTGAAAGAAGTTCACGTACCACTTCCTTACTTCTTGTATAATCACTTGAAGCTATTATAAACAGATTTGAAGTTGATTCCGGTGCAATTCGGGTACAATTTCGGTGACGTCCCAATGACAGTCCGGTAAAATTCCGGTGGAATTTAAGTCGCAGTTTAACACGGTTAAGCGACAGTAATCTTGCTAAGCTACTGCTAACAACAGAGGGTTTCTATATCACTTTAGCTTAGTTCTTTATTTTGGCACCGTGGCAATTTCCGCAAGCTTGACAAGGTTCAAGCCTTGCCGCGACGACCATCATCGGAGATATCTGAGCGAAAGTTATCGCCAACACATCTATCATAATGTGCATAGCTGCGAATCTATAGAATGCAAACCTTACGGTAGCCATATGTGATAATCAACTGTATCAGTTGCTTCATCACTCTCCATGAAGGATGGAGCATGATCAGTCCATTCTCCGATTACGGGCATTCGTAAGACATTATTCATATATGAGGAAGAGGTCACAGATATCTCCTGTTCCACGAGCATGAATATTTGTTGGGTCAAATCAGGATAGACCATGGTCATATATTGTCTGCTATATCAGGCAGAATGATTTGTAGTTCCGATTAACTGAGCGCTCCTCCATCTACGTCTTTCTCCACATAACATCCGCTGCAGCTCTATGTTCACATTACACTTGTCAATAATATTGTATAGGTACACACGAGAGTGCCATGATTATTCACACATTGTAACTCATTACTTATGAGTAACACACGATCATGCAATCAAAGGTTACACATACGATCAATGGTCTTGAATCCAGAGAATATCATTTCTGCATGCGCAACTCAAAGTCTGGAAGGATTCGTCATGAAGAAAGCACAGAACTAGGAGCATGAAAATGTGAAGCAATGTAGTTGTGAAAGATGAAAAGAGGATCATTATTGCAGACGCGGAGAGTATGCTTACAAGGACAAAGAGTTCGTGACATCATGTCACAACGATCATGTTGCTGGCTAGAAGTTCATTTGTATATAAATATTATCATTGGTGTATATGCTTTATATACTGAAGCTACCCATTATGATTCAAAGAGGTTCTTTCTGTCAACACCCGTTAAGTATGCATCACAGGTTGAATACTGATGCTATAGATGAAGTGACTCAATACGTATCAAGTGTTATGATATATATATCTGGAACGTTCCTTATGTGAGTTGCAGATATGTTTACATCTTCTGACATCTGATGGCAGAATATGAACTCCATATACTATGTGCAAGTTGCGCATTCGGTCACACTTCTTTATTAGTCAAACATTGATGATATGGTATCACTTCAATACATCAATAGCACATCATGTCTCTCCCGTCAAAAGTCTACTTGCGTTCGGCTACAGGTCTTTGCAAAGATTAATTACATCATAAAGTGTGTTCACATATACTTGAAGAGGTTCTATATATATATAGTGATTATATTGGAACTCATTTCTCTCTTGATGACCCGATTCAGTTGGAACCATGATTGACTTATGTGCAAATCTTTGATTTATTTTATCTCATACGGTTCCGCACATTTGATTATTCCCACTCACTCACAGTGGTATCAGAGCCTTCCATAACTCTTCTTGGCTTTTTGTCAACTCTTGCTATTATTAAAACTCTTTGAAGATATATTGTATATTCATTGTAATCATTCACTTGTTCAACTCACCTCTATATTTATTTAATGCTACTTCAAGTTCATTGAAGATTTGATTGGAAGATCTAGCACCAGAGAAAGCTATCATCATCAAGCTATGAAGGAACATTTAAAATGAAGGAGCATCGACGTTCAAAGGTCATCAAGCTCGGAGATCATCATCAAATGAAGACATGACATTAGAGGCTCACTTCAAGATTCATCAATAAGGAGATCTTTTGGAAGACTACAAATGGTTGAAGACAAAGATCTTGAAGGATTATGCAACCAACAAGGCCAAGGATCGGATTTGAAGTTCAAAGGCTATTATTGACACCAAGGCTCCTACATATTGAAGACCATTAGTTTCAAGATTCCATATCTACAATGAGAAGGTGTTCACCATATTGGAAGCATCCATTCGGTTATATACATCAATTTGGTTTCTCACTTGATAGAATTCTCTCTATGATCCTTGTGCACTTAAAACCATGGTTAGGATCAATGCCTCACATAGGTCTATCTCAGAGATACCCATTTTTTTGCATCAACCTCTTTGAAACCTTCTCATAGGAATCCACATTATGAAAATGATCATCCCCTTTGTATTTTTCTTACATACCACATACAACTGTATCAAAAGAATATCATGAAAAGATTTCTCTCTTAGCCCTAGTCCATCTTACATTAGCTTGGTATAGCTATGTCTCTCTTATTTGAGACTTGTACACAAATAGAAATTGTATTTACAACCAAGTGCTACTCAAGCACTCCTTTCATTATCAAGAAGTTTGAAAGAGAAATATTCAAAGTGTTGAAGGCAAATACCATAGATCTCACCCTTCAAAGCCTCATCTATTCATTGGAAAGATTTACCGAATCTTATTAAAGCCCATTTCTCCACATCGATTGGAAGAGGTAAAAAGAAATCCATTGGCTAAAAGAGGACTTCCACATAGAAGAAAGACGTGCATGCAATGCACTCAATCAAAGAAGAGGACTTCCACATAGAAGAAGGACGTGCATCCAATGCACTCAATCAAAGAAGAGGACTTCCACATAGAAGGACGTGCATCCAATGCACTCAATCAAAGAAGAGGACTTCCACATAGAAGGACGTGCATCCAATGCACTCAATCAAAGAAGAGGACTTCCACATAGAAGAAGGACGTGCATTCAATCAAAGAAGAAGAAGAAGGACATTCATCCAATATAAGAAGTAGAATTCCTCATAGTAGGAAGATGAAGAAAGTGCATTCAATGCACTCTTACAAAGGTAAAAGAAGGTTATTTCACTTGAAGTCTTATACGCACTTTATATGTGCTTTCATAAAGTCACTATGACTTACATTCATCTACAAAAGCAAAACTTTGGATACACTCTATTGGAACTAAGGACTCACTAGGCAAGAGAGAAGAGAAGGCACAAGCAGACAAGGGAGTCAACGACGATCTGGCGAGTAGGCCAATAATTTTCTTCATGGAGAAGCAAGTACGAGCATTCACGCAGATCTAGCACTAAGGCAACCTTTAATTTTTCAAAACCCTTACACCAATTCAAAGTGATTCTCATCACTAACAACCCCTATAAATACCATGTTCACCTTTTTGTGGCTCCATTTTGTGCAAGCCGAGGAGTCCTTGAGCTTGAGGAGCCTTAGAAGTAGTTGCTTACCAATTTTCGTATTTTTTAGATCTCATTTGAACCCTCAAATAAGCCCTAGAACCTAATTTTTAACTAGGCCGAACACTAGGTCTGGACAGGGCCAAAACCTAGTCAAAAACTATAAATAGAGCTAAAGAGCTCATTTTTGAGGTAGCTTGTAAGTGATTTGAGCTTGTAAGAGCTTTTTGAAAGTAATCTAAGAACTCCATTGCTTCTCACTCTTTGTCTTACTGTGAGTGCGCGTGTGTGTGTATGTGTGTGCATGTTGGTGTGCTTCTCACTCACGCACTTGTGCCTTCACTTGCTCGAGGTCTTCATAGCATCCTCACCTCTTCCCGGATTGACATTAAAGGAGGTGCTACTCATCACTGAGCTATACCAAATTTTGGCGCCCTTGCCGGGGATCGAGCTTTGAGGACGAGCGTGTGATGGTAAGACGTAGAGTTGATGCGTTGGAGTTGTAGGTATTTTCTTCACTTTCATCTATTTTCTTCACTATCTTCATCACCATCATCATCATTGTTGGAGCAAGTCTATGACAAGCCTAAGTATTGGCTTGAGTCTCACAAAGTCTTAGAAGAAGCTTTAAAAAAAAGACTATATAAAGTTCACTTGTGAACTACCTCTTGTAACTTTTGAAGAGTTTACTTAATGTAAAAGTAAGAGAATCTTAAGTGGTTGAGTCCACTTGATCAAGAATGGAAAGAGGAGCCATGACTTTGTGACTTGTGGTAGGTAGAGAATGAAATCAATCATTAATTGATTGGAGAGTGATTGAGGGAAGTTAGCCTCCCAAACTCAACTATAAATAGATGGCAGTTTTAGTCGTGGTTAGAGAGACCTATGTGAAGACCTCCAAGAGCTGAGCTTTATGCCATATCAAGGTGTGATTACAAGGCACACATATGTATCAGTAAGTCATTGTATTGTACAAGCAATATACTTTCATTTTCATGATTATTTGAGTTCATCTTTCCATGTTCTTGTGAAGTGTACTACTCACTGCCATTACTCTCAATTTTCTCAGTCAGCTTGCAGAGATGTTTTCTCTGAGCTTGGTGCATCCTTTTTAGTGATTTAACTTGATAAAGTTAGCTCTATAAGTCTGCTATATGATCACAAATTTTCATGTCATTTAAATGTCGAAATCTTTAGTTATGTTCATTTGAAGTCAATAGGGTCTGTTCATCTTCACTTCTCTGTCAGGTACCCGATTTTTTTACTCATCTTGTCAGAGCCATTTCTCAGTGCTTACTTATCCAAATTCCATGATTTAAAGCTTGTTGGATTTAGCTTACTTTCTAGTATAACCATACAAATTTTCATAATCATTAGATTTCTACATTTGGAGTTATGTTGATTTTTCTGCTCACTAGTCTATTTTTGTAGCAGCCCGTGAAAATCGGGATGATGTCATCACTTGTTAAAACTCATTCTCAGTGTGTGGTTCATTATTTTTTATGAGATTACTCTTGAAAGTTAGCTATTTAAGTTGCCTAGACTTCCCCAAGATGAATTGAGCTAATTGCTGCTGTGCTCAGAGAATTATGTAAAACACTAGACAGGTGTATGAACCAAGAATAGCAAGTTTTCACCTCTGAGCTAACTCCAACTTATCTGTTTTGATCTATCTTTTTGAGAGTGATCTTCCAAGGTACATAGGGTGTCTAATACATCCATTGGCAAGCTAAAAGGGCCCACCATATATTCCTAGAGTTCATTTGGCTAGTGTAGATCAAGGATTTTGCAACACCTCTTCATCTTCAAGCACATACCTATCCATCTCTTCACAGTGGTATCAGAGCAAGGTTGGACAACATGGCAGATGGATTTCCTTCATCAATTGACAAATTGGATAGAGGTAATTACTCAGCTTGGTCATTAATAATGCAAGCTTATCTCCAAGGTAGAAGTTTATATGGTTATGTGGTTGGAGATGAAGTTATGCCAAGTTTCAGGAACAAAAGTCAACCAACACAAGAAGAGCAAGAAAGATTGAGCACATGGTGCTCCAAGGATGCACTTGCAAGGTCTTATCTCCTCAACTCTATCTCAGATTTTTTGTTGCCTCACATTAGAAGTTGTAAGACATCTCAGGAAGTGTGGGATGCACTTGAAGCTTTCTTTTCTTCAAGTACTAAAGCTAGGAAGCATCAACTATGGCTGGATATCACAACTCTCAAGAAGGCTCCCAAACAAAATGTGACTGATTTTGTCACAAAGCTCAAGGACATAGCGGATCAATTGGGAAGCATTGGAGAGGTAATAGATGAAGAGCAAATTGTAAGGCAGGTCATCAATGGCTTGAAGGCAGATGAAAAATGGGAAGCATTCACCACAGCTATGGATTTGTACATGGACATGCATGTACCTGATTTCAACACACTCATTGGACAACTACTTACTCAAGAGGCAAAGCTTATCAAAAATGGAGAAAGCTCTTAAGGTAATCAATCTTCAGCTTTATACACGGATAAAAGCAAGTCTAAAGATAACAAAGGAAAGGCAAAGAAAGTGGATGATGAAGCAGGTACATATCAAGCTAACTATGCAGGTAGAGGAAGACATGGCAGAGGTAGAGGAAGAGGAGGTAGACAAGGCAGGGGGAGATCCCAAGACTCCAACTCATGTTCTATTTGTGGACTAACTAATCATACAACTGAAAATTGCTTTAGGAATTCTAGGAATCAAAGAGGCAGAGGATACAATAGAGGAAGTTATGGATACTCAAGAGGAAGGTTCAACAACTACCATGGCAACTACAACAACTACAATAATTCAAACTATCAAGGAGGCTACAAAGGAAGGAGAGACTACAATAACTACACAGAAGACTCAAACAAAGAGGATTCATTATTGATCATGAACATGGCTATGCCACAAGGTAAATTTGATGAGCATGTTTTCTACATAGATTCAGGTTGTTCAAATCATGTGGTAGGAAATGTGGCACTCCTATCAGATTTAGAAGATCCAAGGAATAAGCATGAGGTACAAACAGGAGATGATACAAAACATCTTGTGGAGAAAATAGGCAATGTCAAAGCACCTGATGGAAACATCAACCTACTCAATAAGGTACTCTATGTCCCTACCATTACAAAGAATTTGATAAGTGTTGGGCAGATAGTAGAGAAAGGGTTGCAAGTCAGGTTCACAAAAGCAGGAGCATTTGTTGAAGATCCAAGTCAAGGATTTAGAAGAATTGCAAAAGGTGAAAAGATAGGTAGATTGTTCACATTTGAATTACAGGACACTAGAAACATTGCTCTCTTTAATTATGGTAGTCAGACACTCATAGAATTGGAAGTATGGCACAAAAGGTTAGCACATATTGGTGAAAGGTCATTAAAGCAAATCTGCAGGGACCAAAGTGTACTTGGACTTCCTAATTTGTCAAAACAACATATGATTTATAAGTGTAGTGCATGTCAATTTGGAAAGTCTCACAGGTTACCATTCATGAAGAAAGGTTATATGCATGGAGATCTCTTGGAGTTGGTTCATACAGATGTATGGGGACCTAGCAAGGAAGCTTCAATATCTGGATCAAGGTATTATGTTTCCTTTATTGATGATTGTAGCAGATGGACTATCCTATTCTTTATGAAACACAAAGATGAAGTTTTTTCATGTTTCAAAAGATATTTGGCTCTTGTGGAGAATCAAACAGGTAAATCACTAAAAAGGCTAAGGTCAGATGGAGGGGGAGAATACTTCTCCCATGAGTTTGATTCTTTTCTTCAAGAAAGAGGAATCAAAAGAGAGGTAACTACAAGGTACACTCCTGAGCAAAATGGAGTGGCAGAAAGGAGGAACAGGACAATTGTTGAAGCTGCAAGGTCTATGTTAAATGAAAAGCATTTACCTAATTACTTATGGGCTGAGGCTGTATCTACAGCCACTTACTTGATTAACAAGTTGCCTTCAAAATCCCTTGATGGGATGACTCCATATGAGGCTTGGAATGGAAGAAGACCAAGCTTAGATCATTGTAAAATTTTTGGATGTATTGCTTTTGCTCATGTTCCTTCACAGGTTAGAGGCAAGATGGATCCAAAGGCAGAAAGGTGTGTATTTATTGGATATGACAACAATCAAAAGGGCTACAGGTTATACAACCCTACCAACAAAGGATTCTTGGTAAGCAAAGATGTAGTTTTTGATGAGAACAATTCATGGTATGAAGATTCATGCAGGAAGATCAATTTACCATATGATCTTGAAGAAGATTTTCCAAAGCTTGGTAGAGAACAATCAAAGATTGAAGAACAAGACACCTCAGAGGATGATGAAGAATCTCACATGGAAAAGATCAAAGCATGGAAGTCTAAAGGTAAAGCAAAATTGCAGGATCTTGGACATGAGGCAGAATCATCACATCATGGCCTAAGAAGATCTATGAGGGAAAAGAAAAAACCAGAAAGGTATGGGTTTGACACCTCATTAGTAACTAAACATTCTATCTACATAGCACAGGACATAAACCAAGAGGAGCCATCATCATTTGAAGAGGCCAAAGCAAAAACAGAATGGAAGCATGCAATGAAGGAAGAGATTGAAGCACTTGAGGAAAACAACACTTGGGATTTGGTGCCCAAGACTTCATCCATGAAGGTAATAGGCTCAAGATGGGTCTATAAACTCAAGAAGAATTCTGATGGTTCCATTAACAGGTATAAGGCAAGGCTTGTAGCAAAAGGCTTTGCACAAACTCACGGAATTGATTATGAGGAGACCTTCTCTCCTGTGGCAAAGATGCCTACTATTAGGGTTTTGCTTAGTATTGCCTCTTCCAAGAATTGGAAGATACGTCAACTAGATGTAAAGAATGCATTCTTGAATGGTTGGATAACAGAAGAGGTATATATGGCACAACCACCTGGTTTTGAGAATCAAGTTTATCCTGATTATGTGTGTAAACTTAACAAAGCATTGTATGGTCTCAAGCAAGCTCCAAGAGCTTGGAATTTCAGGCTTGTTTCATTCTTGCAAGACAAAGGCTTTCAACCAAGCAAGGCAGATCCTTCACTCTTTATTAAAAAGAGTAATTCCGAGGTCATCTACCTATGTGTATATATAGATGATATTATATTGACAGGAAATGATGCAGATGGTATGAAGAAGATCAAAGATCAGATGAGAGAAGAGTTCAAAATAAGATATTTCCTGATGAGGAATTTGAACCCCACGGCTGGGCAGAAATCCTAGCAACAATGGATGTAGCCATCAATGAGGAACAATGGACACCCCACTGTGATCAGGATGGCTATGAAATTTTGGTTTTCTCCATAGAACCCATCATGGGAGAGGCAGTGTTAGAAGAGTGTGAACCTAGCCCTGATGCATTTGAAGATGCGAGTGACTCCGATCTAGAGTCAATCATTATGGACCCACCTTTTGCATCAGATGAAGAATACTTCCATGAAGTAGAATTTCAACCCCAGAGGTATGGAGAGCTTACAAGTGATGTAAGACTAGCCACACATGTGACCATGAAGGAAGAAGGAAAGAAAAGAAAGAAGAGAGAAGTCACACCAGAAGAGGAAGAATCTTTGTTTGAGGTTCCGGAAAATTTTAAGAAGTATGAGATAGACGACAGGAGGGTCATGATAAGAATGCCTAAACAAGAGGCACAATCAGGAGAGGCCTATGATAACAAAGAAACCACCAAGAAAGTAGTAGTGGCCCTAGAAGAAGGAGAGGAGAGATGCACGTACATAGGTCATGACCTAACAGAGGAAGAAGAGCATGCGCTAATAGCCTTGCTAAGAGAATACAGAGATGTATTCGCTTGGAGTTACAAGGATTTGAAGGGTGTAGACCCTGACATATGTTCACACACTATCCCCATGACCTCGGACGCCAAACCCTCTAAGCAAAAGCCATATACATATAACGATAATTATGCGGCTAAGATCAAAGAGGAGATAGATAGACTGGTTGAAGCTGGATTTATCTATGAAATTGAGCACATTGAGTGGGTATCCCCCATCATAGTGGTGCCCAAGAAAAATGGAAAGCTGTGTGTGTGCATTAACTTGAAGAAGGTTAATGCAGCCACAATCCGAGATAACTATCCGCTTCCCATCACAAAACATCTCTTAGAAAGAGTAGCAGGCAAGGAAGTGTACAGCTTCCTGGATGGATTCTCTAGCTACAACCAAGTAGCCATAGCTCCAGAAGATCAGCATAAGAAGGCTTTTGCCACAGAATGGGGCATATTCGCCTTTCGGGTAATGCCATTTGGGCTTACCAATGCACCAGCAACCTTCCAGAGGCTGATGTGCCATGTATTTAAGGAGTTCTTGAGGAAGAATTTAGAAGTCTATGTTGATGATCTTTGTGCTCATTCCAACATTAGACAAACCCATATCCCTGAACTCAGACAAATCTTCAACAAATGTAGAGAATATCAGGTCTACTTGAACCTAGAAAAGTGCATCTTTATGGTCAGGCAAGGCAAGATTTTAGGACACATAGTGTCAAAGAATGGCATATCCACTGATGAAGAGAAAGTGAGAGCCATAGCCGAGTTACCTAGGCCAAAGAATATCAAGGAAGTACAAGCTTTCATGGGGCATTGTGGTTACTACCGCCGGTTCATTCACATGTATGCTGTCATTGCAAAGCCCATGTACGGACTTCTGACTAACTTTGAGTGGACTGATGAATATGAGAATTCCTTCCAAGAGCTTAAACGAAGATTATGTTCGGCACCAATCTTAACCACACCAGATTGGAATAAGCCCTTCCATGTTCATGTGGATGCATCCAATTATGCCATTGGGTGTGTGCTTGCTCAACCTACTGGTGAAGGTAATATGGATCTTCCCATTGCCTATGCGAGTAGACAATTGAATGCAGCTGAACGAAATTACACTACTACGGAGAGAGAAGGCTTAGGCATGGTATATGCCGTTAAGAAATTTAGACACTATTTGCTTGCAAACAAGTTCAAATTTTTTATTGACCACCAAGCATTGTTATATCTCGTGAACAAGCCATGCAATACAGGAAGATTAGTAAGATGGTTTCTCTTACTAATGGAATATGATTTCGAGGTTGTGGTAAGGAAAGGGAGGACTCATTTGAGAGCTGATCATCTCTCTAGGCTCACATCTGGAGAAGCCCCACAAGGAGTGTCAGATGACCTTCCTGATGCTTACTTGTTTAATTTGGAAGTGGTGCCACAGTGGGCTAAGCCACTAGTGCCAGTATTGACATACGGACCTAATCACCCAGTAATAAACACACAGGATAGAGAGGTAGTAAAAGCCCAGAAGTATCACATCATGGCAAGAAGTATGTACAAGCACACTGATCAAGGAATCTTGGCTTGTTGTGTGGAAGAGGATGAATATGCTAAATGGTTGCAATTAGCACATGTAGGTGCATTAGAGCAACACTATTCAAAGCAACAAACCCTACAGACACTCAGGAGACTCGGAGTGCATTGGCCGACTATGGAAGCTGATGTCCAAAAGTTGTGCAAGGAATGCCCAATCTGCTGCACTAAACCACCGGTGGAGCATGCCACTCTTTACCAAGTGTCCATAGTGCCGGATTGGAGTGAACCGCTAGTATCCTTTCTGAGAACTAAAACATTCCCTCCAGACATGACTCTAGCTAGGAAAAGGAGTTTAGAACAAGAAGCCCAGGATTACTCACTTATTGGTGATAATCTATACAAACGTGGTAAAGACGGTTACCTGAGACTATGTGTCCATGAGAGTGAATATCTCAAGATCTTGGAAACCGCTCACCAAGGTGTAGGAGGAGGACACTTTGGACCAGATCGGGTGATCAAGGCAATACTCTTTGCGGGCTTTTGGTGGCCGACCCTTCACATGGATGCACATACCTATGTGAAACGATGTGATGTTTGTCAGAGAACTCAGTATCCTATACGCAAAGATGAGATGCCATTGAAACCTATGATGGGTGGACGTGCATTCTCTAAGTGGGGAATAGACTTTGTAGGTCCTATTAATCCCCCAGCTAAGGGTTCCCATGCGGAATTTATCATTGTTGCCACAGACTATCTAACAAAGTGGGTAGAGGTAAAAGCCACAACGAAGAATGATGCTCAAACAACTGCTAAATTCCTGTTTGAGAATGTATTCACAAGATACGGGCTACCTATAGAGTTAGTAAGTGATAGAGGCACTCACTTCTTGAATGAAGTAATTGAAAATCTGCTCCAAGAATTCTTGGTAGTTCATAAGAAGTCTGCCCCCTACCACCCACAAGCTAATGGGCAAGCCGAAAGCACAAACAAGATTCTGTGCAATGTGTTGACCAAGCTCGTGAATAATAAATGCTCTGATTGGGACAAACAGCTACACCATGCTGTTTGGGCATACCGAGTCGCCTACAAAACGGTACTCCAAGCCACCCCCTTCCAGATGGTATTTGGTCAAAATGCAGTGCTACCATTGGACCTCTTGATATCTACATTGAAGGTAGCACAAGAGCACGAATGGACGGGTCATGAACTCTCCTCTAGACTTTTTGACCTTGAACGATTAGGAGAAATAGGACTAAGGGCAGCTGCAGGGATATATGCAGCTAAGAAATGACAGAAGGCATATTTTGATGCCCACGTTAAGGATAAAGGTTTGAAGGCAGGCGACCTAGTACTAGTATACACTTTTTAACAACATGCGAGAAAATTAGAGAAGCGTGGCTATGGACCTATGATCATAAATAGGATCTCCACAAGTGGAGCAGTGCAACTAGCCACATTGGAAGGTGACGTTCTCCCAAGCTATATAAGTGGATGCAGAGTCAAGTTATATCAGGAACCTCTCACAGAGGAAATGCTAAGTCGACTCAATATCGCCAAGAAACACAAGGAAGAAGAAAAGCGGATTCGAGAAGAAGCTCAAGCAGAAGCTTTAGAACGCATCAGAAGGATGAAGTTGCGAAGACAAGGTAGAGATCAGCCTAGAACAAATGACTATGCAGATCAAGGATATCATATGGCAATGTGTGAAGTCGCAGGAACAAGTCCCCATAGAATAATTGATCGACGACCTTTTGTGACCATAGAGGTACGACAAGGAGCTAGTGCACAGTCCGTGCGAGCATTGATTGACTCAGGTGCAGCCACTAGTGCGGTGCGACTCTCTTACTGTCAAGAATTGAAATTAAAGGTCAATCCTATAGAAGCTTATCTCATAGGATTAGGAGGTGTGGAAACCCCTTGCATGGGCGAGGTGGAGCTTCCCCTCTACATTCAAGACATGTTAATGACAGTTAAGGTACTGGTGTGCCAAGACGAAGACCTCACGGAGCCTCTTGTCTTGGGTCAGGACTGGATCTATGATCATGCAATCAACCTAAACCTAAGAAGTGGACTTCTTCAGGTATGGGTCAATCATAGTCGAATTACAGTAGAGTTAGAAAATGGAGAACTCAAGGAACTAGGAAAGGCACACACTCCTGGTCCTTCCAGAAGTACACATGAAGATGACCATGCTGTTCTTGTCCAAAACTATGTGTTGCAGAGGAATGATGTTTGCAAAAAAGGAGTCAGGGATGCAACGGAACTCCCTTCTTTTCCAAAGGCTAGAGGGAGGCAGCAACCAAAGGTGGATCAAAGGCAGGAGAAGCAGAGTACTACCTATGTCGGAGATCCAAAGTACCTACGCTGCAAAATGTCTCAGCTAGTGAAACAAGTGTGGGTGCAGAAAGGCGAACACCCGGTTGCACTCAAGCCAACCACACGGTCAAAGCCTCTTATTAGTAACCAACAACACGACACTAATAAGAAGTCTTTCAGAAGTTCTTCTGCTAACGTCAAGTCTATTTGGGTGCCCAAGAAGTCGATGAAGGCTAGCCCACAATCAAGACACATTTGGGTGCCTAAGGCTTGTTTGCGAACTCAAATAGCTGCACCAAGACCACACCCTATACAGCATGATCCATTCACTTGCACAGCCGGCATCCACTCATTTTCAACACTCAGGAACACACCAAGGCCCATGAGCACGAACAGAATCACTTGTAAATGGGTCCCTAAAAGACCTCATTTTCAAGCCGACACACCTATAAAGCTCTCGAGAGTCTCTACAAAACCAAGAGCAAAACCCATCCACTGCATTTGGTAGCCTAAGACTTGTAACAAACCCCCAGACCCCATTTGTAAATCCATGACAACCTACTAACCACATCACTATCACACTACATCATTCCACTTAGCTCTTAGGTCTACCGAACTCCTAACCACACACACACTCAAACCGAGCACTTACTAACCCATTAATCTCTCCCAACCCTCATGTTAATGTTGTAATGGGAACAACAACGGTTCTCTCTTGTCCTGTACAATGTTAACACATGTTTCTATATTCTCACAGAGACAGGAAGCAAGAAGTAACATGGCAGATACGGTAGGAACTAGCTCCCAGGCAGGCACCAGCCCCCAAGTTGTGGACATTGAAAGCCTTCCGGTTGAGGAGGAATTAAAGGAACGACCAGCGGCATTGAGGGCATTACATGCCATACCAGTTCAGAACCCTCCACAGGGGCACACAATGCCAGTCAGCAAAAACTCTCATTGGTTCAGTGATGTGGCAGGACCCCTAGGTGAAGGCACTTATATGTGGGAGGCAGAGATAGAATTCAATGGGCGCTGGGGCAGGTATCACTTTTTTACCAGGGAATTTGAAAGATTGCATAATAATGAAGGATTGAAACCCATATGGAAGAAGGCAAGACTCTATGAGTATTTCAAATACCAATTGCCAAAGCCGGATTTTCTAAGGTGCTCATATCTGATTAGCACCCTTACTCCGAGCAAAGACAAAAAGGGATACAGCTCCTTTGTCCTCCCATCTCTCACAAGGGGCAATGAGCTCAAGCACTTCAGATTAAGTATCAACTTGGTAAGGGAAGCTTTGGACATGAAAGGTATGCACATTCCTACGGAGAAAGAGACTATGGTTCCAAACAATATGAAGAATAGAAATTTGACAAAATTAAAGGACATGGTCGCGATGACACCTACGATCGCCATTCACTTACGCATGGTCATGCAACATTTTGCATTCCCCGCGTAGGAAAGGTTCACAATGCCTCCCAAAAAGATCTGGTTTAGCCTCTACTTAGCAGACGCCTTTGATTTGACCATCAATATGCCCCACTGGATTATCGACCAGATCCATTTGGCTCATCAAAGATGGTATAAGAAACAAAAATCTGTACTGTATGGATGTTGTGCGCTTACCAGAATTGTGTATAGATGTCTTGCATATGATGTACCGGTGCAAAGGGCTCTCATTTGGACCAGAGCACAGGAGTTTCAACGCAGACTGTCAGCCGTAGGGCCTCCCTCCAAGAAGATGAGAGGCACCGTCCAGATGCCTTGTGCACAAGCCCGCGGTGCAACCCTAACACCTGAAACAACTCCAAGGCTTCCCAGACGAGTGCAACCATTTACTATCAGGTTACCCAGGCACAGCACAGATGGCCCTAACCTTGTGTTTCCACTAGTACCTACTGATCTGGAATTTCCTCACGGATTCACTTTGGAAGATCTAACGGATGAAGAAGTTTCTAGAATCATTGAAGCTGTTAATGCGGAAGTCGAGGCAGAGCAGGGTAGTGGACAACAAACGGCTACAAAACAACCCCAGCCAAGACAACCAGAAGTGGTGGAAGTGGAGGATGAAGAAGAAGAAGAACAAGAGGATGAACACGAAGGATTTTTTGATGAGGGGGTGCATGACTATGAGCAAGAAGTTATACAGGAGCTAGAGGGTGCCCCATCATATACAAAGGAGTTGAAAAAGCTCTACGATACCATCAACAGGGTCCAACAACAACATAAGTTATCCCTGGCAGCAGGAAAGGCTATCATGCACCAAATCCTTGAGGAGGAAGGAGTTGACGAACAATATCGTGCCACACTGGATATGATCTCGGATGCTTTAGGAGTACCTGAGACAGTGCATACTGCCCTGGCACAAGCACGCAGAACGGAAAGAAGATACGAAAGACGTCCCCCATGAGCAGGGAAACAGATGAATGTCTTAGTATCCGAAACACAAGGGACAACCACGACCACGGGCACAGCACACACTGTGCACGATACTGAAGAGACCCATGTGTCTAGTGTACCCCCATCACCCCCCTTGCCACCCCCGCCTCCCTCTCCACCACATTCACCTCCCATTACCAATGTAACAACCACCGTTACCACCTCCGAGTCAACCGCCATGACTGAAGCACAAACCGCCAATCAACCCACACACCCTCTCAACACCTCCACTAACACTGTAATCCTAACGGCAGCTACTGACATCCCCATTCCCCCTCTCACATTTCCGGGCAGTTCATATTCACAACTGCTCACACCACTGTACACATTCACCACAATCACTACACCCACAATTCCACTATTCACAATCACTCCCACTACTGTGTCCACCGTGGATTTGATGGACATATCACCCTCCACTGCACCTCTCCCTCCCCCCATACGGCCACAATCCCCCATTCCCCCACCACCCCCTTCACCATTTTCCAGCACCGCATTCACACTTCCCTTCCCCTCTCCCTTTCCCTCTGCACTTAACACCCTTCCTGCATACACCCCCATTAATAATGTATTTAATAACATGTATCAATGCATGTCCCAGTTACAACAACACTATCAGCACCTCGATGCTCAGCATACAAGTTTGTTCAAGAGTCATGAAGCATTACAAGGAAGATTCAGTGAATTAGAGACAGAGAAGAAACAATTACAACAGTAGTTTAGTGCATTGCAAGAACAACATGAGCAATTAGTGGCAAATCCACTGCAGCCAGATGCAGAAGAAAGACAACATATGGATGATCTACTACACTCCCAAATCACAGAGAACCTCAAGCTCTGCCGCAACATGGCTCTATTACAGAAGCATATGTCTGCAGCCCTGGAAGAAAATAGACGGCTTCAGACACAAAACGAAGAGAACTTGGAAGTAGCAATGGAAGGTTCCCCACAAGAAATTGACCCGGAGAAGTTTAAGGCCATTCCCTCAGAAAATATGCAAATCATATTGGAAACCCATGCTGATCTCCTCGAAGCCCATGCAGCCTTAGAAAAGGAAAGAGACGAACTACTAAGGCAATTGGCAGCTCAACCCGAACCACCCAAAGAAGTCCCAACCACAGCTGACACAACTGACGAAGTAGCAGCGCTCAAAGCACAACTCGAAGAATTACAAAAGAAAGTGCTTGAGTATGAACGCCAACCCCCCCCCTTGGTAGAACCAGAACCTGAAGACCTAGTACCAATCAAAGTAGAGGAAACTTTTGAGGACCCATACGTTCCGATGCCAGCACCTGGAGGCAAGCAGACAACAGAGGGCATGGACACCATTGAGATAGAGGCCCCTGAATGGATGCAGAGATTAGAGAAAGTGGCCACAACCCATGATGACAGGGTAGCAGTTCAAATAGCATCCATGTCACAATTGGAAGAGGTAATCATAAAATCCGAGTACTTTAGGAACCTCTCACATCACAGGTGGATTGGCACCTCCGATGACTTATATGTTCCTTTTTGTGTCTTAATGGCGGATTATAATGCTGAAATCAAGCATCATACCTCACGGGAACCAACCTCTGCCACACAGTTTGCACCAGACGACATTCCAGAAAGTGCCAAGCAGGGAAATATTCGCCAACCGACTTGGAGAATTCGGCTGCTTGAAACCTACCCGGAAATGAATTGCACATGGAATAACATGCCCCTGTATATCAAGTACAATCCCTGCTACTGTCCTGTTTTCCGAAGAAGGTCGTGGCCGGAATACACAAAGATGGTGCTGACAACCAAAGGTTGTGAGAAATGGCTCAACTATGTCTACTTCTCACCACCTAAAGGTCAACCTACCGTAGGGTATATGATATCGACAATTCGGCATTGGGGTGTCAGGTTCAAAAACGTACCAGACGTCATGACACAGATGTGCCTTAAAATTTTTGAACTCATGATAGTCACCTTCCGGACCTTCAAGAATGTTAAGGAACCTCACCTCTCTGCGCTCGGATTCAATGAAGGCAATCAAGATCTTGTTTATGACATGAGCACAATGCCCTCTATTAATGTTGTTTATGCATGGCATGCCCGCATCAAATACCTACCGGCCTGCTTCAAACAGACATTTGAAGAGATGTTTGTCACAGGGTTCTGGGAATATCACTCAGAGATCTTCATTCCCAGGCCCTCACATTTATTACAATTGTTTGCAGTAGAACAAGCTCTCCATTCAGAAAAGCTACGAATGCCACATCCAGAGGTTCCCGGGCCAGTAGATTGGGATGCTTTACTCACGGACTTTGCAAAGGGGTTGCGGATTGCAGAACATCACTTAGCACAAGATGTCGTTGAGTACTACATCCAAAAACCCACACAACACGAGTCTGTCAGGGACGACAGACGCGAGAGAGGGGGGGGTGTTGGAACTGAAAGACTCACTAGGCAAGAGAGAAGAGAAGGCACAAGCAGACAAGGGAGTCAATGACGATCTGGCAAGTAGGCCAATAATTTTCTTCATGGAGAAGCAAATACGAGCATTCACGCAGATCTAGCACTAAGGAAACCTTTAATTTTTCAAAACCCTTACACCAATTCAAAGTGATTCTCATCACTAACAACCCCTGTAAATACCATGTTCACCCTTTTGTGGCTCCATTTTGTGCAAGCTGAGGAGTCCTCGAGCTTGAGGAGCCTTAGAAGTAGTTGCTTACCAATTTTCGTATTTTTTAGATCTCATTTGAACCCTCAAATAAGCCTTGGAACCTAATTTTTAACTAGGCCAGACACTAGGTCTGGACAGGGCCAAAACCTAGTCAAAAACTATAAATAGAGCTAGAGAGCTCATTTTTGAGGTAGCTTGTAAGTGATTTGAGCTTGTAAGAGCTTTTTGAAAGTAATCTAAGAACTCCATTGCTTCTCACTCTTTGTCTTACTGTGTGTGCGCGTGTGTGTATGTGTGTGCATGTTGGTGTGCTTCTCACTCACGCACTTGTGCCTTCACTTGCTCGAGGTCTTCATACCATCCTCACGTCTTCCCAGATTGACATTAAAGGAGGTGCTACTCATCACTGAGCTACACACTCTCATCGATTAAGAGTCATACTAAAAGACTTGACAAAGTGTCGCATATTATCAACACAGATCACATTTCTTTGTAAAGCATAGATGGTAGATTAAACTTCCTTATCATCAACCAATGTAAAGGACCAACGTGTATAGTCACATACAATACAAGTGGTGTGAGCACTTGATAAATAGTTATGGTAGAATTGTTCTACAAACATAGAAGGTGAAATCACAAATGGAGAATAATCAAGAAGCTGGGATCTTGATTATCTTCATTTATCTATGAAAGTTGTCAAACAAGTGAAGGAATAGAATCACTCTAGAGCTAGAGCCTTGCTCGCTCCAAGATGAGTGTGGAAAACCACAACCTCTGAACTTTGCATTAGGACAAAGTTAAGTTGTTATACAGAGATGGCAAAAGCCATAGATAAAGCCCTTTGTTGCTTTGTAACTTGTTTCTGAAACTTTACTATGTACTTGGTCCAAGTCATCATCATTATGAGCTTATCTATCAAGCTCGTGTACTTTGTCATTTGAAGTCTTTTATATCAAAAATACTATACAAAAGGCATTATCAGATCAAAGGGGAGTTACTCATGGAGATCAACCACATGAAGCAAAGATACTCATGGAGATCAACCACATGAAGCAAAGATTACTCTTAGAAATCAACACATGAAGAAAAGACTACATTCTCGAAGGTCACTCATATCAAAGGAATACACATTGGCGGAGAAGATCAACCACATCAAGAACTACCAATGTTACGCCCGCTACTAGCCGTGGCCGGATATATAACTTCTAAATCTAGAGTTAGAGTGCTTTAGTCTAATGTGATACTTAAAAGCACTCTACTTCGCAGTCACGTGGGTTCTTGGGAGTGGTAGGGGTCTGCTAGGCAGAGGCCCTGTACTATTTTCCCAAACTCTCATATAAGCATTAAATACGCTATCACGTCTTAGCTCAGTACTGAACACTGTTAATTACCCGACCTATTGAACGTTAGAAATTCCGGACTGGGTCTGCTATAGTGAAAAAGCAGTAATCCGATCTGACTTAAACTACTCGGCTATTTTACTCATTCACCAGATTTACTCAAGATGTACCTCTTCTAGTCTTGGGGTTACACCGAACATTATACCCAAGTTATAGATCTTGTGGTATGCCGACAATAGCCGAACCGTAACCAGTTTAGCACTAGTCCCAAAGGTTCACAGGCTCTTCCAGATACAAATCCTTCTGAGACAAAATCCTCAGAAACACAGACTATTATACCGACTTCAATTACTTCGCAGAACCTTAATAAAACTGCAGTGAGATCACTCCGTACTGTCTACTTTGCCGATATATGCGAGCCACACTTAACAATGCTCAACAACACACTTAATCATTACCGAACAACTTCGTAACACACTGCCACTTGTTCGTAACTACCTTTTAAGGTGTGAACAACTACTAAGCGAACGCAACAGAGCAGAATAAACAGATCCGAAATAGGCACTCAACCAAACACAACAGTTCCCCAGAATGGGCGTACTCACAGACAAAATCGGAGATGCACTTCACAAATAGAATCGACTAGACGATACACCTTAACAGAACACAGCAATTCCAGAAAAGGGGCGCTTCTTGCCATTCTCTTCTCATTTCCTTATATAGAGGATTTTACAGTGGTGCGCAAATCTCTGCGCGTTTCTCAAAAGGCTCTTGCTATTTAAGGCGCCTGTCCTAGTACAACTGTCCTTATTCGGCGGCCGTCTAACACTAGCACGCCCGGTGGACTCGAACCCGCAGGTTCCTATGTTTCGGCGACTAGACCTTCTAAGTACATACTTCGGGCGAGCCTAAATGTTCGGGTAATTTTCTTTTTGAGGGTTTCTAACATCTGTACTAAGGTGGTGGGTTCTAGTAATTGGGCGTCGGTTCTTACTACACTAAGGGCTATGGCTTGAGTTAACAAAATTTTGGCTTGGGTTTGAAGGAAAGCCTCTTGTAAGTAAAATTCGTTAGCTAATGCCGCATCTCGGGCTGTCTGCATTTCGGTCAGTTTGGTCCGCATCTCTGTAATACACTCCTTCTGGTTGCGCACTTGGTTGTCTAGGCGTTCAAACTGCTGGGTTTGGCAGTCGAGAGTTTTCCGGTATGCATCTCGTTCTTTGCGCGTCCTATCGATGTCCTTTAGGTATTGGCCTTCCCGTATCAATTGTCGTTTTAGGATACTGTTAACCTCATCTGCGCATTCTTGGGCGTGTCGTAACTGTTCTTGGACTTGTTGGACTTCTTTCTGTTGGTCCTGATGCTTCTTGATGGTCTCCTGCAATTGAGTCTTTGTTTCTGCGACCAACTCTTCGAGAGAGGCGTTGATATCTTCGTGTTCGTGGAGGGTGGCCTTCAAGGCTCGGATTTCTTCATGTGCGGCGTGTAGTAGTCGTTCTTTGGCTGCAACTTGCTCGAGGGCTGCATCTCTTTGCTGTACCAGAGTCTGTTCTGCCAAAAATTTTGCTTGTAGTTCTGCTAATTGTGTCTGTAGCTGATGATTCTCAGTCTTTATGGCTTCGATATCTTCCTGGAGGGGGGTGATGTTGGCTTCCAGGACGTGGACCTTATATTGGTATTCTGCCTTCAGATTGTCCGTGGCTTCCTTAAACTGTGCTGGCAGCTGGTGTGATAAATGCACGAGGAACTGCCCCATGGAGGCTAGTTCCAAAAATACGTTGTGTGGTGGTGGTGGTTGACGAGGCTAAGAGGACGTATCGGTGAGTAGGTTCTGGGAGTTTGGCGGAGAGTAGTTAGGGGAGGAAGAGGAGGATGGTGGAGGTTCAGAACTGGGTTGGCGGGGTGGTTCCGGTGGGAGGTCGGGGTTGACAGGTGGTGTGGGAAGAACAGTGTCAGTCGTGGTTACCTTGGCAATTGTCTGTTGTTCGGTTTCTGTATGATTGATGGCGGAGATGAGTTTATCCAGTGCTTTTGTGGCGGATTCCGGTTCATCCTGTTGATGCTCAGATTCCTTTTTGGTGGACACTATCTCTGTCTCTGCTTGGTTTTGCTGATCTTGTTGCTCCGTCGAGGTGTCGTTGTGTATTGAAGTGGCAGTGTCGTGGTATGTTTCTTCTTGTTTGTCCTCTTCGGTGTCTTGTTTCTTTCCGGCGGATCCTTGGACTTCGCTTTCTGAAGAGCTGATCCGGATTCGTTTAGTGTGGAAGAGTTGATTGATCTCTTCGTCGTCTTCTTCAGTTTCATCGAGCGGTTGTGCTGATTCCTCGTGCCTAAGTACTGGGCCTGTGGGTGGGGGTTGTGTGGCGAGAATGGTTGGGAAGAGGAATGAGATGATGTGGGGAAGGCGAGAGTGTGGAGAGGTGCCCTTTTGGAGTTGCTTCACTATAGCTACGCATTCCTTATGAATTCGTTGGAAGAAGTAAGAGGCAAAGTTCACGGGTTCGTGGGCGGCTAACTCCAAGGCGGAATAGAAGGGGCGAGAGATGTCGTATGGTCGTTTTTGCAGGTTGAGAATTGCTATGAGGAACTGTAGAGCGGATCGTTCGGGTTTCGGGCGGCAGAGAATGGCATATTCGTTTGATGAGGAGCGGGGAAAGAGTTCGGTCATGCGAGCGACAGGGATGCTAGGGCCATTTTCGCGGCCTTGCGGGGTGAGGCGGTAGGCTGCAGAGAAGGCTTGGAAGGTGATGACGGTTCTATATGGGAGGGAAGGGAAGACCCACTGTCTTTCGGTGATGGGGAATTGGGCGATGGCATGGATGATCTGCGCGGAGAAGGGATGGGCTTCCACTGAGTGCCAAGGCAATTCAGCGAAGTTGGCCAACCCTCTACAACACAGATATTCGCCTACGTCTGGAGGGATACCCTCACGGAAAGCAGCGTAGTTGGCTAGCGCTTCCATGGTGTTTACGAGCACCCTTACAGTCAACACAGGGGACAGGCTGCAAGAGTAGCACCCATCGTGCTAAGCGTCTGCCTAAATGTTGTTGTCGAACTAGATAGACAAGTGCAGCGTGATCTACATGAAATGTGAATTTTTGGCCTAGCAAGTAATGTCTAAATTTTTTGACTGAGTATACCAGTCCTAGGCATTCCCTTTCTGTTACAGAGTAGTTTTTCTCAGCAGGGGCTAACCTTCGACTTGCATAATACACTGGTCTGAACCATTTATCAATTTGTTGCATCAATACACTTCCTATTGCTATATCTGAAGCATCAACAAAGATGTGAAATGGATGATCCCAGTCCGGTGGTTGTAAAATAGGAACTTGTGTTAATAAATGTTTTAAACGATCAAAGGCTATCTGGCATTCTTGGGTCCATTCAAATTGTCGGGTTGTTTTACTGATTAGCTTGTTTAGTGGTATTGCCAGATGAGCAAGCCACCGTAAATGTCTTCCATGCCACCGTACTTGGCCCATAAAGCGCATGACCTCTTTTGGAGAGACTGGCACCGGAGCTTCTAAGACTGCCGAAATCTTATCTGGATCGACTTGGATACCTTGTGCAGATACAATGTGGCCAAGTAACTTGCCACATGAGACCGCAAACACCAATTTGTTTGGATTCAAACAGAGTCTATATTCTCTGCATTTCTGAAAGCAGCACCGTAAATGAAATAGGTGTGCTAACATCTTACCGAAAATTGAAAAATCGTCGAGGTATACTTGCATAAATGAAGTAAGATAAGGAGAAAAAATCTCTTGCATGCATCTCTGAAATGTACTTGGTGCGTTTCTCAGGCCAAACCACATCACCGTACAAGCAAAGACACCCCAATTGGTAATGAATGCGGTTTTCGGTATGTCTGCTTCGGCCATTCTAACCTGATTGTAACCACTGTATCCATCTAAGAATGAATACATTTCATGACCTGCTACCCTATCAAGCATGGTATCCAGAAAGGGGATTGGAAAAGGATCCGGTACTGTTGCTGCATTTAATTTCCGGTAGTCTACACAGATTCGTAGTTGCTTATTTTTCTTTGGTACGATCACAATCGGTGAAATCCATTCAGCATGTTCTACTGGTACGATGAATCCGACTTTTAATAATCTGTCAAGTTCGGCCTTTACCTGTGATGCATAATTGGGATTCATTCGATAGCTGGGCTGCCTATTTGGTTTAGCTTCAGGCTTCAGCATGACTCTGTGTTGATAGATGCGCCTATCTAACCCTTTCATATCTTTGTATTCCCATGCAAAGACGTCTGAGAATTCACGAAGAAGTCGAATTAAGTCGGTTTTAAATGATTCCGGTAAGTTTTGCCTTATCTTTACAGGTCGTGGATGCTCTTCATCTCCTAGATCGTACGTGGTCAACTGGTCTTCTGGGACATAAAACTGTTGCGGTTTCCCTGGATCGTTTGTTGACTTGAACAGTGATTGTAATTCATCATCATGTGTGGGGACACTGCCTTCATGCTTAATTGTATTAGTGATAGGTGTGATTGTACATATCGAGGTGTTCCAATTATCTATCACAGACTGTAGATCAACAGTCCCTACAGACATTAAATCAGCATTACTCTTCAAAAATTGCTCTTCCTCATCATCTGATAGTCCATCTAACATGTTGACTGGCTCAGCAAAATATGGTCTAGCGTGAAGCTCGCACGGTTGTATAGCATCCAATTTTACTACATATCTACAGTTGGCATCTTTGAACCTGAGCTCTTGTGCAGACCAGTCCTGTATTACCTTTGCATGCTTCAGCCAAGGTCGGCCGAAAAGAAGGTTATAATCCAAGGTTGATTCTGGCATATCTAGTATGACAAAATTCATTTTGAAGGTCGCACCTTGTAAAGTAATGGGTATATTTCGCACAAGTCCTACAGGGTGGACTCTAGATTGATCTGCCATTCTAAGGAAAAATTGCACTGGTTCAATTTCGGTCCATCCTAACCTTTTGCATAAAGATGTTGTTGCAATGTTCACACCAGATCCTCCATCAATCAATACCTGCGTAATTTTATGATTCTTGTACCATACTGTAATCAAGGGAACCGAATGATCAACGGTAGAATCAGGTTCCGGTTGAACTGCAGCTATTGACGGAATACAAGGCACCGGACTGAACTGTTGCTAGAACTGTTGTCGAATCCCAGGTACTAATGCCAGAAGTTGGCCGAGAGGCAAAGTAATAGATGCCTTGGACAAAATTTCCCAAGCTTGTTGAGGTTGGTTGTCCTGCTCCTTTGAACTTGAGGTTTCCGGTGGTGTAGAAGTTTCTGTTGTTATGTCTACTGTTGATGATGGCTCCGCTGTTGTTTCCTTTTGGTGCATTTCTTCCTTTGATGAAGCCTGAGTCACCGGAATAGGTTCTAGGAACACTGGTGGTTCTGTTGCTGTCCAGCGACTAGCCTTGTTATACATCCTATGTTGTTCTTGTATCCCTGGTTCGAATACTTTTGCTGCTATTTGTAGCTGTTTACCTGATCTGGTCTGTATTGTAGCAGCTTGCGTTTCTACTGGTGTAATTTGTACCATGTTGGCCATTGGGTTTTGCCGCTCCTTCTTCCTTTGATCGTATTCAGCTGCATCTTTGCAAAATCTTCTGATGTGTCCGTATTCACCACAAAAATGACAGCGTGGCGGTGGTAGATTGGGATTTTCTGGTGGTGGTTCGTTCTGCCAGCGGTTTGCATTATAGTTATTGTTCCTCTGTCCTCGGTAGTTTTGATATCCTTGCGGTTGATTGTTTCTCAGTTGCGGAGGTACATAATGATTCGTCGCCTGTTCGTGTTCTTGAATAACAGCATTGACTGTTGTTGTTCCCTGTAATCTGGCATTGTAGACATAATTTCCGGTGGTGTGTCCGGCAGTGTTGCAGATAGCGCAGAATGTTTGATTTAGCGCATAGTTGGCACTAGTATGACCTTAATTCTTGCATGTGATACAGTATACTTGTCTGGTTATATCTTCATTCATAGTTTTGTTTGTTTTTAACCACTCCATATCTTCTGTAAATCCACCTACTTTGGATTCTAGTTGTAGAGCCATGGCGATGACTACATCCAGCGTCATAGCTCCCACACATCTGATGATCATGATCTGTTTCAGTTGTGGGGTTAAGCCGTTGATGAACCATTGGGTGATGACATCATCAGGTAAGTTAGTGTGGGCCTGTGGTATCTGCCGCAAGTGTGTTCTAAAGAGTGTAGCATACTCTTGGACAGTCTGATTCGCCTTCTGTCGGTTGTTCTGTAAATAATCAAAGATTTCGGTGGGATTCTTCTTTAACCTGAATCATTGCAAAAAAGCTTCTCGAACTGCATCATAGGTGCCGAAATGATTGATATCGTATTCTGTAAGCCATCTAGCTGCTTCATTTACCAGTGTTGATTGAAAAACAATGGCCTTATACGCCTGATCCGGTGGATGGTTAAGAATTGCATAACTTATCTCGAAGGTGCGCACGTGAGCATCCGGATCATCTCCTGGGAATCCACCGAATTTCGTATATGTTACTCCTGTTGGAGGCGGCCTTGGTTGACCTAACTGTTGTTGCTGTTGTTGTCCGTTCATCGTGAGTGTGTCCGGTCCTTCTTCTGTATCTTGAGGTTGATTAGGCAAGCTATCAGAATCTGGATCGCCGAATGACGTGCCTTCCGGTGTGCTGTTTTTACTTAGAATGCGTCGCACTTCTGCTTCGAAGAGTTTTCCTTCCTTCTGGATATCCAATATCCAAAATCTTTCTTCCAAGCACGCTGGTTGGGCTGAAGATTCTGCGAAAAATGCAAAGTCTTTGCCTACAGTTGGTGACTCTATCACCGGAATATCACCGGAATGAGCCGAAATTGTGCCAGAATGCAGTGTTTTTTCGCTCTTATCGATCTTTTTTCCTAAAGCGTTTCTGATCGTATCTAACTCGGAGTTTAAACTAGTCTCTAACGGCGTGTTGGTGGATTCTGAAATTGCTATATCTTCGATGGGCTGGGTCGAAGTAGCACCAGAATGTACCAAAGGCGTTGATCGTTCCACCGGAATATGACCGGAATCAATCGTGATGTTCTCAGTTTGTCTGACCACTGGGTCAGATTTGGTTAGATCTTCTCCTTCCAAGGCTATCTTTATTGCTTTACTCGCTTCAGTCTTACAGTTCTTAGGATATGTTTCATCGGATCGAGTAACCGGCATGTATCATTACACAGTAACCCTATCTGAGCAGTTTGGCAACAATCTGGGTCTGTTGCTTCTGCTAGTTACTCGAATGTTAACTAAACGTTTACTTCTGACAACAACTAGTACTTTAGTGCCACTTTCCCACAAGTAACTCGTAATCAAATGCTACTTTACCGCAGAGACTGGTAAACAGTTGCCACTTCCCACAGACGGCGCCAAATGTTATGCCGGCTACTAGCCGTGGCCGGATATATAACTTCTGAATCTGGAGTTAGAGTGCTTTAGTCTAATGTGATACTTAAAAGCACTCTACTTCGCAGTCACGTGGGTTCTTGGGAGTGGTAGGGGTCTGCTAGGCAGAGGCCCTGTACTATTTTCCCAAACTCTCATATAAGCATTAAATACGCTGTCACGTCTTAGCTCAGTACTAAACACTGTTAATTACCCGACCTATTGAACGTTAGAAATTCCGGACTGGGTTTGCTATAGTGAAAAAGCAGTAATCCGATCTGACTTAAACTACTCGGCTATTTTACTCATTCACCGGATTTACTCAAGATGTACCTCTTCTAGTCTTGGGGTTACACCGAACATTATACCCAAGTTATAGATCTTGTGGTATGCCGACAATAGCCGAACCGTAACTAGTTTAGCACTAGTCCCAAAGGTTCACAGGCTCTTCCAGATACAAATCCTTCTGAGACAAAATCCTCAAAAACACAGACTATTATACCGACTTCAATTACTTCACAGAACCTTAATAAAACTGCAGTGAGATCACTCCGTACTGTCTACTTTGCCGATATATGTGAGCCACACTTAACAATGCTCAACAACACACTTAATCATTACCGAACAACTTCGTAACACACTGCCACTTGTTCGTAACTACCTTTTAAGGTGTGAACAACTACTAAGCGAACGCAACAGAGCAGAATAAACAGATCTGAAATAGGCACTCAACCAAACACAGCAGTTCCCCAGAATGGGCGTACTCACAGACAAAATCGGAGATGCACTTCACAAATAGAATCGACTAGACGATACACCTTAACAGAACACAGCAATTCCAGAAAAGGGGCGCTTCTTGCCATTCTCTTCTCATTTCCTTATATAGAGGATTTTACAGTGGTGCGCGAATCTCTGCGCGTTTCTCAAAAGGCTCTTGTTATTTAAGGCGCCTGTCCTAGTACAACTGTCCTTATTCGGCGGCCGTCTAACAACCAACTTGAAGAAAAGATCAACCATACCAAGCAAGGACTAGACTTCTAAAGGAACGGTTAAAGAAATACATCGATGGACGACATCAAATTAAAAGGGCATCAACAACAAGGGGAGAAAAGAAGCTATTACTTGAAGCCAAAAAGACAATGATAAACCAAAGGAGTCAACCAACAAGGCCTAAATCGAAAGGAATTCTCTACATCAAATGTTCAAGAAGGAAAAACAATCAAGGTCAAGAAGAAAGTCATCATTTTCATGGTAAGTCTTGAAGGTCATCACTTCAGTCAAAAACTACATCAACATCAAGGAGTCTATATATCCAAGAAGAGCATGGAGCAAAGAATGGAGAAGAAGGAAGGAGAACCAAATATAGAAGAGAAGATTCAAAGGCATATCAAATGGGAGATAGCAGGTCTAAAAGAATAGCAATGCAAAGAGAGAAAGAAGACATCATCAAAATAAGATCTAAAAGAATAGCAATGCAAAGAGAGAAAGAAGACAGCATCAAAATAAGATCGGTAGAATTTGAAGATTGAAGGGGAGCTGTTGGAACAAGCAATCTCCAAATTCACCAATCTTAGCACTCCTGAGTTTTTTAGTAGAAAACTCAAAAGAAAAGCTTATCAATATTTTTTTCCATATGACCCTAGTCACACGAGTATTTTTTTTTATATGATTATACCCTTAAGACTTCTATAGAACGTCCATATGATCCGTAGCACATGAAAAATTGTTCCACGCAATATGAAAACATCTCCATAAGTCAAGGAAGATACATTTCTATAAAGAAATGGTTACGCCGTGATATGTGAAAATCTTCCTTAAATCAAGGAGATATGACTAGAGTTTGTTTTTAGAAAGAAATGTACATGCGGTGATTTTTCGCCGCTTGAGAATACTTGTATATAAGCATGAGTGGTTAATGAAAAAGTTGGGCGACATTATGCATGACTTGAGTTTCTGATCGTCGACCCCATGCGTGTCATTCTCCTCTCTCTATGCTTGCAGCAGAATCGCTCATCTCTGTGTATTATGTAAAGCAGCTCATCCTATTCAATGGAGAGCATGCGTCCTCATTATAGTGCCAATATCCACATATGATTATGTATTTAATATATGATGCATTCATCTATCATAATGTGCATAGCTGCGAATCTATAGAATGCAAACCTTACGGTAGCCATATGCGATAATCAACTGTATCAGTTGCTTCATCACTCCCCATGAAGGATGGAGCATGATCAGTCCATTGTTCGATTACGGGCATTCGTAAGACATTATTCATATATGAGGAACAGGTCACAGATATCTCCTGTTCCACGAGCATGAATATCTGCTGGGTCATATCAGGATAGACCATGGTCATATATTGTCTACTATATCAGGCAGAATGATTTCTAGTTCCGATTAACTGAGCGCTCCTCCATCTGCGTCTTTCTCCATATAACATCCGCTGCAGCTCTATGTTCACATTACACTTGTCAATAATATTGTATAGGTACACACGAGAGTGCCATGATTATTCACACATTGTAACTCATTACTTATGAGTAACACACGATCATGCAATCAAAGGTTACACATACGATCAATGGTCTTGAATCCAGAGAATATCATTTTTGCATGCACAACTCAAAGTCTGGAAGGATTCGTCATGAAGAAAGCACAGAACTAGGAGCATGAAACTGTGAAGCAATGCAGTTGTGAAAGATGAAAAGAGGATCATTATTGCAGATGCGGAGAGTACGCTTACAAGGACAAAGAGTTCGTGACATCATGTCACAACGATCATGTTGCTGGCTAGAAGTTCATTTGTATATAAATATTATCATTGGTGTATATGCTTTATATAATGAAGCTACCCATTATGATTCAAAGAGGTTCTTTCTGTCAACACCCGTTAAGTATGCATCACAGGTTGAATACTGATGCTATAGATGAAGTGACTCAATACATATCAAGTGTTATGATATATATATCTAGAACGTTCCTTATGTGAGTTGCAGATATTTTTACATCTTCTGACATCTGATGACAGAATATGAACTCCATATACTATGTGCAAGTTGCACATTCGGTCACACTTCTTTATTAGTCAAACATTGATGATATGGTATCACTTCAATACATCAGTAGCACATCATGTCTCTCCCGTCAAAAGTCTACTTGCGTTCGGCTACAGTTCTTTGCAGAGATTAATTACATCATAAAGTGTGTTCACATATACTTGAAGAGGTTCTATATATATAGTGATTATATTGGAACTCATTTCTCTCTTGATGACCCGATTCAGTTGGAACCTTGATTGACTTATGTGCAAATCTTTGATTTATTTTATCTCATACGCTTCTGCACATTTGATTATTCCCACTCACTCACAGTATACACCTCAACAGAATGGAGTTGCTGAACGAAAGAACAGGTCACTCATGGAGATGGCGAGGTGCATGGTCAAGAGTCAGGCTTTACCACATAGTTTCTGGCTTGAGGTTGTCATGTGTGCAGCATATGTACTGAACAGGTGTCCCACTAAAGCGCTACAGTCTATCACTCCATATGAGGCTTGGCATGACCGCAAGCCATCTGTTGCTCATCTGCGTGTTTTTGGTTGTTTGGCATATGCATTAGTGCCTGAACAACATCGCAGAAAATTGGATGATAAAGCAGTAAAATGTATATTTGTTGGATACAGTTCTGAAAGTAAAGGCTATCGTCTGTATCATCCACAGACAAAACACATTCTGGTTAGCCGTGATGTTGTTTTTGTGGAAGATGCAATTCAGCCATTGCTTTCATGTACTAAGGAGACATCTATGAGCTCCAAAGACATGTATGATACTTTGATGCCTCGTTTTACAGGTGGACAGTCTAGTGCTAGTCCTAATGAGGCAACTTCTCAGCCTTTGTAGGCTTCATATGATGATGCAGATCATTCCATTTCTGATGCAAATTTACATGATGCACTTGTTGATGAGAGAGCTGATATTGAGTAGGCAAAAACTATGTCAAACTGGCTAGTGCAAACTTTGCGTGACAGCAAATTAGATGCACCTTTGTCATATCGTACTCGTTCAGGCTCTCATAGTGCCTCCTTTGCATCAGATTGCTATGCTATGGCTGCGTCTAGTCTCTGTGATGAGAACGAGCCTGTTTCTTTTGATGAAGCACAGAATTCAAAAAATTGGATGGCTGCTATGCAATCTGAATATGATGCTATAATGAAGAATGGTACTTGGTCTTTATGTGACCTGCCTCCTGGACAGAAGGCGATTGGCACTAAGTGGGTATACAAGTTGAAGCATAAACCGGATGGTACAGTTGACAGGTATAAGGCTAGGCTTGTCGCAAAGGGTTATGCACAGGAAAGAGGCATTGATTTTGATGAGACCTTTGCACCCACATGTCGTATGACTACTGTTCGGAGCATCTGTGCACTTGCAGCCCATCATGATTGGAATGTACATCAGTTGGACATTAAAATTGCATTTCTGAATGGTGATTTGCATGAAGAAGTGTATGTTTTTCAGCCCCGTGGCTTTGTGCAGAAAGGGCATGAAAACCAGGTTTACAGGTTAAAGAAGGCATTATATGATTTAAAGCAAGTACCACGTGCTTGGTATGAGAAGATACATGCCTATCTGATTGCACATGGTTTTGAGAACAGTCCAACTAAAAGCACCTTATATGTTAAGCATGCTAGTGATGTGCTTCTGATCATTGTTGTCTATGTTGATGACATGCTGCTCACTGGTCTTATTGAGACACATATTGCTGATTTTAAGGCTGATTTGCATGCCTCATTTGAGATGTCTGATTTGGGGCATTTGCATCACTATTTGGGCATTCAGTTTATGCAAGTTGATGGTGGAATGGCTTTGTGTCAAACAAAATATATTGACACATTATTGCAGCGTTTTGGCCTTGAAGACTGTAAGCCTATTGCCACTCCTATGGAGATAGGTTTACGATTGAGTCTTCATGATGCTGGAGATGCATTTGATGATGTTCTCTATCAGTAGGCTATTGGATGCTTGATTTCCTTATGCATTACTCGGCCAGATATTCAGTTTGTTTTCTCACAGATGAGCAGGTTTATGCATTGCCCAGGAGTCACGTATTGGAAGGCGGTAAAGCGCATCTTTCGTTACTTGAGTGGTACTCGGCTACTTGGGTTGTTTTATCCCAAGGGGGGATCACTACCGCCAGATTTGCATGCTTTTTTTTACTCAGATTGGGCTGGTTGCTATGACACTCGTGTGTCCACCAGTGGTTTTTTCTTCATGCTTGGTAGCTCATGTATATCTTGGTTGAGCAAGAAGCAGCCTACTGTGGCCACTTCTAGTTGTGAGGTTGAGTATAGGGCAGCTTTCACAGCGACTGTTGAGTGTGTGAGGCTCAGACGCCTTATGGCTGATTTGGGTGTTGGTCAGTCTTCTGCCACCACCAACTTCACTGACAGTCAGAGTGCATTGGCAGTTGCGAGGAACCATGTGTTCCATGCTCGCACTAAGCACATTGAGGTGCATTATCACTATGTCAGGGAGAGGTTCTCTGCTGGGGAGATCAGCTTGGCATATGTGCCCACACAGGAGAACATTGCAGACCTTTTCACGAAGGCTCTACCTAGGGAGAAGTTTGAAGCTTTCCGCAAAGCTTTGGGCTTACTTCCTTTTGTGGAGTGATTTCCACATAGCTTGGCACTTCCTTATACATGAGTGCTAGCACCTTGTTCACTGCATCACTCCCAGGGGGGATTTGTTGATATATTTAGGTAGTGATGTGTGTGAACACACTAGGACTATCGGGGCACTTTTTTCCCTCTTTGGGAGGTTTTTTTCCCCTGGCTTTTATATACGCCTATTACCCTAATGGGCTACTTATCTTTGTACATTCTCTAGTAATACATTCAGTATTGTGTGTTGTGCTCCAAGCTTCTTCTTCTTCCTTGTGTTGTTCGCGTGCTTCCGCAGACGTCTAACTCCATCAAAGTATTGGAATTCCCTCTCCAGAGTATCACCAAGGCAAAGGGACATTGGTTTAGAGAAGATCAACCGGCTGGGGAGCATCTCTTCCTAGTGACTATCAAAATCATGGATACAGATCATCAATTTCCAATCATGTCCCCAAGACTTCAGAGTAGTGCATGAACTCCCGTCGACGATTACCATCATGAAGAAAGTAGGCATTCATAAATATTTTGAACTACCAATCTATAAGCCCGACTTCAATAGATGCACTCAAGTCATGAATACATTACAGCCAGCACTGCATGATCCTTTGGTTCCAGAGGCTAGAATGATGGATAAAGTAGGTGAATGGGTAGTTATTCAATTCACACATGACTTGATTAAGGAAGCTTTTGGATGGGAAAAAGATGGCAACACGATAGTGAAAGAAGAAAGCCGTGGAGCAAAGACAAGGACATTCACTAACATCAATTGAGTGGATATTGAAGAAGAAGTCAGACTCATCCACCAGCACTTCTGCTTCCCAAATATGCATCGATACACGGCTCCGCAGAAGATAAACAATGTTCAGTTACTCTCACATGCCATCAAGCAAATTGGCAATCAAATTGATCTGACTCCTTACACACAGGAAAGACTACTGGAGGCAAAGAAGCAATGGAACAGCAAGAAGTTCCTCAATGGCAGTGTAGCTCTGACAATTTTTATTTACCTTGCTTTAGGCATTAGAGAGCATCTGCAAAAAATGCCATCGTCGACTGCCATCGCTAAGTATGCCAAAGTCGCCACAGTTCCTAAAAAGAAAAGAGGAGTCAAGATTGTGGAAGAGCTAGAAACTAGCTCTCAAACCAGAATGAGAGGCACAACAAGATTAAGGGAAGTAAAGCAAGTGGAAGAGGAAGTTCCAGCCATGAAAAGAGTGCACGTACTTTCGAAGACAAGGATTGAAGAGCAAAGGCCGATTACAGAAGAAGATTTAACTAAGGCCCTGGAAGATACACATCAATATATAGAAGGGCAAGTCAATTTACCAGTGCAAGGGCACCATTATCAGCAGGCCAACAAGAGATAGAGGCCAAAAAGAAGCTCACAAAAGTACACCGCTACAGGGAATTAGGGTTGGAAAGTTCAAGCTCATCTTCGGATGCACAAGAAGAACCCGACACCTCATTGTTGAGTGTAGAGATTCAAAGTGAATCAAAGGATGATGGAAAATGGGTGGAATTGAATGCAGTCAACTACAATGAAGAAGAAGAGAGCATAAAGGTGGATGACAACACTAACCACCCTGATCAGGACACCGCAAACAAGCAAACCAAGAAGGGATGCATGTGATCAAAATCAATGAAACTTCCACAATTCAAATCAGGGAGACAACACTTTCAGGGGATGTGTCAATCAAGATACCAAAGAAAGAGACTAAAGAAGCTACAGTCAAAGAATCTGAACCCTTCACTCCAATAAGGGTTGTGGCAGAACCCTCCCCCATGGATGTCACTTTTCAAGGGAGTGCCACAAAAACTATTGATTTGGATGAAGAAAGAAAAGAACCAAAAAAACAACTACAAATCAGACAACCCCACTATGAAACTATCCATGTAGAGCAAGGAAAAGATGTACAAATCGGAGAAGCTCCAAGCATACCCCGAACATGGTTGAATGTCGACATCGCTCAGCTCAAGCCAGTAGTGCAAGACATGATTAGAACTGCAATGGATACACAACAATTAATGCTTGAGGCTGATGAAGACTATGATCAAGTGATGCAGGACAAGCATGAACTTCAAGATATTGGTAAGAATATTTCTACTGAGTCAAAGATAGCAAAGGAGCAGATCTTACAGAAAGAAAATGAAGTTCAAGAGGTCAAAAAGCAGTACAAAACTCTAGATACGAAAAATGAAAGATTGAAAGAACAACTCCAGGAATTAAGGAAGAAATATGAAGCTAGCAAGGCTGAGAAGACACGAATGTACACCCGGAGTAAAATACTTGAATCACAAATAAAGGTATATATGGAGGAGGTAGAAAACCTAAGGAATTGAAATAAGGAGCTCATGACAGCTCTTCTAAGTGATCAATCCATAGATCTACAGGAAAGGTTGGACAAAGACATCAAGGCACTAGAGGAGAAGATGGCTAAGTATGAAGATCAGCTCAAGCAGGAGCAGGCAGTCATTGCTGATTGGGAAAAGAGGTACATGGAGGACAGAGCCGCTCTCAGGACTAAATGGAAAAAGGCAGAAAATTGCTATCTCATGCAATGTAAGGAAGAGATGGATCATCTTGATATTGTTGCTCAAGAACTTCTCAAACACAAGGACACTATTGCTAAAGCTAATGAAGAAATCAAGCAAAAAGTGGAGATGATCAAGCAATTACAAGAGCAATTAGAGCAGAAGACAATTGAGGGGACACCAGTAGTTCCAAAATCCATAGAGGCTTCTGAGGAGATTGAGGTACGTCCTCTCTCTCCCCCCTTATATCATTCGCCACTAAGGGAGGAATAGGAGGTCCAAATTGAACATAATAATCGGGACATTGCATAATTGAGCCAACCAAAAAGGGCACTACTGGTGTCCCACCTTACTGTTGAATTTGAAGATCAAATAATCCAAGTCATGAAGGAAGCTAAAATCGAGAGCAAAAACTTGGATCAGATTGTGAAGCCTTTTAATGTACCATATGGACTACTTAAAGAACAAACACGACAATATATAAAGACTACAACACACAAAGATCCGGACAACAACCTCCAATTCAGCCAAGATACATTCAAGTATACTCAAGAAGAGTTCGAGAAGGCTGATCCCATATGGAGACGCAAGGTTTTGGAAAAGAATCCCACACTGCAGGTACAATGGGAAACATCACCATACGCGCTTCAGGTCAATCCAGCATTTTGTCCCGTACCCGGCAGATGCTCCTGGTTGCAATTTTGGGAAGGATAGTGCCAAGGAAGCATCAATAATCAATGGCTGAATTATCCATTGTTACCTAGTCCACCACATAACTACCTACCAATGGAAGAGTACATGGTAAAAACAATGGAATTTTGGATTGCAAGATATGCGATTGTCCTAGACTTAGCAGTTAAAATGACCAATAAGATTTTTAGCATGCTCTTAACTATAATTAAAGTCTTCCAGCATGCAAAATACACTTTTTTTAATTTCATCAGCATTACACAAGACTCTGAAGCGCTCGTTTTTTATCTCTCTACTATTTTGAGCCGCTTAACCCTGATGGCCTACTATTTGAGACTTATGTTTTTGCCAAGCACTTACATGCAGACGTTTGAAGAAGCATTTTTCACCGGCTTCTTTGAAATAGATTCAGAATTTTTTGTCAAAATGACTTCGAACCTTAATGAACGACTGGTGGCTTACGAAACCAGCTTTTTTGCGGATCACCGACAAACACCAGAGGATGGAGTGAAGTCAAGCCAGTGGAAGGAATTTATGATATGTCATGCTAATTTGCTGAATCAAAGAGAGCAAGCAACCATACAAACATACTCACGTTGCCACAAAAAGCCTATCGGGATGACAGAGTTTAGGAGGAGGGACGTGTGGAAGGGGAATCAAGCAAGAAGAGGAGAAGAAGAAGATCAAAGTCAAAAACTCCTCAATAAAGAATGAAGATCATAAAGTGAAAGAACCACCTGCTGCCCAAAACCTCGCAGGGACACGCATCAAGCAACAACGTGAAACATCCAGGTCTTGAGGAATGGAATGAAACAACAATCAGAACCAGGACATTTCATGGGAAGGACAAACCAAGGCCAGGAACTATCCATGAAGAAGTGCAAGAAGATACTTGGCAGGTAATAATCCTCCCATTGAGAGCGTGCGTTGTCAACAAATTAAACAGGCTCAAAGCAATACAACAGGTTAGATATGTGAAGACAAAGACAAATCAGAAGAACAAAAGTTAGAAAGAGGTAGAGGCTAAAAAGTTGAAGAGAGTGACTAAGAACAGCACATTCCTAGTCACTGGTGGCGTGCATGGCAGCCCAACTGAATATAGCAACCCAGATATGTGATATAAGGAATACCAAGGGGCAAACAGAAGCAAAGGACATACCTCAGACAAAAAAAAAAATTCTCTGACAATCCTTATTGCCACTTCGACTTCTAGGTGCGTGTATTCAGAACTCTTAAACAAGCTAAAGACAAGAAGTAAAGTATGTTAAGGGATGACAGAGACAAAGAGGGGGAGAGTGTTGCAAAGCAAAGAAGCACGAAAGAAGAGCCCCAAAATTTTCAAATTAATGGGCATAATTTTACTTCTTCAAAGCCTTAGGAAATTCCTTCAAGCCATGTAAATGCACTGGAGGAGTCCTCTAGATGCATAAGCCCAACTCATTGTAACATATTCCTTGTAAATTAGTAGGAAAATCACTTTTTAGTAATAAAGTGCCGGTCTCTTGTGTGACAGGACCAAATTTAGGGCACATGTATATAAGTCACTTTGTGACTCATTGTAGAGACCTTTTGCCATTGTGAAGAAGGAGAGCTTCTCCTGATTTTCGAAATTGCTTCTTTCTTGCAGATTTCCATCTTCTCTTTGATCTTCTATGTGTGTGTAATGCTTGGAATGTGTGTAGGACTATTATCTACCCCTCCCCACTGTTTTTGAGCTACTATAGTGTGTGTGTGTGTGTGAGCTTGTAGGAGTTGTGGTGTGAGTGTGGGTGCTTCCCGCCATTCACTATTTTGGTCATAACTTGAAGCACCATTGTCAGAATCAAGTGAAGCCACCTCCAATAGATGCGTCTAATGGAGAGCTTCAAAACAAGTCCATTATTGACTATATTCGGAGTTCGAAGCTGGGAGAAATCCTCGATTTACTAAAAACTGATGTAAGTGGTATCGCAGTAGACAGTTTCAATATTTCAGTGAGTTAGAGAGGTGGATTAGTCTTTTCTCATGCATATAAGCTGAACCACTTCATTTTCCATCATGTGTGCACATGTCCTCATACACTTGGTTAGGTCGTTTGATCGGATTGACAATTAAGCGTGTGTCAATTTCCCACTATATGCACTTGTGTTGCAAATGAGGTTTACTCTCTTTGGTACAAGTCCTTAAGTCTTCTTGACTTAGTTACATTGTGTACCTAAGTTAAGAAGACTTAAGGACTTGTACCAAAGAGACTAAACCTCATTTGCAACACAAGTGCGTATAGTGGGAAATTGACGCACGCTTAATTGTCAATCCGATCAAATGACCTAACCAAGTATATGAGGACATGTGCACACGTGATGGAAAATGAAGTGGTTCAGCTTATATGCATGAGAAAAGACTAATCCACCTCTCTAACTCACTGAAATACTGAAAGTCTCTACCACGATACCACTTACATTAGTTTTTAGTAAATCAAGGATTTCACCGAGCTCCGAACTCCAAATATAGTCAATAATGGACTCGTTTCAAAGCTCTTGACAAGACACATCTATTGGAGGTGGTTCAGAACCACTCGATTCTGACAACCATGCTTCAAGTTATGACCAAAATAGTGAATGTCAGGAAGCACCCACACTCACGCCACAACTCCTACAAGCTCACACACACACTACAGTAGCTCAAAAATAGTGCAGAGGGGTAGACAACAGTCCTACACACACATTCCAAGAATTACACACACATAGAAGATCAAAGAGAAGATGGAAATTTGCAAAAAAGAAGCAATTTCAAAAATAAGGAGCTCTCCTTCTTCACAATGGCAAAACTCTCTACAATGAGTCACAAAGTGACTTATATACATATGCCCTAAATTTGGTCCTTTCACACAAGAGACCGGCACTTTATTACTAAAAAGTGAATTTCCTACTAATTTACAAGGAATATGTTACAATGAGTTGGGCTTATGCATCTAGAGGACTCCTCTAGTGCATTTACATGGCTTGAGGGAATTTCCTAAGGCTTTGAAGAAGAAAAATTATGCCCATTAATTTGAAAATTTTGGGGCTCTTCTTTCATGCTTCTCTGCTCTGCAACACATATCCATAAACGTGCAAATCTACACTAGCCTCATAAAACAAAATCCAAAGTAGCACTCACATAACGTAATGAAGGAGCACGAAAGGTAATGTATTGGCTATATGTTAGCATATAGGATAGCATGATTGGGCACATACAGGATGCCAAGACTCCAAAAGAGGCTTGGAACAGTTTTTTCACATTGTATGAGACCAATACAAAGGCATGAAAATTGCAACTCAAGAACGAGTTGCATACCTTGGAGAAAAAGAGCATGTCGGTAAGTGACTATACCCTGAAAATCAAAAGCATATGTGAGTCACTTGCATCTATTGGAGTGAATGTAGATGATGATGATAAGTTGGAAAATTAATATGCCTTTGTGGTTTAGGAGCTTCATATAAGCAGTTCAGAACTTCTATACAGACCAGGGAAAATATTCCAAATTTTGCTGATCTGGTATCTATGCTGATTATTGAAGAAAAGAATCTTGGTGAGGATTCAAACTCCCAAGGAAAGTACAGTTCTGAGCAGGTATTCTACTCTAGTAGAGGAAGAGGTAGGTGTAGAGGTTTCAGAAGTGGAAGAGGAAACAGTAACCAAGACCAAGGTCAACAACATAATCATGCAGGAGGAAGAGGACACTTTCGAGGTAGGAGCACCAAAGAGGTCGCAAAAAATTCCAAAGAAATGATTCAGGTAATGATAGTAAAGGATGTTGGAATTATGGTAAACCTGGACACTTTGAACGTGATTGCAAGTTGAAGAATCAAAATAACACAAGATAGCAAAACAACTATGCATCCACAACGGCAGATGATTCTGAGAAGTTGTTTATGGTTCAACATCACATGATGAATACGATGTCTACTGGTGTTTCAAAATCGAATGATAATGTCTGGTATGTTGATTCAAGTGCTTCAAATCACATGACCACTCATGCAGAATGGTTTAGTACTGCCAGTTCCTAGATATGTTGAAACAGGTGATAACACATCACATCCTATTGAGCATATAGGAAACATAGCACTATCTATGGACGATGGAAAGGTAAAACATCTTGTTGATGTGCTGCATGTTCCAAATATAACAAAGAATTTGGTTTTCGTTGGACAAATGGTTGACCAGGGATTACAAGTCAGATTCAATGCTGATGGATTATATGTAGAAGAGTACAAGCAGGATGGACGATTGGTTACCAAAGGAAACAAAGTGGGTAGGATGTTCACCTTAAATGTGAAGATTCTCGAAATGAATGCAGCCATGTTTGCAAAAGGTGTAGGAGTCATTGCAAATATATAGATGTGGCACAAACGGATTGGACATGCAAACGTGCAAAGACTGAAACTGATGCAGTCAAAGAAGATTGTCCATGGACTACCAAATTTCAAAGTTGTAGAAATGCAAAAGGTATGTGCAAATTTGGTTAGTCAAGAGCATCATTTCCACATGACAAGCATGTTAGTGAGAATGTACTCGAAGTAGTACATACATAAAATTGGGGTCCAGCAAAGACCACATCTATGGGCAGTTGCAGGTTCTATGTTACTTTCATTGATGACCATACACACAAAGTATGGGTATATTTCATGAAAGAGAAGAGTGAGGTATTCAATCACTTCCAGAATTTTAAAGTTATGATGGAAAGCAGACAGGGAAGTACATTCAGACATTAAGATCTGATGGAGGAAGTGAATACATGTCAAATGAGTTTACTAGATTTCTAAAAAATCATGGAATTCGGCGTCAGTTTTCATGTAGGTACACACCACAACAGAATGGTGTTGCTGAATGCAAAAATAGACATATTGCAGAAATAGCAAGAGCCTTGATGGTTGAGAAGAATATGCCTCATTGTTATTGGGTAGAAGCTATGCATACTGCTGTATACATCATGAACAGAACTCCGACTACTGTTGTACATCAAGTTACACCTGAAGAGAAGTTTACAGGTAAAAAGCCAAACTTATCACATCTGAAAGCTTTTGGCTGTATTGCATATGTACATGTCCCGGATGAATTGAGGATGAAGCTTGATCCAAAAGCAGAAATGTGTGTCTTCATTGGATACCCTCTTGAGCAAAAGGGATATAAATGTTATAAACACTCACACGATAGATAAAGGTGAGCAAAGATGTGGTACTTGATGAAATGTCAAGCTTCTATGCAGATGCCAAAGAAGGGCTGAGTTTTGAAGCAAGTGACAAAGAAAATGCTGAAAAATGAAGTGCAGAATCTCAAGTTTTGAGTGGATCGGATGCATCACCAAGCAATAGTTCCAACTCAAATCCATGGAGTGGAAGATTATGTGGAAATTTCAATCCATCAAATTCATCAAATGCATCTAAGAAAGGTAAAGAAAAGCTTTCTACTGGTCATAAAACATGTGCAGGTTTTGAAGATGTTGATGGAGATTCAAGCGGTTCATAAAAGAGTCTTGATGAGGAACTTGGATTGCCCTCTGTGAAGACTCCTGGAGTAAGAAGGGCACATGCAGATGCTACAAGGAGAAGTGACTCAAGACCAAGAAGATCTGGGAGGATGCGGAATTAAGTGCAATGATTGACGTATGACAGTTATATGGCTTGTCATTGTGCCGACATGACCAAGGTAATACAAGATGTTGAACCTTCTTGTTTTGAGGATGCAATTGGAATTGTAGATTGGGAAAAAGCTATGGATGAGGAGATGGCTGCACTTTATGGAAATGATAGATGGAAGCTGGTTCCATTGCCGAAAGGAAAGAAACACAAAGGTTGCAAATGGGTTTACAAGGTAAAGCATGATGATGATGGTAGCATAAGCAGATATAAAGCACGATTGGTAGCTAAAGGATATGCACAAACATATGGCATTGATTATGTTCACTGTCGCCTTCTCCACGAGCTCTCTACAGCCACACTGGCTCTGATACCATGTCATGAGGAAGGAGATAAGGAAGAGAGCTTGCACATACACTCTCACTCTCAAGGAGAAGCACACACACAAATTGAGGCAAGGAAGAATGGTCTTCTTCTTCTTCTTCTATTACATAAAAAGGAATGTACAAGAATGACCTAAAAACAAGAATACAACAAGTGCAATATATAAAGATCAGTACATAAGGAAAAACCTAATGCCCGCAAATGAGTGAGCTGGCAAGGAACAAATGTGCCATCACTCTCGATACATAAATCTAATAAAGCTCAATGAAGTATCCCTCACATATACCGACGTGAACACTATACATGCCAGAGAAACGAAAAATTGGTACGTGTCATCCTGGATCATCACATGTTGAGCTTGATATCTCAACACTAAACCCAGCTGAAAGAAATTATACCACAACCGAGCGAGAAGGCTTAGGCATAGTATATGCTGTAAAGAAGTTTCAACGCTACCTATTGGCCAACAAGTTCAAGTTTTTCACTGATCATCAAGCTTTGTTATATTTGGTCAATAAATCTTGCAATAAAGGATGCTTAGTAAGATGGTTCCTCTTACTAATGTAATATGACTTTGAAGTTGTTAGGAAAGGTAGAACTCACCTCAAGGTGGATGACCTTTCTCGCATCACTTCAAGAGAACCACTGCAAGGAGTATCTGATGAATTGCCTGACGCTTCTCTATTCAATTTAGAAGTTTTTCCAAAATGGGCAAATAAGTTGGTACCAGTCCTATCCTTTGGACCCGCAACTAAGGATGTGAAAACCTCACAAGAAGAAATTGTAAAATCACAAAAATATCACATATTGGCAGGAAGCATGTACAAGATACTGAGGGTGTATTAGCTTGTTGTGTTGAGGACGATGAACATTGTAGTTGGTTGCAACAAGCTCATGAAGGATTGCTAGGAAATCACTATTCTAAACAACGACTATTGCAAAATCTGAAACATTTAGGAGTGTATTGGCCAAGCATGGACAAAGAAATACACGAGTGGATTAAGAAATGTCTAGTGTGCCAAGAGAAACCCCCAGTGGAGCATAAGACCCTTTATCAAGTGTCGTTAATTCCAGATTGGAGTGCTCCATTGGTAGAATTCATGAGATCAGGGACATTACCCAAAGAGTGTTGGTGCAGACCAATCACCAATTGAAGATTTGAAGGACAAAGGATGGAGATAAGAACAATTTTTGAAGCATAGAAGGTGGTTACATTCACAGATTGAAAGACATATACACATATGTACATTAGTGAAGACATAGATCACTTATACTTTTGTTTAGTTATAAGCTTGTACATATTTGCCTATAAATACTTTGGAAATATGTCGGGGCAATAGAGGAGACAATAAGAGAGTATGAGAATAGTGCATTTGGAAGTTTTAAGACTCATTAGAGTTCATAGGAATGAGAAGAAGTCTCTCTCATAACTCAGTTGTAATTTTCTGAGGAATAGAAGAAAATTTGCGCCCAAAGTTTTTGTGTCTTCTCCTTCTGTGGTAGATCCTTTGTGGAATGCTTTTGTACAAGTCTAAGTCTAGAGTTGGTCGATCTTTGTACAAATTTTTAACTTCCAATTGTAATTAGGCTTAGAGAATTGTAAGTAGGAACATTCATATGTAAAGAATGTTCATAGTCTTCTGAAACAGGCGCACATTTCGAGTTCAGGAAAATGGATAGTGATCAGTGCACAGTGTAAAGTTTTACACATATGATAGCTCAAAATCTAAGTTGAGAGATAAACTATCTACAGCTAAAAGGATTTGATCAAACGGGTTCGACATTGGGAGAACCAAAGCTAAGAAGTTAGGGGTGTCCAAATCAACTTCTCAGAATTGCAGATTTAGACATAGGTAACTTGCTAAGTAGATTTCTCAAGATCTACTGAATCTTTTGGAGTGGTTTGACTTGGATGAGGTGCGCAATCTTTAGGCGACACTTTATGCAAAGTTTCATCAAAAACTTTACACATTTACTCAATCAATGAGAAAGATATATGCAGCAAACTTTTTGAGTAATCTCCTTCTTCACAGTTTGTTCAAGAATTTGATATTTGGTCATTGATCTTTTAAATTGGTGAAGGTTTTGACTTACTCTTGATATAGAGGTACTCTAAGTTCAAGAGTAGGTTGTTCTTTTGGAGATTAATACTCTCCATTAGTGGTATCAGAGCAAGAAATGTCAAATTTGAGAAAAGGAGGATCCCGGCTGCTTCAGTTGCAAAGAATTCAACATCTGAAGGATTAAAAGATGAAAGCTTGAAGGCAAAGCTTGAGGAGGAGATCATACGACATCAAGAAGGACGAAAGGAGTGTCATTCAAAGTAAAGGTAACCTTATACTTTATAAAGATTGAAGAATTCAGTACATAGGTAAAGGAAGGATGGGAGATTCTCTTCAGATAGAGAAATTGGATAGAGAAAACTATCCTGCATGGTCAATGAGGATGGAAGCTCATTTAATGAGAAAAGATTTGATAGCCTACATTATAGGAGAAGAAGAAAAGCCACAATTCAGAGATTCTAGTGTTCCAACTAGAGAGGAGTTGTCAGATTTGAAGAATTGGATGAAAAGAGATGCTCAAGCTAGGAGTATCATTTATATGGCAATCAATGATTACTTGCTACCTCACATTAGAGGTCTTGAAAGTGCAAGTGAAATATGGAATGCTTTGGAGGAGCATTTCCAAAACACTACAAAGTCAAGAAAGGCATCCTTATGGGCAGAGTTTACTACTTTCAAGAAGAAGGCTTCACAATCAATATCTGATTATGTGACAAAGATGAAGGACATTGTAGATGCATTAGGAGCAGTGGATGAAGACATTGAAGAAGATAAATTGGTAAGGCAAATTCTCACAGGACTAAGAGGTGATGAGAAGTGGAAGCCTTTTATTTATGTATAGAACTTTCATTGGATCATTTCACTCCTGATTTGAATCAATTGTTAGGACATATGCTAACTTTTGAGAATGATATCAAAGGAGATGTTGACAAGAGTGCAGGTCATGCAATGTACTCTAAAGACAAGAGGAAAGCTAACAAAGGAAAGCAACAATCAAATGAAGAAGAAGGCACAACTAGTCAAGCCAACTTCCTAAGAGGATAAGGAGGTGGCAAAGGTAGAGGAAGTGGCAAGAGTAACAAAGATGGAGCCAAAGCTTGCGAGATTTGTGGTAAGAAAAATCATTTAGCTAATGATTGTTGGCATAACACTCAGAGTAATGGTGGATACAATCAGAACTATAATTCAAGAGGAAGAGGTGGCAGAAATCAAATAGGTAATTTCAGAGGTAAAGGTAGTAGGGGTTACTTTGGAAGAAATGCAGGTAGAGACTTCCAAAGTCAACAATATAACAATACCTACTACAATTATGCTTCAAATCAGAAGGAAGATTCAACATTGATAATGAATGCAACTTGTGAAAGGCAGAGTGAAGATCAAACAGTCTTCTACATTGACTCAGGGTGTAGCAATCACCTGAGTGGTAACATAGCATCTAATCATGTTTTTCAAACAGGTGATAATACAAAGCACAATGTGAAGTCAATTGGATCAGTGAAGGCCAAGGATGGTAGCACCTTACTGAGTAAGGTCTTGTATGTTCCTACAATTCCTAAGAATTTGATAAGTGTAGGACAAATTGTGGAAAAAGGTTATGAAGTGAGGTTCACTAATGAAGGAGTGTTTGTGGAAGACCCTAGCAATGGGTATAAACAAATTGTTTCAGGGAAGAAAGAAGGAAGATTGTTCACATTGAAGATTCAAGGTAATGTTGGTCATGCCTTGTTCACTTATGCAGGACATAAGATCTCTGAGTTAGATCTTTGGCACAAGAGGCTTGGACATTTCAATGAAAGAGGTATTAAAGACATGATTAATAATGGTTCAGTGCTTGGATTGCCTAATGTTGCAGGTCAACATATGACATACAGATGTGAGGCATGTCAATTAGGTAAGGCTCATAAGCAATCCTATTCTAAGCATGGGTTTATGTATTCAAAGAAACTTGAGTTGGTACACACAGATGTGTGGGGACCATCAAAGGATTTCAGTATCAATGGCTCAAGGTATTATGTGATTTATGTTGATGATGCTACCAGATGGGTCACTATCTATGTGATCAAAGATAAGTCTGAGGTATTCAATACATTCAAACATTATCATGTGTATGCAGAGAGAATTACAGGACATAAATTGAAGAGACTAAGGTCAGATGGAGGGGGAGAGTATTTCTCTAATGAGTTCAGTGATTACTTGTGGAATGCAGTTATAAAAAGAGAGGTTACTTGCAGGTACTCTCCTCAACAAAATGGTGTAGCAGAAAGGAGGAATAGAACTCTTGTTGAGTTTGCAAGGTCCATGATGAAGGAGAAAAATTGCCCAAATTATTTGTGGGCTGAGGCTGTAAATACAGCTACTTATTTGGTAAATAGGCTACCATGTAAAGCCTTGCAGGGTATGACACCATATGAGGCATGGTGGGGTAAGAGACCTACATTAGACCATTGCAAAGTATTTGGATGTTTGGCCTATGCATATGTGCCATCACAATTAAGGCACAAATTGGAACCTAAAGCTGAAAAATATGTGTTTATTGGTTATGATGATAAGCAGATGGGATACAAGTTGTGGAATCCATCCACAAAAAATTTTCTTGTATCAAAAGATGTTACATTTGATGAGCAAGGTACTTCGTATGCAGGTACTATCAATATTAATATAGATGATGAAGAAATTGTGAGTCAAAGGAAAGGTAAATCAAAGGTTCAGATATTTGATGAACAAGAGAATCATGAAGTGCAGGTTGAAGTTGAAGAAACACCAAGATTTGATCCTGAATGTGAAGAACCAGAAACCTCAAGAAGTGGAGAACTTAGGAGGTCTACAAGGCACAAATGGCAACCTACAAAGTATAGCTATGATACTTCATTTTTGACTACTAAGGATTATGCATACATGATTAAAGCAGAAGAAGACCCTTCTACATATGAAGAGGCAAAAGGTAAAGAAATTTGGAAAAAAGCTATGCAGGAAGAATATGATGCATTGATGGAGAATCAAACATGGGATTTGGTTCCAAAACCAAATAGCCAGAAGATCATTGGATGCAAGTGGGTCTATAAGACAAAGAGATTTGCAGATGGAAGTGTGTCTAGGTACAAAGCTAGACTTGTTGTGAAAGGGTTTGCTCAGACATATGGTATTGACTATGATGAGACTTATAGTCCAGTAGCCAAGATGACAACCATCAGAACACTCATAGCAATTGCTGCATGCAAAGGTTGGAAACTATGTCAATTAGATGTGAAGAATGCTTTTTTGAATGATTATATTTCAGATGATGTTTTCATGGAGCAACCTCAAGAATTCAGAGATGGAAGATATCCAGATTATGTGTGTAAGCTCAACAGAGCTTTATATGGCTTGAAGCAGGCCCCAAGGGCATGGAACTATAGGCTTGTAAAGTTCTTAAAGGAACTTGATTTCAAGTATCTAAAGCAGATAGTAGCTTGCTTGTCAAAGCAAGTGATGATGGGTTCATTTACATATGTATATATGTTGATGATATAATTCTTACAGGTACAGATGAGAAAGGTATACACAGCCTAAAGAAACAAATGGAGAAAGAGTTTAAAATCAGTGATTTGGGAGATTTGTCATACTTCTTGGGCATGGAGATTTCATATACTCAACATGGAGTGTATGTGACTCAAGAAAGGTACTTAAAGAATTTGTTAACCAAGTTTAAAATGAATGATTGCAGAGTAGCACCTACTCCAATGGAGGTGAATCACAAATTAAGCAAATTTGGAGGTGAAGAGTTCAAGGACATGAAACAATATCAGAGTTTGTTTGGTAGTCTTATCTATGCTACATTAACTAGGCCTTATTTATCATATGCAGTTGGGGTGTTGTCTCAATTTATGCATTGTCCTAGGAAAGAACATTGGATTGCAGGTCAAAGAGTGTTGAGGTACATTAAGGGTACACTCAAAGAGGGTTTGTATTATGGTTTTACATCAGATACAAATATCAAAATATATAGTGATGCAGATTGGGCAGGTAATCCAGATGATAGAAGGTCAACTTATGGTTACATGTGTTATGTGGGAGATAAGTTAATCTCTTGGTGCTCAAAGAAGCAACATACAGTTGCTTTGTCATCTACAAAATCAGAGTACAAAGGCATGGTTGAAGCTGCAAAAGAAGTGATATGGCTTAAGACTCTCATGAAGAGTTTTGACACTATACAGAGCATACCTATCATTTATGGAGATAACATGAGTTCATTATATCTAGCTGCTAATCCTGTTTTTCATGCCAGGACCAAACACATTGAGATACAATATCACTTTCTAAGAGAGAAGGTGATGGATAAAGAGATTGAAGTTATACATACTTCAACAAAAGATCAGATAGCTGATATGCTTACAAAGAGCTTAGATGGACCAAAGTTACAGAAGTTCAAAGACATGGCAGGTATAAAGAAGATAAGAGAAACCTCAATTGATGATTGAGGGGGAGCTGTTGGTGCAGACCAATCACCAATTGAAGATTTGAAGGAAAAAGGATGGAGATAAGAACAATTTTTGAAGCATCGAAGGTGGTTACATTCACAGATTGAAAGACATATACACATATGTACATTAGTGAAGACATAGATCACTTATACTTTTGTTTAGTTATAAGCTTGTACATATTTGCCTATAAATACTTTGGAAATATGTTGGGGCAATAGAGGAGACAATAAGAGAGTATGAGAATAGTGCATTTGGAAGTTGTAAGACTCATTAGAGCTCATAGGAATGAGAAGAAGTCTCTCTCATAACTCAGTTGTAATTTTCAGAGGAATAGAAGAAAATTTGCGCCCGAAGTTTTTGTGTCTTCTCCTTCTGTGGTAGATCCTTTGTGGAATGCTTTTGTACAAGTCTAAGTCTAGAGTTGGTCGATCTCTGTACAAAGTTTTAACTTCCAATTGTAATCAGGCTCAGAGAATTGTAAGTAGGAACATTCATATGTAAAGAATGTTCACAGTCTTCTGAAATAGGTGCAGATTTCGAGTTCAGGAAAATGGACAGTGCTCAGTGCACAGTGTAAAGTTTTACACATATCATAGCTCAAAATCTAATTTGAGAGATAAGCTATCTACAGCTAAAAGGATTTGATCAAACGGGTTCGACATTGGGAGAACCAAAGCTAAGAAGTTAGGGGTGTCCAAATTAACTTCTCAGAATTGCAGATTTAGACATAGGTAACTTGCTAAGTAGATTTCTCAAGATCTACTGAATCTTTTGGAGTGATTTGACTTGGAGGAGGTGCACAATTTTTAGGCAACACCTTGTGCAAAGTTTCATCAAAAACTTTACACATTTACTCAGTCAATGAGAAAGATATATGCAGCAGACTTTTTGAGTAATCTCCTTCTTCACAGTTTTTTCAAGAATTTGATATTTGGTCATTGATCTTTTAAATTGGTGAAGGTTTTGACTTACTCTTGATATAGAGGTGCTCTAAGTTCAAGAGTAGCTTGTTCTTTTGGAGATTAACACTCTCCATCAAAGAGGCTAGTCTAGCAAGAAGAAGAAGCATGGAGCAAGAGGCTCAGGACTATGCCTTAGTAGGAGAAAACCTATACCGAAGAGGCAAGGATGGACACTTAAGATTATGTGTTCATGAATCAAACTATTTCAAAGTCTTAGAAACTGTACATAGTGGTGTTGTAGGTGGAAATTTTGTTCCTAACCAAGTAATTAAGACCATTCTATTCTCATGACTTTGGTGGCCCACTCTTCATATGGATGCACATACCTATGTGAAGAAATGTGACACATGCCAACGTGCACAATATCCGGTTAGAAAAGACAAGATCGCTTTGAGGCCAATGATGGGAGGACGTACGTGTTCGAAATGGGGTATAGACTTTGTAGGTCCTATTAACCCCCCATCTAGAAACTCCCATGCAGAGTACATTATTGTAGCCATAGATTACCTTACAAAGTGGGTAGATGTAAAAGCCACGACAAAGAATGATGCTTAAACGACGGCTAAGTTCTTATTTGAGAATGTGTTCACGAGATATGGATTACCAATAGAGTTACTAAGTGATAGAGGCACGCACTTCTTGAACGAAGTCATTGAAAACCTTCTCCAAGAATTATTGGTTATACACAAGAAGTCTGCCCCCTATCATCCACAAACTAACGGACAAGCCAAGAGCACAAACAAGATCCTATGTAATGTCTTGACTAAACTAGTAAATAATAAACGCAGTGATTGGGACAAACAGCTTCATCATGTGGTTTGGGCTTTTCGAGTTGCCTATAAAACGGTACTCAATGCCACATTTCAGATGGTCTTTGTGTAAGACAATAGTTACGCAATATAACACAGGAGCAATAGCAGAGAAGATAACAAATATAGAAGAATCTCAACAATTTTCTACTAGCAGCAAGTACAAAGATGATGGCGTTGTCCACCCGTGCGCTCTCAAGGTAGAGCTTAAATGGTGATCTAGACAACTCTAGATAGGGAGATACAAGGTAGAGGTATGCTGGCTCAACTCGGTGTCTTAGGTAGTGCAGAAGTCATGTATATATAGGATCATGGGTGGCCTGCCATGGACGGCAATACATGGGCGGTAGAGCGTGGGCGGCCACCGCCCGCGTAATTGCCATACACGGCTTAGACTGGTTGAACCGACCTAACAAATATAAATGATTTCTGACTCCGACAAGGAATATTCCATGGACCCCACAATTGGGGACCCTGGTAACTCCCTTTCCTTATAATATCTTACATGGTCCAATATGACCTTCATCCAACATTCAAGTTGGGATTCCCATCAATTGGGTAATGCACGCTTGGCTTCTCCTCATAAAGGGGGCCTTACAAAATGTGCATACAATCATGAGGGGTAGACATTGATCATATACTAACACCCCCCCTCAATGTTTACCAATGATAAATCAAGTAGGTCTCGGTCCTATGCCCATCTGTTGAAGATGCTTGTTGAGCTGCTCTCTTCCAAGTGCTTTAGTGAATATGTCAGCACAATTTGCCTCTGTTGGGCAATATTCTAGCTCCACAATTTCATCTTCAATTAGCTCACGAATGTAATGGTATTGTACTTCTATGTGCTTGGTGCGAGCATGAAATACTGGGTTCTTTGCAATAGCCATACAACTTTGATTATCACACTTGAGTACAGTTGGCATATTTGATGGAAAGACTAGATCTGCAAGAATTCTCCTTAACCAGACTACCTCACAAGAAGCAAAACAAGCTGCTTTGTACTCTGCTTCAGTGGAGGAGGGTGCGAGAGTTGGTTGCTTCCTACTTACCCAAGAAAATATTCCTGAACCAAGTGAGAAACAATATCCAGAAACTGATTTTCTAGAATCAAAATCTCCAGCCCAATCTGAATCACAATATCCTTGGAGTGTATCACCTGTGGTATACAAAATACCAAAATCCAAGGTTCCTGCAATGTACCTTAGAATTCGCATTCCAGCATTCCAGTGACTCTCCTTAGGTTTGTTGGAAAACCTGCTTAACACTCCAATAGCATAGCAAATGTCTGGTCTAGTGTTGCACAGAAAAATAAGACTTCCAATGAGCTTCCTATACTTCTTAGCATCTGCATCAGGCATGTTATCATCCATAGATAGCTTATGATTTACCTCCATAGGTGTGCTAGTTGGTTTGCAGTCCATCATTCCAAATGCCTTGAGAATTTCTTTGGAATATTTTTGTTGTGAGATGAAAATGCCATCCTTCCTTTGCCATACTTCAATCCCTAGACAGAAATGGAGTAGACCTATGTCTGTCATTTCAAACTCAGTTCCCAAGCTGATCCGAGTTTGATTGATGAGTTCCTGATGATCTCCTGTAATGATCAAAGCATCTACATATACAATGACAAAAACTAGCTTGCTATCCCTTTTCGTTACATACAAGTTAGCATCAGAAGTACTTCTTTCAAAACCCATATTTTTGAAAAAATGATCTATTCATTGGTACCAAGCCCGTGGAGCTTGCTTAAGTCCATACAAAGCTTTCTTCAACCTGCAAACTTTATTTTCTGAATTGGGCACCTCAAAACCTGGTGGTTGAGATACATATACCTCCTCCTTGAGGTGACCATTCAAAAATGCAGATTTGACATCCATCTGGAAAATAGGCCAAGACTTTTGTGCACCTACTGCAAGTACTGTCCGAATAGTTGTCATGCATGTTGTTGGTGCAAAAGTTTCTTGAACATCAAATCCTTCAATCTGTGAAAAACCCTGTGCAACTAATCGTGCCTTATACTTTTCTAATGTTCCATCACCTTTATACTTAGCTTTCCAAATCCATTTAGTACCTATTACCTTCTTCTTTGGCAGCAAGTCGACTAGATCCCATGTATCATTTTTTAGTATACTATCATACTCAGACTGCATTGCCGCTCTCCAATTTGGATCATCAATGGCTTCTTCAATGGTGGTAGGTTCCTTTATCGAACCCATGATATCTGCCATTAGAGCCATGTTAACAATGTGTTCTGAGGCTCTTCTTTGCTCCTCTATTCTCTTTGATCTTCGTAATCCATCCCATGATGATTCTGGTACATCTACATGTGGATTGTGATCATCAAAGAGCTGTTGTGCCCACTTCGGTAGTGGCTTACGCAGTGCAGCTACAACTGGTTGGCTTTTTATTGAGGAAATTTCTCCATCACATGTTTCCTCCTCCTCAACTTTAACCTCTCTTTTGATAGGCACAAGGTGAGATATTTCTCTGCTTGATGAGATAGTAGATTTACCTTTATCTTCTACTAAGTGTGGTCGTTCATCAAACACCACATCTCGGCTGACAAAAATCTTCCTTGCCTCAGGATCCCATAACCTGTATGCTTTAGACTCTTCACTATATCCTAGGAAGACACACTTTTTTCTTTTTGAATCCAACTTTGATCTTGTTGAATCAGGAATATGTGCATAACAGAAACAACCAAAAATTCTGAAATGCAAAACTGAAGGCTTTTTACCAGAATATGCTTCTTGAGGAGTCATCCCCTTCAGTGCTTTTGTGTAGCTTCGATTGAGGATGTAGACTGCTGTATTGATTGCTTCTGCCCAGAATGAATCAGGCATGTCTTGAGCCTTCAACATACAACGAGCCATTTCAACTACTGTCCTGTTCCTGCGCTCAACAACGCCATTTTGTTGGGGTGTATGAGCTGTGGTAAGTTGCCTTTTCACACCATGCTCCTTACAGTAATTATTGAATTCTGTTGACAAGAATTCACCTCCTCTATCTGTTCTAAATTTCTTTAGTTTCCTTCCTGATTCATTTTCTACATACTTATGCCACGTTTTAAATTTTTCAAAAGCATCAGCCTTCTCTCGAATGAAATAAACCCACATCTTTCTACTATAATCGTCGACTAACAGCAAGAAGTAGAAAGATCCTCCTAAAGCAGGTGTAGACATTTTACCACAGAGATCAGCATGTACCAACTCTAGAGGAGCTTGAGATCGATTGTTGGTCTCTCTTGGAAATGCCTTTCGTTGTTGCTTGCCCATCATACAAGCTTCACAAGGTTCCTGCAACTCTGAAAATGCAGGCATATGAGCAACCATCCCTGTTCGTTGCATCTCCTTCAAAACTGCAAATCCGAGATGCCCAAATCATCGGTGCCATAACCTACTTACATCTTTATCTTCTGTAGCAGTTAAAGCACTTAACTCATACAAGTTATCCCATCGTATGCCTTTACCTACAACATTACCTGATGAATCCATGATTTCCGCACCACTCTTATTGAAGTGAACTTCGAGTCCACGATCTGTTATTGCAGAAACTGACAACAAATTTCTTTTGAGTGTAGGTACATAGAGAACATCGGATAACTTTTTCTCAACACCTGGAGAAGTGATAAAAGATATGGTTCCAGTTCCTTCAGCTGGACACTTGGAGTCATTTCCCACCACTACATTGATGGATTCCCGCAGAGGCACTAGGGAACTATACCAATCCTTTTTACTAGTCATATGGCGAGAAGCTCCACTATCTAAAATCCATGGCTCATCAACACGAGCTTGAGCAGATGAACATACCTCTTCAATAGCTACCCAAAGTTCCAGCTCTGTGTTGTTTGCAGACTCTTTGTTCTTCCATGATGATTTTACAGTCCCATTCCGTTCATCAGCTTGCTTCTTTCTGCAATCCTTGATGGCATGGCCTTTCTTTTCACAATAGAAGCAACTTCCTGTGAACTTTTTCTTCTTTGGCTTCTTCTTTGATCCCTCTAAAGAGCCTTTACCTTTTGCATTTGCTGAGAATGCAGCATCAGTTTTACTTTGCCGATTCTTCAGCCGCATCTCTTCTTCTAAAAGCATGGCACAAAACTCTTCAAATGTAAGAGGAGTTGGCCTTACCTGAGTGTTAAGGGCTGTTACTAATCCATCATACTTTGCTGGAAGAACACGTACAGATCTTCGAGCCAGCTCTTCTGGTGTTATAACAACACCAACTACAGCCAATTGATCTTGAAGATGCTTTATCCGTTTGATAAAATCTTCAGCCTTTTCAGAATCAGAATGCCTTTCATTTGCCAACTGATTTTCTAAATTTTGTATCCTAGTGTGGTTCTTGGTCTCATATTGTCGAGCCAATATGCCCCAAGCCTCATGTGCTTTAGTAGTATGTTGAACTAAAGTAAGCATAGAATCACTTACACTAGTGACAATCGCACATAATGCATCAGCATTCCGCCTCTTCCAAGCTCGTAGAAGATCTGGATCTGGCTGAATCATCAATCTTGAATTTGTTGGATCTTCAACTGGTATAGGCTCTGGATCCAATCCCATTGGTCCCATGACAGTGTCAAGTAATTCATAGGAGTCCAAAATTGCAGAAATTTTGAACTCCCAGAGTGTATAGTTTGTTCCATCCAGCTTCCCTTCAGTGAATGCAGGTGGACGAATTCGAATAGGTGCAGCATTAACATTAGCTGAAGCACCAAGACTACTGTTCGACGATGAAGCCATCATGTAATCACTCGAATAATCTACTGATATTCTAGTCTGCTAGTAGGCTAAAATAATGATACTTCTCAAGCTATTCGAACCTTACAGCTCTGATACCATGTAAGACAATAGTTACGCAATATAACACAGGAGCAATAGCAGAGAAGATAACAAATATAGGAGAATCTCAACAATTTTCTACTAGCAGCAAGTACAAAGATGATGGCGTTGTCCACTCGTGCGCTCTCAAGGTAGAGCTTAAATGGTGATCTAGACAACTCTAGATAGGGAGATACAAGGTAGAGGTATACTGGCTCAACTCGGTGTCTTAGGTAGTGCAGAAGTCATGTATATATAGGATCATGGGTGGCCTACCATGGACGGCAATACATGGGCAGTAGAGCGTGGGCGGCCACCGCCCGCGTAATTGCCATACACGGCTTAGACTGGTTGAACCGACCTAACAAATATGAATGATTTCTGACTCCGACAGGGAATATTCCATGGACCCCACAATTGGGGACCCTGGTAACTCCCTTTCCTTATAATATCTTACATGGTCCAATATGACCTTCATCCAACATTCAAGTTGGGATTCCCATCAATTGGGTAATGCACGCTTGGCTTCTCCTCATAAAGGGGGCCTTACAAAATGTGCATACAATCATGAGGGGTAGACATTGATCATATACTAACACTTTGGACAAAATGTTGTGCTACCATTAGATTTCCTAATCCCTGCTTTAAAAGTAGCACAAGAGCACGAGTGGATTGGACATGAGTTGTCCTCCAGGATCTTTCATTTAGAATGTTTCGGTGAGACGAGTCTATGTGCCCTTGCAAGCAACTATGCTGCAAAGAAAAGACAAAAGGCATACTTTGATGCACACATCAAAGATAAAGGATTGAAAGAAGGAGATTTAGTGTTGGTTTATACACTAAAGCAACATGCCCGCAAATTGGAGAAAGGAGGCTATGGACCCATGATCATTAATAGAATCTTCACTAGTGGTGTAGTTCGATTGGCCACTCTAGAAGGTGACATCTTTCCAAACTATATTAGTGGATGCGGAGTCAAGCAATATCAAGAACCTCTTACAGAGGACATGCTAATGAGACTCAACACTGCTAAGAAGCAAAAAGAAGAGGAGTTAAGGGTTAGAGAAGAAGCACAGGCATAGGCTCGAGAGCATATTAGGCAAAATAAGTTAAGGGGACTAGGCCTAGATGTCCATCCAAAAGCCCCAAAATATCACATGGACATGTGCCAAAAATTGGGCATAATTACTTTTCAAATAATCAATCAACGCCCCTTTATGACCGTAGAGGTAAGACGAGGAAAGAGTGTAAAGACTGTGAGAGCATTGATTGACTCAGGTACAGCAACTAGTGCAATTAGACTTTCATACTGCCAAGATCTACAATTGAACATCAAGCCCATAGAAGCCTATCTCATAGGATTGGGAGGTGTGGAAACCCCTTGTTTGGGTGAGGTGGAACTTCCCCTCTACCGTCAAGTTGTTCCAATGAAAGTCAAAATGCTAGTATGTCACGATGAAGACCTTACAGAGCCACTTGTCTTGGGTCAAGATTGGATTTATGACCATGCACTCAACTTAAACCTAAGAACTCAACTTCTTCAAGTTTGGGTCCAATGCATTACAATAGAATTAGAAAAATGCATGCTCACAAATCCAGGTGTCACACATTCTCTTAGTTCTTCTAAGCCTAATCTTATAGAGGAAGATGTTTTATGTGTCAAAAGCTCTATGATGTGGAAGGAGTCAATCATGGAAGAACAGGCTCGAAGGCGAGTGGATCTCTCTTCTTCTTCAAAGAATAATGCAGCCACTATAGTTCCACCACAAAGGCATGCACAACAGTTCAGGACAACTGCTATCACAATTAGAATGACAACATTCAACAAGAGGGTAGTTCTGGGCATGAAGCAGATCTAGGTACAAAAAGGAGCGCAACCACCTACCTTTCCACAACAATTCCCATCTAGTGAGTCCAACCATGCCAAAAGAAGAATCCAACAACTAGGACAAAATCAACCACAAGGTATCCGACATGTTTGGGTGCCTAAGAAATTAGTTGCAGCTCAACAAGGGCAATTACACAAGTGGGTTCCCAAAGAACTTCTACATGCACAAAGGTCTATGCTCTTCACCATGCAAAAGGTCTCAACTAAGAAGCCAAGGAGAGGAAAGGGTAAGAACCGAGCATAGAGAACAAACGAAGATAAACTCACCTTTTCAACAAGAGTCAGAAGACCATCAACAATGGTATGGGTATGGAAGCCAAAAGCACTAGTAGCCCCCGCAGAACCAAAGAACCAACCATGTGGGATACAAAATTTAAGAAACCATCTAGAGATGAAGAAGCCCAAGGTGATCTTAATGCAACCAAACATAGTTCTCAAATGGATCCCTATAAGGAGGAATAAGCAGTTGTCATCTCGACATCCAACAGATACCTCCAACAAAAACGGCATCAACATCTACAAGTAACATTGAAAGCCTCGACGAGTGAAAACCATGTGCTCTTTGCACAACCCTCTATTTTGCACCATTCATGTCATGCATTTCCAAAGTATGCATTAACATAGGGCCACATTACACAGCCGTGCATAGACACATTTGAGAGTCCCAGGCACAAGAGCACATTGACATATGTCAAGTATTTTTTGATTCTAACATATTTCTTCTTGTTTTGTGATATTGCTCTTAAAAAAAAAAAAGAGAAGAAGAATAAGAGAGCTTGTTCCCAAGTTTGGCTCATGGAACATGAATGAGTCATGTGTAGTTGTAGGAGGAAGCGTTGATGACTGGACATTTATCAGTTTTGATAGAAGTGTGTCTCGGCTAGCAGATGATATTATTGATGCCTTATTTGGTGGATGTCAAGCACTTGGCATGAACATGGCATCCACAACTATTGTTTCCCCTTACCATGGTAGGAGGAAAGAGCTTGAAGGTCCGAAACTTGAGCGATGCTTAACTACTGTATGTACAAGCGCATCCAAGGAGATATCTGCAAGGGGTAGTTTGTACCCTGAAAATCCTTGTTTGTATACTAGGTGAGAAGACTCCTACTTATGGTGAGCTAAAGAGAATATGTGAAACTAAGCTTGGTGTAATTACCCAATGTTGTTTGTCAAGGAATATAAAGAAATTCAATTCTCAGTATTTGGCAAATGTTGCTTTGAAAAGAGGAGACAGGACCATGCACTCAAAAAATTTCACCAGTGGACCATCAACACGGACATTCATTGACAATGTTCCATCACAAATGCCGGGTGTACAACACAAAGAAATAAACATCAATCGACCCCTCACCATGGTAAGCATCTTTACTTTGGCAACACCATAACCATGATAGATTAGGAAACCTCTTTGTCGGCATACCCTTGAGCACTTAGCTCAAGACCCCCAATTTTTGCACCATACTTCTTCCAATGCATTTTCCAAGTAAGCATGCATAGGGCTACATTACAAGGCTGCGCACAAGGCACATATTTTCCTCAACCCATGCACGGACACACTTACTCATCCCTCATTATGGGTTATGAGTACTTGGCATGACTAGTATGAACATCACCTTTAGACAGTCGAGAACACATCACGAGGACAACATCAATACCTAGGATGCGATTCATAGCCTGTAGTTGCTCCAACTCAACCTTGACAACCTCTTTTGAGCAACTAGCAGTTTGTGGAAGTTTACAACGACACATTCTCACTGGAATACAAGGAAGAAGCACATACAAAGGATGGACACTACCTCTCAAAGTGCTACATGGAACAACCACTACAACAAGGGTCTGTCAGGGATGATAGACTCGAGAGGGGGGGGGATGTTGGAACTCAAGGTCAAGCATGAGGATGGAAGCACATCAAAGAGGTGGACACACAAGAAGAATGAGCAAGTAGGGAACTCCAAGAAGTGTATGTCAAATTTTTAGAAGAAATCCCTACAAAAATAGTGATTTTAATCACTAAAAACCATTGTAAATACCATTTTCCATTTTTGTAACTCCATTTTGTTCAAGCCAAGGAGTCCTCAAGATTGAGGAGTATTAGAAGTATTATTCTAACAATTTTCATAATTTTTAGACTTCGTTTGAGCCCTCAAATAAGCCCTAGAACCTAATTTTTAACTAGGCCGGACACTAGGTATGGGCAGTGTCAAAACTACTCAAAAAGCTATAAAAAGAGCTAGAGAGCTCATTTTTGGGGTTAGCTTTTTAGAGAATAGAGCTTTTGTAAGAGAACTCTTGTGTAATCAAAGTCCTTCCATTTTTCCTCTCTTTGATCTTGCCCACGTGTGTGTGTGTATGTGTGTGCATGTTTGTGTGCTTTCACTCATGCACTTGTGCCTTCACTTGCTCATGGTCTTCATACCAGTCCTCACGTCTCCGCGGATTGACAAGTAAAGGAGGTGGTGCTTACGCTTGAGTTACATATTCTATTGACAAGGTACAGAGGAGTTGAAATAGCCTCTACCCATAGATAATGTGGCAATCTCTTCTCTTCAAGCATTGTTCTGGTTGATCCAACCAATGTCTTATTTCTTCTCTCTCCAATTCCATTTAGTTGAGGAGAGTACTTAGTAGTCACTTCTCTTTTGATACCTTTATCGTACAAGAACTCATTAATCTCTTTAGAGAAGTAATCTCTCCCTCCATCAGATCTGATCTTTTTGAGTGATATATGTGTATGATTCTCCAAACATGCTAGATACTTTTTGAAGCAATCAAACACTTTATTCATACTTTTGATAAAGTACAGAATAGTCCATCTACTATGGCCATCAATAATACCTTGATCCTACCAATGAAGGTTCTTGGCTTGGCCCCCATACATCTGTATGTACTAGGTCCAATAAGTTTTTGTGGATGTAGCCTTTATGGTTGAATGGTTGTCTTTGTGCCTTCCCAATCTAACATGCATCACATCTGTTGATCATGTGTTGATTTGGTATGTTTGGCAGTCCAAGAACACTTTGATCCCTACATATATCCTTTAAGGTTATTTCATTCACATGAGCTAGCTTCTTATGCCACACTTCAAGCTCACAAAGGGTTTGAGACCGAAAGTTGAATAGAGTTACATTTTTTGTTTTCCCTACTTCAAAAGTAAAGAGCCTTCCATGCTTCTCACCTCCGGCTATCTTCTTGAAGCCTTGACATGGATCTTCCACAAAATCTCCATGTTAGCTGAACCTAACTTGCAAGCCTTTCTCAACTATTTGGCCTACACTTATTAGGTTTTTTGTAATAGTGGGAACATAGAGTACCTTGCTCAAAATATTTGTCCTGCCATTGGAAGCTTTGACATTACCAATCTTCTCCGCACTATGTTTTGTGTCATTCCTTGTTTGAACTTCATGGCTATGCTTTAGACTATCCAAATCAGATAAGAGAGCTATGTTGCCTACAACATGGTTTAAACATCCTAAATCTATGTAAAATAAATGATCATCTTCTTTACCTTCCTTGTGGCTTAGATTCATCAAGAGAAATGAGTCATCATCTTGATGATCTTCAAAATAATTGTTGTAGTCCCTTCTATTATGGCCTCTATTGCTATTGTTGAAGTTGTGTGCAGCTCTACCTCTATTGCCTCCATATCCACATCTTCCACTTCCTTTCTTGGTCTTCCTATTGAACCAGCAATTATGAGTGGTGTGCTTGGTCTTATCACAAATGGCACAAGGTTGAATATTTTGGCCTTTGTTTTTGTCATGCTTTTATCCTTTCTTCTTTCCTTTCCACTTGCTCTTGCTTACAAAGTTGGCTTGGTAATTCTCCTCTTCATCTTCTTCCTTCTTCTTGCCTTTCAGCTTCTTGTTCTTCTTATATGCATATAGAGCACTAGTTGAATTACCATGATAGGAGTTACCTTTTTTTATGCTATTGTTGGCCTCTTGATTGAAGAGTTGTCCAAGAAAGATGTTGAAGTATGGAGTTTGCACATCCATGATGAGATCATAGACTATGGTGAAAGATTGCCATTGCTTGTCCCCTCTAATCCCATTAAGAATTTGCCTCATGATGGCCTCTTCTTCAATCAGCTCTCCAATGGATGTCAATTGATCAGCAACCTCCTTGACCTTTGTAACGAACTCAATGATGGTTTGTTTTGGGGTCTTCTTCATCTAATTGAACTCATTCCAAAGATGGTTCTTCCTTGCTTTTGTACTAATAGAAAAGAAAGTCTCTACGGCATCCCAAGTCTCTTGCGATGTCTTGCATCCTCTAATATGTGCTAATCAAAAATCAGAGATAGAGTTGAGTATGTATGACCTTTCTTGAGTATCCCTTGCACACCAAAGTGTGAACCTATCTATTTCCTCTTGAGTAGGTCCTCCTTTGGATCTTGGAATAGGCATTGTTTCATCACCTGATACAATCCCATATACATTTTTTCCTGGTAAATAAGTGTCCATTCGGATTTTCCAAGAAACATAATTATTTCTATCAAGCTTCTGAATCATTGATGGAAAGCCATTCTCCCATCTTGAAGTTGATTTGATACCACTAAAAGAAGTTGGAGAAGCTTGGAGAGGGTTGGAAAGTTGAGCTGGCAAGTGGTAAAGTTGGTACAGCAAACCAGCATAGGACTAGCCCTAACTCTTTGGATACATAAAATAGAACTTGTAGGATTGTGGTTAGTGCAATAAAATCTAATAGCTACTTTGGAACATCAAAAAGAACAAGTTGATGCAAAATAGATAACTTTCACTTGCTCACAAAAACCTTCTAAAAATGGATGAAACTTGTGACTTCAAATGAGAGTAGTGAGCACAATAACAATTGGAAACATTCCTCTTAAGGGAGTTTCATACATAGATTTGGCTTGCTAAAATGCATAAAATCCCTAATTTATAACAATTATAGAAGGAGAAATCAACTTCACACTGAATTGGTATCATCCCGATTTTTTAGGGATGTGTAGGGAATGACCCCGAGACTAAAAAACTTGAATTTCTCTGAAACTAATGAACCAAATGAATTTCAAATTTTTACATATAAACTAGAATATTATAAATTTTTAATGAGTGCTTAAAGACTTGATTTGTAGCTCTGTAGAGAGAGCAAAAATCTTTGCAAGTTGAGTGTGTCTGAGGAAGGACCAAGAAAATTGAAATGGCACTAAGCAATGATCAAAGAGTATATGTATTGCTTCAAGTCATGACTCTACTTAATGTACAAATGATTTGGAATCTTTATGTAAACTCTTGAGCATCTATCCACGCCTTTTCTTCATGAATTCAAATTCCAAATTAGGCAGGTTTGTGAGTTTAGATTGATCAAAATCATTTCCTACAATCTAGGAAAAGGGAAAGTTGAAGTCATATCGACCTCTTGATTGATTGATTTAGAATCAATCTCAACCACTTATAACCCATGGATTTTAGGCCTTTTACTCTTCCCTTTTACAAAGGTAAATACCTTGAACCTTAGAAGAAATGATCATAAGTGATCAACCAATTAATAAAAGGAAAATATGTGCACATATGTTCTATTCTCCAAGGCATATATATGGTAGATGGTGCCATTCCATCCAAATGATGTAGAACATATCCTCCTCAAGCATAATGCAAGCTTTTTGTTCCAACATCATTAAACTTGTGCACGAGTATCATATCACCTAAGACTTATGCCATGTGTAATTTAAAATCCCAAGTATCATGTATCACATAAAGCCCCCTAAGTGTCATGTATCATGGAGTCTATCATTTATCATGTATCGTGACTCAAGTATCCTATTGTTTGAAGGTTGTATCATGTATTGTTTGGAATTAAAGTATCATATATCATGCCATATATCCATAGTATTGTGCATCATCCCTTGACACATTCTATATCCTATCTTGTCTTGTATCATGACTCAGGTATCATATTGTGGAAGATCTAGTGTTGTGTATCATATCTAGCCTTGTATTGTGTATCATGTCTTCCCCCGAGTATTTCGGCATCATATCATCAAATATAAGTATTGTGTATCTTGGAAATCTTGAGAATTGAATATGGTGAATTGAGTAACCCTAATTGAATTAGCACAGATATTTTGGAATTTCATTGCTCAAGCTTCACTTAAACCATCCCCTAGACCCTAGAGGATTCTCAAGAGTGGAAATAGAGGTCTTAGGTTTAAAGAAAGTGAAAAGGCCCATAGAGAGTGAATGAACCTACAATCTGGACATGTCTTAGGGAATTGAAGAATTGTGATATCCCCAGCAAGGAGTGTAACAAATACGTATTCACTCCACTTATTCTGACACCTCTAGTGATTTGAAAGGTGGTCCATTCATCATGGCCTCTGAAAACATGCGTAGCTCTATCCATTTGGCATAGTTTATGTCTTTGATAGAAGGAGAATATAGAAATTCATTGCAATATGTCTCTACAAACTTGCATGGAGTTTCAATACTTAGATGGTCTTAATGGGTTGTAGTGAGACTTAGGAATTTGATTGACTCTGAAGTTTTGCAAAGACTAGATATGAAATTTGAGGGAGGATCTTACATGGACAATGAGTGTAGTTATACTTAGTGAATGAGCATCCTGATAGGATCAATGAAAGAGGAGAAAGTGAGAAATCTAATAACCCAACTAGGACTCACAATAGAGAAGTTGTGAGTATCCCAAGAGGAAGATTAGTAGTGATGAATATTTGGAGAAGAGATAAAATCCATCCAAATGATGATCTGTGGATATCTATCTAATAGCTAGAAATTCTCTGATTCCGTTATGGCTCTGACTCTATCCACATCTTTTGATATTCCATTCTTAGAAACAATATGATGTATGGTTTTAGCCTGATATACCATGAACACACACTTTTCTGGGTTCAGACAAACTCTATATTCTCTCCACTTGTTGAAGATCTATCCATATGTGCACTTTTACAAGGAGTAAAAAATTCTATCTTTTACAAGAGATTATTCATGTGCTAATACATGAATGCACATATGAGCCTTAGGATGAATGATCAAGCATTTAGGTTGTAGTAATTTCACCAACATTTGATAGCTAGTTACATCTTCAATTAGTTCACCTTCATGAGCACTCAATTTCAAATTCAACTCCATGGTTGTACCTGCAACCTTTTTATTCTCTATTTTAAATTCAAAGAGCATGTCTCCAATGTATTTCCTTTGTGTGAGGAACATACCTTTCTCTGTATGCACCTCTTCCAAACCTAGTAAGTATGTGAGCAAAGCAAGATCATTGATCTCAAACTCCTCCTTCATTTGAGCTTTATTCTTTTTGGTTCCTTCTACATCATTTCGTGTAATGATTATATCATCAACATATACACATAGGTATATGACCTGTGAATGATTCCTAGACTTCATGTCTATTCCTTGGACCAAGTCTAAGAGTGGAGCCATATTCCCTGCTACATGATTTGATCAACCTGAGTCTATATAGAATACATGTTCATCTGCTTTACCTTGCTTCATGGTCATGTTCATTAGAAGAAGTGAATCCTCTTGGGTTTGTTCATATGCATAATTGTTGTAGTCTTTCCTTCCTTTGTATCCTCCTTGGTAGTTGTTATTGTTGTATGACTTGTTATTGTATCCATTGTTGTTGAATCTACATGTTGAGCTTCCATAGCCTCCTCTTTTGTAACCTCTACCTCTTTGGTTCCTAGGATTCTTGAAACAATTTCCAGTGATGTGATTAGTTAGGCCACATATGGCACATGGATATGAGCTTTGATCTCTCCCTCTGCCTTGTCTTCCTCCTCTACCTCTTCCTCTTGATCCTCTACCTCTAGCCAAAAAGTTTGCTTAAGAGGTGCTACCTTCATCATTAGACTTCTTACCTTTGCCTTTGATATCTTTGTTGTTTTTTTTTATCTGTATAGAGAGCAGAGGATTGATTACCTTTTTAGTTCTCTCCATTCTTCATAAGCTTTGTGTCATGTGTGAATAATTGTCACATGAGAGTGTTGAAATCAAGAACTTGCATATCCATGTAGAGGTCCATGGTTGTGGTGAAAGCTTCCCATTTGTCATCTACCTTTATTCCATTGATCACTTTCCTCACTATATGCTCTTCATCAATGATTTCTCCAATGCTTCCAAGTTGGTATGCTATATCCTTTATTTTGGTGACAAAATCAGTCACACTTTGCTTGGGCATCTTCTTGAGTGTGGTGAATTCCATCCACAGTTGATTCTTCCTTGCCTTGGTACTTGATGAGAAGAATGCTTCAAGAGCATTCCTAGATTCTTGTGAATTCTTGCAGCTCCTAATGTGTGGAAGTAAAAAATAAGAGATTGAATTTAGAATATATGACCTTGCTAAGGCATCCATTGAACACCATGCATTCAACCTCTCTTGTTCCTGCTTCTGAGGATTGGCATCATCTCATCTCCAGAGATGTAACCATATAGGTTTCTCCCTTGAAGATAAGCTTCCAATGACTAGGCTAAGTAGTTATCTCGATCCAAATTTTCTATGGATGAAGGAAATCCATCCCCCATATTGATTAGCTGCTTTGATAGCACTATGAGGAGATGATTTGTTGATTCTAGAAATGAGGTAGTGCTACAAAAATCCTACTCCACACCTACCAATATAGCTTTAGTGATGCTTACTAAACTTCTTTATCTTCACAATGATGCATATAGAACCACCAAGTCCTTTGGAGCATCACTCTCAAATTTTTGCATCTAAATAGATAATTTGTGTATGCAAGAAATGAGAAGAACCTTTTATTTTGGGAAGAGGAGGTCTAAGTCTTATGTTTAGAGCTCACAACTTGATATGAAGTAATGAATACACTACAGTCTGCGTCGAATAAGGCTTCAGTCCCTGAAGCAAGAGTACTTGACAAGGTTGGTACCTAGAAAATGATCCAATTCACTCATGAGCTAATTAACAGAGCTTTTGGATGGAATCAAGAAGGAATCACGAATCTCAAAGATGAATGTCATGATCCGAAAAAGAGATCCTTTTGGAAATCAATAGAATGGATATTGAAGACGCTGTTCGCCTAGTTCACCAACACTTTTGTTTTTCAAGCATGCATAGATATACAGCACCACAAAAGATTGTTGTGCAACTACTCTCATATGCGATGAGGCAAGTCGGAAATCAAATAAATATGACTCCATATATTCAAGACCGACTATTTGAAGCCAAGAAGAAGTGGGGTCAGAAAAAGTTTCTGAATGGTAGTTTGGCATTGACCCTACTCATTTATGAGGCACTTGATATGAAGAATTGCTTGCGCGTAATGCCAACCTCCATAGAGCTATCCAAATATGTCAAGTCAGCGACTATACCAAAGAAAAAGAAAACAGCTATCTCTATTGACGAAGTAGGAACCAGTTCAAAGAAACCCATGAGGGGTACTAAACACCTTAGAGAGGAAGAAGCCCAGGCTACACCACAATCAAAGAGGACACACACATTGCCAAAGATTCCTGTGACCCAACAACCAATTACGAAAAGAGATCTCTCTGCTGCCCTAGAAGAAACACATCAGTTTATGCAGGGGCAAGTAAATTTAAATATTCAAGGTCACCATTACAGACAGGCAAGCAAAGAAAGGAAACAGAAAGATAAAGAACAGACCCCTGAACAAGTTGCCAGATATAAAGAACTAGGATTAGAAGATTCAAGCTCTAATGAGGAATCTAGCCCCGAGAAAGACACCCTGGACACTGATATAAGGACTGAAACTCACAATGAAGAATGGACAGAGATCAATCAAGTCGAAGTCACACCTGACAACCAACAAGCACAGGCAAAGAACATAGAAGAACCCACTAAACCAGTGCACGTCATTCAATTGAATGAAAAGTCAAATATTGGCATCAAGGAAGCTCCAATAACTAATAAAGATGCAAAACCACCAATCAAAGAGGAAATACAAACTCCAGTGGACCAAGACTCAGGTATACTACACAACAAAGAGCCAACCATGATTGAAGTGCCTGATGATACACCTCAAGGTAAGATTGACCACATGGAGGCTGAGCAAAGGATACAACTCCACATTAGACAGCCCCATGATACCACTTTGCATGTAGCCAAAGGAAAAGATGTCACAATCGGTGAATAACCTAGCATCCCTACCACCTGGTTAAATGTGGATGTTACTCAATTGAAACCTGTTGTCAAACAAATGATACAAACAGCCATGGACACGCAACAGCAAATGATGGATATAGATGCAGATTATGACAAGGCTATGCGGGAGAAGAATCAGTTTCAAATCATGAGTGAACAACTATCCGCACAGCTCATCTAGGCCCAAAAAGAGATTGCAGCCAAAGGAACGGAGTTACTCATAGTAAAAACACAATGTGATACATTGATGACCCAGCATCATCAACTCCAGGCATAACTGACGGATTTACAAAAACAGCATGAAGCTAGTGAGGCAGATAAGGAGAGAATGAAAACTCGCAGTAACCTGCTCGAAACACAACTAAAGGTGTACATGGAGGAGAATGATAACTTACGAAGCAAAAACAAAGAACTGATGAAAGCATTACTATATGACCAACCTATAGAGAAACAGGAAACATCAATCATGGAACAGAAGGAAATGCAAGATCAGAATAAGAAATATACAGAATTGTTGAAGCAAGAACAAGCCCTAAGGGAAGAATGGGAACAACGACATGTCAAGGAAACCAATGAACTTAAGAAACAACTGAACACTGCCCATGGAAAACTTGTAGTGAGTTACAGTGAAAACATGGATCATATAGCAGAAATTGGTAATGAACTGCTTGCAACAAAGGAAGCACTCAGAGCAGCTATGCAAGAAATTAAAGAGAAGACTGAACACATAGAACAATTAAAGACCAAAGTCGTAGAGAAAGCACCAATCGGGACACCAGTAGAGCTGACAAAAGAAAATCCTACTGATGAGGTAGAGGTACGTCCTCTATCTCCCCCGATTTATAATTCTCCAATAAAAGAGCAGATGGCGGAACCACATGATGATCATCCAATGCCATACACTACAGAAATAGGTCAGAAGGAACAGGCACTATTGGTGTCCCGGTTGACAGAAAATTTTGAAAATGAAGTCATCAAAGTCATGAAGGAAGCAAAGATAAAAGGTAAGGACTTGGAGACGATCATGAAGCCTTTCAACATTCCGTATGGATTATTGAAAGAGAAAACTAGACAATACATAAAGAAGATCACACAAAAAAATCCAGACGAATACCTACAGTTCAATAATAACACGTTCAATTATACTCAAGAAGAATTTGAAGCACCACAGCCAGTTTGGAGAAGAAAATTTTTGGAGAAACATCCTACATTGTGGGTGCACTGGCAAGTAGCACCGTACTTATTACAGGTAAATCCTTCTTTTTGTCCAACACCACGGCGAAGAGAAGCAAGAGAATTTTTGGAAATGCAAAAGAATGGTGCTATCAATAAACAGTGGCTGAATTATCCACTACTCCCAAGCCCGCCCCACAATTATCTACCAACGGAGGATTATATGGTAAAAACCATTGAATATTGGCTGCAGAGCTATGCAACAGTACCTGATTTAACTATCAAAATGACGAATAAAATACTCAGTATGATACTTACAGTATTAAAGGTCTTCAAACATGCGACATATACATTTTTGAACTTCATTGGCATTAATCAAGGAACAGATATTCTCATTTTTTATCTATGTGTTATGCCTAGCCGACCCACAATAATGGCATATTATTCTAGGTTGATGTTTTTGCCGAGTACATATATGCAGACATTCGAAGAAGCCTTTTTCATAGGGTTTTTTGAAATTGATTCAGAAATCTTCTTAAAGATGTCATCTAACTTGAATGCCATATTAGTGGCATATGAGCTAAGCTTCTTTGCCGATCATAGACAACCACCACATGATGGTGTGAAAGCAGAACAGTGGAAGCAGCTAATGATACGTGAAGCCAATTTGCTTAATGAAACAGAGCAAAAAGTGTATAGAACATACTCCCATCGACTCTCAAATCCTATCGGGGACGACAGAGTTCAAGAGGGGGGCAGTGTTTAGGGAGAGTCCAGCAAAAAGAAGAAAAGAAGAAGACAAAGAAAGAAGCTTCACTAAAAAGATCATATCTGAAGATACATCTCTGCAAGAAGCCCCGCAGGGGCGCAACACCCATCTCTGCATAGAGCCCCGCAGGGGCACGCATCAGGCAACAACGCGAAACATCCAGGTCCTGAGGAATGGAATTAAAGAACAATTAGAACCAGGACATTTCATGGGAAGGACGGACCAGGGCCAGGAAGCATACATGAAGAAGTGCAAGAAGATATTTGGCAGGTAATAATCCTTCCGCTGAGAGCGTGCGTTGTCAACAAAGTAAACAGGCTCATAACAATACAACAGGGTCAGATGTGTGCAACCAGGACAAATCAGAAGACCAAAAGCTAGAAAGAGGTGACTAAGAACAGTACATTCTTAGCCACTGGTGGCGTGCATGGCAACCCGACTTATTAGGCAAGACAAATACATCAGGCCCAAGGATGTAAAAGAAGAATCAAGAATAGGGCCATTAAAACGGAATGTCAGTCCAACCAGTAGATAGAACTGACCAAGAGATGCATGCGGGCAACAAGTGATAGACAAGAAGTAAAGCCTGTCAAGGGATGACAGAGACAAAGAGCGGGAGATTGTTGCAGAGCAAAGAAGAGCACAAGGCAGAGAAAAAGAAGGGCCCCAAAATTTTCCGATTTGGACACCTTATTTTTGTATCATAATCATTTTGTAATATATTTTTTTCGATGTAAATGCACTAGAGGAGTCCTCTAGAAGCATACCCATGAAGATTAGTAGCTTACCCATGTAAGTTAGTAGGAAATTAGCCTTTTAGTGAATAAAGTGCCGGTCTATTGTGTGAAAGGACCAAACTTACGGCACATGTATATAAGTCAATTTGTGACTCTTTG